>CM035226.1:89308356-89645255 GCA_020226215.1 Sindora glabra
TTCTTGTAAAGTTTGCATATTTAATCCCTTGAGGTAAAAATCTGACTCCTGTTTGCCGTCCCAAACCAACCTTTGTTTCTATAATCTGATCCGTCGTCCTTCTATACTGTTATGCTTACAATGTTCTGTCGGAGTTGAATTTTTATAGCGAATGGCTACCGCATCTGTTTTTGCGCTATGATTTCGTCGAGATTCCCAGAATGTCCGTATTCTTCTTTTTGTATTTGTATCCAAGGACACCCAAAAGAGGCCGTGCAGACAGAACCGGCACGACATTTAGCTCCTTGATAATGACAAATCCGTTGTTGTGGTTTTTGCAATTGTGTTATTTCCTACGATGATTTCCACGATAATCTATTGTCAACTAATTAATTGAAGATGATATCATAATAGTCTTTACGTAGTTTCCTATGGTAAAATCTATAAAATTTACATGGGAATGTGATCAAAAGCAAGCGGTAAACAAATATTTCTCGCAGAGGCATTTCCACAAACAACTAGAAATTAAGCGAGCATGCCATCAATGGCTATGGCTTCACCTTCTTTTGTGATCTCCTTCTTACTGATTTCCCTTTCTTTCTTCTCTACTTCGCACGCTGAGATCCGTTTCTCCGACATCCGTGACGACGACCGCCCCATAATTCCGTTGGATCGGTTCGGCTTCACCTACAACGGCCGACTGGAGCTCAACGTTTCCAAGATCTCTCTATCCAACTCTAATATCCAACTGTCCATGGTCGGATTCTTCCTCGTTACCCTCGCTTCATGGCTCAATGTTCTTCAGCAAATCGAAGCTGGGGAGCTTAACTGCGCTCGAGTCTGATCTCATCAAATCCGCTTACACCTTTAATTCCCTCAACAAAGGCGATTCCTTTGATTATCTTTGCGAGCACAGCGATGCTGATCAGTATAATCTCGAATTCGCCAACTGTTTTGCGCATCGACTCAATGTCTCGATGCGCGTTCGATCTGCTATGTACAATCTCGACGATCAGAGCCAAACCCGTGATTATTTGTCTGCCGGCGAACCATACTCCCTAGGGTTTATTTCGCCTTTTCTCTAATATATTTTGCACTAGCTGCTATCCGGATTCACTTACTCTGTAAGGAAAGACTGACTGCGATTCAAGTCCATTTTTTCATGCTTGCCGCCCTAAGCTTTCAATCTTCTTTGTGAGGCCCAAGATAAATCTTACATTAAGCAATTGGGAAGTGCCCAAGGTTGGGATGTGGTGTTTTACATCTTCAATTTCTTAAACAGTGTTTTATTCTTCAGTCTCGCTGTTTCGATTGGCACTGGATGGCCCTTCTTGAAACCCTTCATTCAGGATAAGGAAAAGAAAGTTCTGATCATTGTTATCCCATTTCAAGTTGTTGCCAATATCGCGAGTTTGTCATAGATGAGAGTGGTCCATATGGGCGTGACTGGGTCACCTGGAAACAGGCGTTATTGCTTGTTGATGGAGTCTGTTGCTGTGCTGTGCTGTTCCCTATTGTATGGTCTATCAAAAACTTCCGCGAGGCGGCAACGAATGATGGCGAGGCTGCTGTCAATCTGATGAAGTTGACTTTGTTTAGACATTCCTATATTTGCTACATCTACTTCACTAGAGTTGGGGTTTATGCATGGGAAACTTTTACTTCCTATCGGTATTCTTGGACCAGTGTGGTTGCTGCATAGCTATACTTGCCTTCTATGTCTTTGCGGGATATAAGTTCAAGCCCGAGGCACACAACCCATGCTTCGTGATTGATGATGATGATGAAGAGGCTGCTGCGGAAGCATTGAAGTGAAAAGAACAAAAGTATTTTAATATCGATTTTCAACAAGTGCTTCAATGTTAATAGAATTATGAGCTTATTTGTTGGAGTTTCCAAAATAGGTGCTTTTTTCACTATTAAATACACTTTGAATTGCTTGCATTACTGTTCATTATTTTGTCTTTTAACAAAAATAAAAGCTTTCTCGCTCAGCGAAAGAACGAACAGCTTGTTATTTCGGCAAGAATGCAGAAAAGAGAGAGAGAGAGAGAGAGAGAGAGAGAGAGAGAGAGAAGGAGGGAGGGAGGGAGGGAGGGAGGGAGAGAATGTGGCTCATTAGGATGTCTAAGACACATTTGACAAACTGATATTAAAAAAAAGTAATTACTAAAAATAAGAATATGCATTCTATCTCCAATTGTAAGTTGGTAACAATAAACACTAAGAATATACATAAAATACTTGGTTGACACTTTAAAGAATTCATTTTTATTTATTAAATTTATGGTTCATTATCATATTAATTAATTAATTCTTGGCTCCTTCAATACCTTTTTCCCTAGCTCCACGCCTCCATTCGATTTATATTAATTTGTTGCATGCATTTATCTAATCAGCAGAGAAATACATCATTCTTTTTAATGATTTTTTATTATTTTAGTGCAAATAATATTTCTTTTTTATTATGCATTGCTCCATTTGTAACTTTTTATCTATCATAATTAACTTATTTCACAGATATTAAAAAAATGATTTAATTTGTTTTTTTAATAAATTATTCAAGACCATCTTTTATCTACAAAGTTCAAAATGGTTAAAAATAGAAAGAGAAATATAATAAAATAAATACAAATGAATTGAGAGTGTGGAATAATGTAGCAATTATTAATAAAAAGAAGGATAAATTAGAAACAAAAAATTTAATGTTTCATTAGAATTTTAAAGTTATAGATAAAAAGAAATAAAAAATTTCTTTAAAATATAATAAATAAAAAAATGAAGAGAGTAATTAATTTCAAGATTAATTAGCATTCCATTTTCATGATACAATTAAGTTGTAATTATGGCATTAGCAAACAAACAAATTTTGTTGGTTTCAATATGTAGAAATTCTTGTATGTTCTAATTATACCACATACATTTAATTATAGTTAATAAACAAGAGACATTTATCAACTACTACAATTTTAATGTTTTTTAAAATTAAAAAAAAATATTTTTAATGTGCCTGAACCCACAAAATTGATAAATATTTTTTTATTTATTAATTATGATTAAATAGATGTAATATAATTGGATGATACCAAAATTTCTTTCCTATTTGATCATTGATTGAATTTGGCAAAACCATTTCTTTAAGTCCTACTTCCTTCATTCTTTTTTATTTGTCACAATTAATCGATTTCATATATATATATATATATATATATATATATATATATATATATATATATATATTAAGAAAGTAATTTAATTTATTTATTTTTAGTAGACTTTTCAAGACTACTCTTTATACACAAAGTTCAAGATAATTAAAAATAGAGAGAGAAATATGATGGGATAAATGCAATGGGTTAACAGTGTAGAATAATAAAATATTTATTAATAAAAAAGAGTAAAATTGAAAAAAATATTTAATGCTTCATGAAAATTGTAAAGTGATAGATAAAAAAAGAAATAAAAATATTTCTTCAAAATGAAAAAGATAAAAAGATACAAAGGGAAGAGTATATAACAAATGTGAAAGAAAGTGAGGCCAAAATAAACTTTTTATGAAATAAAATAGACATATATATATATATATATTTTCTAGATTGAGTCTACAAGTTTAGAGTAGCCTTAAATTAGGCCTAGCTTGGTCTAAATATATACACATATTTTTCATGGGATGACATACTCTTCAAATTTATAAAAATTTATTAATTATTAAAAATATTATTCAAGCGTAATATTATAAGTAAAATTGTATCAATCCGAATTGAATTTTGACATTATTGAACATAATTAAGATAAAAAGTAGTTTGAATTCTAATTAATGTTAATATTTGAGTAAAATACACTTTAACGCTCCAAAACAAAATATTGTGATACATTACCCCTTAAACTTCTAAACCTACACAAAACCCCTCCATGAAATTTTGTAAAAGTTGAAAAATGTTAACTTTTAGGTGAAGAGGAATGGAAGAACCACACTCTATTACTTTTTGCAACCAAAGTTAAAACAAAATGAAGTCCAAAAATATCATCTAAAGGAGATGCAGTCACCAAAGTTTAAAGGAGATGCAATCACCAAAGTTTTAATCTTTTGAAAGTTGATAGTATGTTAAAGAGAATTTGATACAATCATTTGACAATATCTTTAATGAGTCATTCTCTTTGTTTTGAGTGAAAATTTTACTTTGGCTCTTTTTCACATAATAAATAAGCTAGTTTATAAACCTGATCAATAAGTTATAAACTAGTTTCTAGATATATTTTTCGCATTAACTTATAAGTTATTTCAGGTAACTTATAAGTTCTGATTTAATAAGTTACCTAGAGTAGCTTATTATTTTTTTAAATTTTTTTAAATCTATCCTTATTCTTTTTATTAATTTACAATTTATATCTTTTGTAATATAAATTTAAGTAATTTTTAAAAAATATAATTAATTATATTTTAAGTAATTATAATGTTATAATAAATAATAAAATAAAAATTATATAAGTAAATAAATATATAAGTTTATAAAATATATTTAATTAAATATTAAAAATTATACTTTTACTTTAAACTTTTTAATCACATTAATATAATTTAATTTTTAGATAAATATAAATTATTTCAATTATATATATATTTATATTAATATATCCTTTTATATCATTTTATAATTTTAGTTAGTTCAACAGTTAATTTTATAAAATATTTTAGTTAACTTATCAGCTATCAACTAATTTATCAGTTAATAAGTAACTTATCAGTTATTAGTTAACTTGTCAGCTATTTCAGCGAAACGGAATGATTTTTTTTTTTGTCCACGAATTTGACATGACCAAAGTGATGACATTTATTAAGATTAATGGCAATCCAATGGCATTAATTTCAGGATTTAATTTCTCATTAAGTTAGATAGTTACATCCAATTTTCAGAAATATATTATCAACTTCTACAAAATTAAAACTCTAGTGATTATATTTCCTTTTCAAGTTGATGAAATTGTAGTATTCCTTAAGATGAGATTTTAACTAATGATGGCATTTATTAAGATAATGACAATTCATGATAACAATCTCATGATTTAATTTCTTGTTAAGTCAGATTTTCATAAGGATATTATCAACTTCTACAAAATTAAAACTCTAGTGATCATATTTCCTTTTTAAGTTGAAACGTCTTAGGAAAAATTTATTTGGTTGTAGAGGGTTGATTACATTTCCGTTTCTCTTAACCACAAGTTAAATTTTCAACTTACACTAAAATTTAGGGGGTTTGTTTGGAAGTTCAAAAGTTTTGGGGGTTATGTGTTATAACACCTTACTTCATGGGCTAATATGCATTTTGCCCTTTTTGTTTTGAGTGATATTAACAAAACTATATATCTTATTATCCCTTTCAGTATCTTAACACTAAAATATGGTTTTTTTTATACATTAACGAAATTTTATATAATTAATTATTTTGAAATCAGTTATTTCATTATTACATCAAACAAAGAAATGTAATTCATTGCCAAAAAAAATAATAATTACATTACATAAGAGAATATAGAACAAATAACATCATTTTATATATCATTAATGTGAATGCAGTTATGTGGACAACGTATAGAATAAAAAGTTCAACAATATTACTTTTCATAGATGACTACAATAAGTATTTATATCAGTCCATAATTATTCGACACTTTATTATTATATTTTGAAGTTAGTATAAAAATTGTTTCTATAAACAAAATATGAAAAAATTTTAAATTTTACTGTAGCAACATATTCATTGTTGTTATTTTTGTAGTGTCTCATCTATTATGCTGATATCCAAAATCATGCACTGTCAACTGATTGATTAAAGATGATATCACAGCTTTTGCGTAGTTTCCTTTTTCATTTATATTTTATTTTTGTTGAATTCTTACGAATTTCCTCATTCTGCCTTTTTTTCTATTTACCTTTAATTTTAATGCATAACTTGATCCTCTCATAATTCAATATTGAATTTTGACGTTGAAATTGAAAAAAATCATGCATGAATTAAGAAGAAAGCATAGATTAGAGCTAGAAAATATAGTTGTTGATAATATGAATTTTGAAAAAATTATATTCCTAATGTGAATTACCAACCTTTTTGAATTAAATATCATAAATTAGATACTTATTTTGAGATGAAGTCTAATCTAATCCATTTGCTACTTATTTTTGATAGGCTTGCAGATGAAGATTTTCATAAACACCATGAAATGTTCCATGTAATATGTTCCAATATAAAGACTCAAGATGTATCAAAGTAGTAGATTAAACTTCAAGCATTTATTTTCTTATTGGCTGATTTAGCAAAAGATTTATTATATTACTTTCCCTCTAGCTTAGTCACTACATGGCATGAAATGAAGATTTTCTTAGAGAAATACCTCATTGATTCTCAAGTTGCAAATTTCATAAAAGAGATATGTGACATTGAACAATTTATTGTAGAGTCTTTGTATGAAAGTTAGGAAAGATTTAAGAGATATAGTTGTCCTCACCATTAAATATTTGACCAATTCTTAATCAAGTATTTTTGTTAAGGATTGTTTCCAATGGACAAAAGCATGATAATTAGAACAGGCTTATTAATTGATAAAACTTTAAAGGTTGCATATAATCTAATTGCAAGCATGATGTGACAACATTTAGTATTGAAAAGCAACATTTTAGTCATCCATTGCATCACAAAAAGTAAATAAGGTGATAATAGTTAGTATAGTACCATTTTGCATGAAGATGAATTAATCTAGCAAGCTAACACAATAGTAAGGTTATTACGGTGGTACCAATATAAGAATAATACATGTTCCCACTTTTAGAATCCTAGCCAAAAAGACTATTAAAAGTTCAGATATGACAATCATTCTAGCCAAGATTAATACCTTACTACTTAGAATAAATATTAACATCTTGCCTGGCCTAGACAACCAATAAATCCTACTTCAAAAATCAAATATGTTACTTAAGGATTTAATAGAGAGCCTAGTCACCAATACCATATAATTCCAATAAGAAACATGATCGAGCATAAAAATTTAAAGATTCTAGTAAGACAACTTGCAATATCATTATGTAAGCTGGAAGCACAATGTTCTAGCAAGCTACCTTCACAAATGATGTTTAACCTATAAGATAATGTCAATGCTATAATTCGATGAAGTTACAAGTAGATTAAAATTCTTCCTTTACCAGAAACAACAAACATGAAGCTAAAGGAAAAAGAGTTTGGAAATTTTGGTAACTCAATCAATAAAGAGAATTTTGCACTTAAGGCCATTCCTTCTATGAATTCTTTTTTTTTTCACCTTCCATTCCTAAAAAGACTCGCAACTTTGATAGAAGTAGAAAAAGAAATAGAAATTTTAGAGATATTAAAAAATGTAGAAGTGCATATACCATTATTGTATGCAAGAAATAGAACCAAAGATATAGTAAGTTCTATAAAAAGCTATGCACACATATAAGAGGCTAAAAGGCAATGAGAAAATTGATGTCAAGTGGAATGTCTCTATTGTTATTTAGAGAAAATTATTCCATAAATGCAAATATCTTGAAACCTTCATCATTCCATGTATTATAGGAAACTCTAGGTTTGACAATGCCATGTTGTATTTAGGAGTTTCCATTAATATCATGACCATCTATTTGCACATCTCTGAAATTACCTTTGAAAGAAACTAGAGTTATCATACACCAAGCTAGCTTTTCTAATGCTTATCTTTTTGGAGTAGTTAAAGATATTTTAATGCAAGTCAATGGGTTAATCTTTGGAACCAATTTCTATATTCAAAACTTAGAAGATGAGACTACAATAAATATTGCACCATTTATTCTTAGTTGTCCTTTTGTGAAAATAGTCTAAATAAAAAGCTGATAGACATAATGACATGCTTGTTTGATGGTAAGAATGTCAAATTGAAAAATTTTAAGGTCATGAACCATCCTTCTAAAAAATATTTTATCTTTTCTATAGATTTAGTTGTTTTGTGTAGGATGTGTTTGAAATTAGTGATAAAGTTATGTAATGATGGTTTTATAGACATTGTCATTTACTCAAAAATTTTTTTATCATAAAATCATTAAGTTGCCATTTTTTGCAACAAAGTCATTACCTTTTGTTATAAAATGATCAATTCTGAAATTGAAGCCTTGGTTAGGCCATTTAAAATATGCATTATTAGGAGATGAAAAAAAGATTCCAAATATTGTAACCAAGAACTTAGCCTCTGAATAAGAATAAAAATTAATTCATTTGCTTAAAGCTTATAAAATAAGCACTAGATGGACCATTGCTGATATGAAAGACATTACTCTATCAATATGCATGGATCAAACTTTTTGAAGGATGAAGCTAAACCAACAAGAGGAGTCCAAAGAATATTAAATTCCTCTAAAATGAATGTGCTTAAGAAGGAATTTATAAAGGTTTTAAAGCCTAGAATCATCTACTATATATTAGATAGTAAATAGGTAAGCTAATTCAAGTTTCACCAAAGAAGTATGAAATTACAATGATAAAAAAAAAAGAATAATAAGCTTGCCTAACTAGAATTTAAAATAAGGGGCAAGTTTGCATAGATTATGACAAACTAAATGATTTAACTAGAAAATACCATTTTCCTTTGTCCTTTATTAACTAACTGCTTGAGTGATTAGTTAATAGATCTCATTACTATTTTCTAAATGGTTACAGTACATATTTAAAAATTCTACTTACTTTAAAGGATCAAGAGAAAATAACCTTTACTTGCCTATTTGGCACATTTGCCTATATGAGAAAGACTTTTAAACTTTGCAATGCATTAAACACTTTTTAAAGGTGTAAGGTAAATATCTTTTCAAACTTTTTATAAAAGCGCATTAAGATTTTTATGGATGATTTCACTATTTATGGTGATTCTTTTAATACTTATCTAGATAATTTGGGTAATGTGTTTAAACATTATATTGAAGCTAACCTTGTTTAAAATTTTGGAAATTGCCATGTTGTGGTAGAATAAGGCATAGTTTTAGGGCCTGTTATGTTTAATAAAGGCATTGAAGTTTATAAGGGTAAAGTTGATTTGATATCTAGCTTACATTACCCCATAAGTGTGTAATAAAATGCATTCTTTTTGGAACCATGTAGGCTTTTAACCATAAATTTATTAAAGACTTCTCTAAAATAACATTCTCTTTATCTATATTGATACAAAAGGATATGCCATTTAAATTCAACTAACAATGTAAAAAGGCCTTTGACAAGTTGAAAGACTTATTGACATCAATTCCTATTGTTCAACCTTCTAATAAAAATTTTCTTTTAAGATCATGTGTAATGCAAGCAATTATGTTGTAAGAGCAATCTTGAATTGGCCAAAGGATTGACAAGCAAGCTATGTGATTTATTATGCTTCTAAGACATTGGCTTAAGCCCAACACAACTATTCTACCATAGAAAGAGAGTTATTAGCCATTATTTTTGCTTTAGTTAAATTTAGATCTATCTTACTTGTTTTCAAGGTTATTGTGTTATCTTATTATGCAACTTTGAATTATGTTTTGTCTAACAAAGAAGCCAAGCCTAGATTCATTAAATGCTTCTCCTTTTGTAAGAGTTTGATCTTAAGATAAAAAAAGTAAGTAGTTAATAATCTAACAATAGATCATTAAGTTGGTTAATAAAAGAAGAAGATCCATTACCTATCTTTTCCTAATGAGTAGCTTTTCAAATTGACTTAGTGAATTATTTAGTTATTATGGCTTTATCTACTGATTGAATTTGAGCTAGAAAAGGTAAACTCAAAAGTGAGTAAAAGAAATATATATGGGATGATCTTTATCTAAGGAAATGTTGTTGTGATCATGTAATTAGGAGAAGTGTGCTAAACTTAAGTTTCAATCTTTTCTTTCTTTTGTTATGCTTATACTTATAGAGGCCATTTTGGACTAAAAAGAATATCTAGGAAAGTATTGGATTGTGATTTTTATTAGTCTACTTTGTTTTTTGATTTTTATATGTTTTGTAAAAGTTATGAATAATGTCAATGTAGCAACCCTATTTCTTTATTAAATGCTATTTTTATTGTTTAATTTTAGAAGGAGGAAATTAATTTTTTTTCTAAAATTTTCTAAGGCCCATATTAAAGTTACTAAAGTGGACGAACATGCAATATAAGGTGATGCAGCAGTATTGAGAGTCATAATAGTATAATTTGTTTGTAGAAGGCTATGTTATCCTCGGACCAAAATATTAAAGACTGACATAATTGATGTGGCTACATCAATGCTAATAAAAATAGAAAAATAAAAGTGGAAACCTTGTATCCTAGTGAAATAGACATTTGAAGTAGCCATTTAAGATTAGTAAGGAAATGTTAAGGCCAATCATATATTTGTGATGTACATTATGCTTAACACACACTTATATGGCTTTATGAACATCTTGTAGTGAAAGTGTATGTAGATGGTTTGAAATGGATGTAGGATTTTGATTACCACCATGAACTCATATATTGACATTCCTGTGTGGTGTATTAGTACCTAAAAATATATTAGACAAAGGAGCAAGTCTTTATAGACTTAGCGAGTGAAGCTTTAACTAGGCATTACCAACATTCTAGTTGTATATTGTTAATAGATATATTCTTCATAGTTTCATGAATCTATTATTAGTCATGATTTTGGAAAAAGCCATGAGTTTCCACAATCATGCACAACTTCAATAGTTGATAATGATCATTACAAATAAAAAATTCAGCAATTCATCGAGGATTAATAATTTACAATCCAATGAATTCATAAATGATATGAATGAATACAATGAATGATTTAAATATCACACAATGCAATTCCACTAGACAATTGTGACTTGCTTTATAGATACTAATTTTTCCTTATTATAATGCTTGTTTTATAAAGCATTTCATAATCACATCCTCATAATGCACCATTATATGTGGGCTCATTTCACATTTTCGTGTATTTCATGCATTCTCACATTTTTCATAATTCCTATTCAATATTCAAATATTTCTACATAATTCATATAGCTCACATTTTACATAGCCCACATAGTTCAGTTATTCATATAACTTGTAATATTAGCATCTTTCACATTATTTCATAAAATGCACAATAATTTCACAAAAACTACATAACTTATATGATTTCATAAAATTTGCACAACGTATATAATTTCACAAAATCCACATAATTCATATTTTCCATACATGCTATATTCCTATCATAAATTACAAATTTCCTCATTATCCTATAGTTTTCATGCATTTTATATATTTTTATATAATGCATGTGATTTTATGTATTTCTAAAGGTTATTGACACATTTCACAAATCATAACCATGAATTAAGACTAGAATGTTTCATCTTAAGGGAAATTAGGGGATTGCTTGAGACTATGATACAAGGGTTTATTCCTTAATTTCTTATTTTTTAATGCATTGTATTTAATTCTATATATAAACCACATGGTTCACAATCATTTTTTTTAATTCAAAATAGTGGCATTTTATAGGAAATTGATAGGGGACTAAGACCATGTTATAAGGGTCTTCCTTTCAATTTCTCCTATTTTCATGTATTACTAATTCACTAATTTTACAAAATATTATGCAAGTGTCTCTAAGAGTCCTACTTACCTATACTTACTGTTTATACTTTCATCCTTCAATTGATCCAATCATGCAAATCAATCTTATTCCAAAATTCAAGATTGAATGAGTTATAAACATATATATAAATATATATCATCATTTCTATCCCCATTCCACAATATTTCAAAGGCATACTTTTGTCTAACTTAATTTCATCATCTTTCCTTAATTTATATAATATCTTGGTTGTGAAAGAAGGGGTGCCAAACCTACCTCTCTTTATTCCACTTGGTAATATTTACTTAGTTACTCTAATACAAATTTTCCAAATATTTCTCTCATTTTCTTTTCCTACCCAAAGCAAAATACATATATGAAAAAAGGGTTTTCTTGTCATTTTTCCATAAATCATGCTTATAAGTCTAATAATTCCTTGATTTCAAATTTATTCCCTTTTATGATTAGTACTTGATTAATCCCTTACAATGCTACCAAGCCTCGAACATGGAAACATAAAATCCCCATTCTTTTTACACATGTAACCTTAAATCCTTTCATTCTCTTTTTTTACTATTTAAATCTACAAAACATTTGAAAGTTGTAGGAAGATCATATAGTTTAGGGAAAAAAAAGGACCATTCATCTTAATCTATTTGATACTTAGATGAAGAAGGAATTTTTACCACAATCAAAAGAATCCATAGTTACTACTAGTCATTCCTTAAAAAACCTTAAAGAAAGCCATTGAGAGAAAATGTTTTTACCTAAAAGAATGAGACCTAAAGTTAATCTTATGTCTTATGGAACTTTAATTTGTCTTAGAAGAAAAAGAGAAGTTTATATTTTCTCTTTAGGTGAATGTGAAAATAAAAAGGGAAAAGATGAGAGCTTGAACTTTTAGACTAATTTTAATTTATTAAAATAATCATTACTCATATCCTCTATCCATTAGCCTATTTCTTAACTCATCCTGTATGCATTAGCCTTCTAGCCCAAGGTTATCATTACCTTTAACCAAACTTACTTACTCTCATTAGTTCTAGGGTCGATTATGTCTTCTCTTGCTTAATTATCTAGCTTACCTTTCTAATTAATTTTTAAAATTAATTGGGGTATAAAAGTGGCAAATTTGATCATTATTTCTAAGGGTGCCAAATAGGCCCTTCTTTTTTAGGCCTAACCATGACAGAAATTATGTTAAAGGAGCCTCCTAACTCTTTTAGGTTTTTTTGGGGGTTAGGTCTTGTTAGGATTAATTCCAAGGTTCATGATTGGTGTAAAAAGATGCAACATGCAACTATGACTATATCTTATCTCTCCAAGTAATGTAACATGCAGTGTGTAATGACACTACATTTTCAAATAAGTACAGATATGTAAAAGTAAAAGTAGCTAGTGTCCAATTATTATGCAATAGATATATATATATATATCACCATTTACTCCAATTGTCCTTCAATTTACCTTAATGCTATATGCATAGGTAGGCTCACTTTCACCTTATTAGACAACATTGGGTACATATGAGAAATAATTTACTATAGGAAAAAAAGGAGAAAGAGAGAGTGAGCTTCTTTAAAACCTGAGAAGTAAATAAAAGTTCTAGGAGGAAAAGATATTTCTAATAAATAACTTGTCTTATTATAGACATATTCAATAACAAAACCTAGCCACAATTATACCAATCATTCTATATCATCACACTCACTAAGGAATATTAAACCATAATGATACCACATTCATACTCAAGATTTCATGATTTAACTCAAGGAATTCAATACCATTCTTATACTTATCATAATAGTAACATTCTATCACTTATAAATTTTAAAAGTCACAATTTAAGAGATTAAGAACAAATAAAGAAAGAAAAAGAAATGGAAAATAAGTAAATATAATTGTAACTCTCATCCATCTTTATTTCTTATAACCTTATCTTTATCCCTTCAGGTCAACCCTATCCCTCACAAGCCATTATTGAATTTGGTGTACAAAAATGATATTAATACACCCTTATCTCAATTATTATAGGCATCAACACATGACAAGCCTAATTGTTGTGCAATAAGTAAATTATAACACAATGATATATATATATATATATATATATATATATATATATATATATATATATATAAACATTACCAAGCCTTCTTTACATGACCTTAAGTATCCCATTAACATCAATTATCTTATTTGTATTCATTTTCAACAAAACTTCAAAGAGTAATGGCTATTATATGTTTAAAAGGGGCAAAATCCCTATTATTACACTTATAATTCATTTTATATATAAGCAAACATTAAGATGATTAATTACATATAGTTCTAAAAGCAAAACATAAAAATTAGTTAGGGGGAATCAATTTTGGAAGCAATTCTAAACCTCTAATATCATTCTATAAATTGGAAATTAATTTTGAAATCAAATTTGATCAAAATATATTAATTCTAGAAGTGGGGAATCGATTTGGAATCAACTTATGACTATATTTTCTACATTATAGGCTCGAGAAATCATTTTTAGAATTGATTCATACATGAAAGTTTTGTATTTTTCTAGAAAATTATTATTCATCTATGGAAAAATTACTCAAATTTTATAACCAAAATAATGTAACTTAATTCCTTCACCACCAAATAAAAAAAAAAAGCAACATCATAACTACAAAATTTAGCATTCAATACAAGTTAAAAACCATTATATAGAAATTTGCCTTAAATTATCCAATATCAAATAAAACCTAACTAAATATATTCAAATCCTACAAAAATAAGTAAAAACTAGGAGAATGCTCATTCACAAGTTATGAAAGAGATGCTTTGCAATGAGTTTGAAGGTGGAAATATTCCTAAATACCAAAAATTCAAGGGTTAGGGTTCAAGGTTCCAAATTCCCACTTTATTCAAGTTCATTCATTTCTTTTCATTAATTAAGAAGTGGAGATTATAATATATGGATTTGAAAGTAGAATTGCTTAATTTGCTATGAATAGAAAGATGGAAAAGATAAGATAGAAGATTAATGGAATTTGTTGAGAGACTGTAGAAAGACTAAGGATAAGGGTGTTAAGGAAATAGGGAAATTAGGTTTTTGCTTTAGGAAAAAGATAATCCTTAGGAGAAAAATACTAAATCTCCTACAAATGCTTCTTCACTCCAACATACTTAACTTTTAATTATACTTGACTTTAATTCACATTTCCACTTAATTATTCAATAACCTATTTTTTATATAGACATATTTTGTTCCCAAATTCTTTATAGTTATGTATTCTTAATTATAGTATTTTATATTATAATGGGCATAATAAAACTCTCCTCTTATAAAAAAATTCATCCTTGAATTTTTTAGATATAGACTAAACTAACAAACACATAAAGAAATAAGTTAACATTACTCTTAATGGCTTACCAAATAGATATGGTTACTTTAGCCATATATCTACTTCAAACTCTTAAATAGTTTTTTTTACTCCATGCTATTCTCAATAAACTTTTATAGAAGATACATATTAGGATCTCAACTTTCAAATTTAACAATCTAAAATCTTGATTGGTTGCTCCATATAGGGTCCAATGGCAATGGTTTAGCTTAAATCGTACAAGCTATGTTTTGTATATATTTCTGAATCATAGAAACATAGAACATTGGATGAATTATGTACAAACTATCTAGTAATTCTAAATGATATGCCATTTCCATACGAAATCATTAAATCCTAAAAGCCATAAGTATTTCACTTTTTTTTTCCTAATAATAGGGTTATCTTGTTCTAGGTCCTTTAACTTAAAGTTTTAGATAGTCTATTTAGCCTATGCATTCCACTTCCTACACTACCCTAAGTTCCATTTTGGTCACTAGTCATTGGTTCCATTTTAACACTAGGGCATAACCTCATATGCAAAATAAGTGGCCTTAGTCAACATTAAAGAATGCCTAGATTAGATATCTAAACATGCTCGAACAGTTCTAGTTACGTTCATTGCTATACTCTTATAAAGATCCTTTTAAGCTATTTTTCCATTACACTACTGTCATCATTGTTTTGTAGATTGATATTGCACTACATTAATTATTTTAAAACTATACTCTAGGCTTGCATAAATGCTTGCTATATTTCTAGTTATGGAAAATACTAATGTTTCATCCTTTCCCTTTGTAAGGTTTAATTAAAACTTCAAAGTCATGCAACTATAATACAACTCATCTTAATAGTTTATAGAGCACATATTTGCACTTCCTTCCACTTCCTTTCTAAATCTCAACCACATGGTAAGTATATAATCATCATATCCTTAGTTTTTTCATAATGCTAATACTTGATTAAATTAGGTTTGTAATTCATGTTATTTAGGCCAACCTGTTTATTAAACATGACTTATCCATTTAATTCGTTTAATAATTTTAATTAATAAAATTTATATTATGAAATTATTTATTAAATTTATTACTCACTATTCTTCATAAAAAATATTTTTTGTTATTAGTAAAATATTATTTTAAATTTTTATTATCATTTTATTAAAATAGAATTTATCTTTATTATATATATGTATTTATAATCAAATTATTAATTATTTCTCAAATAAAATTTTAAAAAATTAAAAATAAATTCTGAAACAGGTTGACATGTTAACTTGAACTCAAATAAATAAGTTAGGTTATCATGTCATGTTAAAAATTACTACCCCTACTAATTTTCATAATATCAAAGGTTCTATATGACTATTTATACTTCGTTTATTAAATTATCATAAAAGAAAACCTACTTCTCTATAGGCCGTAGGATTAAACTTATTTTAGCTAAATTAATCTATCTAAAAGGCAACGATCATATCTTTAAATCCAATTTATAGGAAGTTCCTTCCTACTAAGTGTTAAAAATGCTATGAAGCTTCATTATTGAGGTAAACTATGGATGTACATATAATTTTACAAAACAGGATTTTAATTTGGTGATGTTTTACAATAGCTTACTATGTATTACTACTAATCTTTCCTCTTAAGAAAAATTCAAGTCATAAATATGACTCTTAGGCACTTATAAGCATGTAAAATCTCTAAACTAGGTAATTTAAATGTCATGCATAAACAAAGTGTAATTTAGGCATGAAATAACTTGTTTACTATTTTACTAGATTCCCAAAGGCCTATAAATGAATAAAAGCTTTAGTTAGAGGCCTGTATATAATAGTCCAATATAACTTTACCTCTTATTTATGATAGTAATAAACTCATGACCTTGTTATAAATTTCACAACATTATATATGCATGCAACACTTTCTACCATATATGATTAACTTATGACTAATAACAATGATATTCATAGTCATAACAACATCAATATTAATGTCGATTCCTATAATAATAATGTTGACATCAAGATTTATAATGATAATAATAATGACATTATTTAAGCTATTATAAATAATACTAATGATAAGAGCAACAATAGTGATTGTAATAATACAATATCTATATTATATGTATATATATATTTAATGTAAAAGTTGCTCAATAACATAGAGTAACATTAATATGGATGGACAATCATATCATTAAATCAATTAACTCATAAGAAAACATAAATACCTTAGGTCAGAACATAATTAAAACTTAAAAGAGTCATGACACCATGTGAAATCTTAATTAATTGCCTTTCAGATATAGCTTGTATTTTGACACAAGTTATTATGTCAAGATACTTAGTCAATCACATGTTACTAAGATTGGCAAGCTGACACTACTATCATGTAGCTTTCATTTCTAAGCCAATTATTAGAATAAATAATGTAAATATAACTTTAATTTGTTCACTACACATCCTAGACTTTTTCCCAAGGAAAATGTTTACTTTGGCATAAACTACGATAAAAATTTAGTACATACATAGATCTTTCCTTTAGATCCTATTGATTCTCTAATATGTAGAAACCTAAAATTTAAAGATAACTATATGATTACCTTCAATATATACATCTCCAATATGAGATAAACTAAAATTTAGTATTCAATCACCATACTAGATATCACAAACAATATTTTAGTCTCAAGTAAGTTTATTCTTAAACTTTCATACTTTAATCCTATCATGTCTATTCTCAATTCTTTAGTATCATACCTAACCATTATTCACCAAATACTAACAATCAACTTAGTCTACTAGCAATATCATCATCAAGGCCACGTTAAAGTCTATCCATCACACATATACTATTCTTTTATAACTCCCATCCACAATACCTAATTGCCCTTTATTGACTCTTATTCAAAATCTCATAAATGTAGTATTTCTTAATCCTACAAAGTCATTAGTCATTCTTTCCTTAACCACATATATCTACTTACTAAATGTCCATTCTCATAAATATGCATTAGCCTAACTTCCTAAGCCTATCATTATTAATTCATTCACATCGTACTTTTAACTCCTAACATTTATCTACTATATGCACTATAAGATTTTCTTGCGCATTACTTGGTAGACCTTTAAGATCTTAATTAGCCATCTTTCTTAGTTTGCCTAAACCTATTATGAGTTTCCTCTTCCATTCCTTAATCTCATAAGATGAGATCTCATTTCTCTATCACATAAGGAATCTATTTATGCCTTTATGATCATATTAATTCACTAATACCTTGATTCAAATTTCCTTGTTCATGTTTAGCCTCTATCCTCTAGACATCTACTAAGTTTTATGGTGCATTTATTTACCTTCACTAACAATTTTGATTCCTTTATGGTCCTTAAGCTTTCCCTAAAATCCAACTCTTTACCTTGTACCCTTTCCTTTACCTATATACACTCTTAGTTACCTATGCAAAATCATGATTATTGTTGCACATCTAATGGTTTTGCTAATTGCTCCTCCAACTAAATGGTCAAATCTTACCTAGACATCCTTGTTATCTTCTTTAATATTTCCGTTTACCTTTATGATGAGATAATTTACAAGTCTCATGTTCATATTGATAAGTCTTCTCACCTAATCATCTATAATAATAACTTTAGAAGCATAATCTCTATATCTATGCATTTAACTATGTTGTTCCATTTTAGCATTTTCACATGCCTTATAAGAACTCCTAAGGTTGATTTAAGCACTTTCACTTACACACTCATATTTTTTCAAGTTTGGACAAGTCATTATTAGGATAATAAACTTTCAAGCACACATTCACAACTTTATTGTCTACAAATTGATAGTTCCCTGAATGTGACTTCTATTCTAATTACCTTTAAGTTAAAAAAGTGAAGTATTTATATGGTGCTATTTGTGATGTCTTGTAGCACTCGACTTGACCTCAAATATGACGGTGGGATTATGAGGTCCATGGATTCTTATCTCACATGTGTTTGCATAGGGCATCTCACATGCTGGCACTACCCAAATGGATTTGACCTAGATCATCCTAAAGTAGCTAGATTTTTCTAACCTTTACTACTTTTAACCTTACTCCTTGATCCACTTATGTTAACTTTACAACGATACATGTGAAAGTTCACTCATTTATAATGTAAATTTACACTACTCCATATAAGGTAAGATGACCCATTCTTGCACTAACTCAATTTATGGAAACAAATTAGGAAATCACTTTACTCTATAATCAATAAACTCACTAAATGTTTTACTCTAAAACTTAACTCGATTTATGATTAAACTATTTATTGCGGTATCTTTAATGCTATAAAATTTAAGCATTACATTATTGATATGTGATTAAAGTCACCAAATTCACATACACATTACTAAAAATTAGAATAACTCTATCAAATTGTGGGTATGGAAAATATGTGTAACTTCCAATTCTCAAAATAATCAAGCTCTCCATTAATTCACTTTAACATAAACATTATTTAAATGAAGGCTTCCCTTTGTTAGGGTATTATAGTGGTTTAAATAAAAAAAGTACTCACAATGGTTATCCTTAGATGCTTATAATCGAAAGTGGCCTTTAGAGATTATAGTGTATGAAGGGTTAACGACTAGTTTGACTATGATTTTCCTTTAATAATTGTTAACCTGTTATCCAAGGCTTTAGTTTTATAAACTATTCATGTGGATAGGTAAAGGCATTTATACCACAATTTCAAATAAGATACATTCCTAAGCCCTTAAACTATGCTTTGATACTACCTTTAGCATGATCCATTTTAAGGCTTGTGATCTACATAAGAAGCTGATACATGTAACCACCTATTAGCCTTTTCTATGTAGACAATGTAATATGCAATGTGTAATGACACTACATTTTCAAATAAGCACAAATGTGCAATAGTAAAAGAAAATAGGTATCTAGTTATTATGCAATAGACATATATGCATTTTTATCTACTCCAGTTGTCTTGCAATTCACCTTAATATCATAATGCAAAAGTAGGCCTACCTCCACCCATTAGATAATAGTTGGGCACCTAAGGGAAATGGTTTCCTATGGAAAAAAAAGGAAAGGAAAAAAAACAGAAGAGATTAAGTTTCTTAGAAACACAATGAGTAAGTAAAATTATTAAGAAGTAAAAAAAATTCAATTAATCCATAACATAAAATCATAACCATTATTTACAACGAAAGACGATAGGGTTTCAACTAAAAAGAATAAATAAGTTCTTATACCCTTGATAAGGACAAAAGGAAAGTTTCAATAAATAGCCTATTGTAGACATATATAGTAACAAAACCTAGATAAAGTTATACTAATCATTTTACATCATCATACCCACTAAGAAATATTAAATCAAAAAGTTATCGCATTCATATCCAAGATTTCAGGATTCAATTAGTGTAATTCAATGCCATTCTTTTACGTATCATAATAACAACATTCCATCACTCATAAATTTTAAAAGTCACAATTCAAGAGTTTTTTAAGAACAATGAAAGAAAGAAAAAGAAATGGAAAGCAAGTAAATTATTACACCTTTAAATTCAAATTTTTATTTACCAAAGTATTGATTGTTTATTAATTTGATTGAAAAGTTTTGCTTAGATATTATAACTTGAATTTTGTAAATGAATTAGATATAGTGAGTGTAGGAGAAAGATATGGAAAACAACAAAGCCTGATGAAATATGAGAAATTAAGAATGATTAAGAGTAGCAAAAACTTATAAAGCATTCAGAGTTAGAGAGTGAGGCAATAGTTGTTAATATAATTAATTATAACTGTTACGTGTAAAATGGTTTAACAATTAGCGCAAGTGCACACTATCGTAAACAAGTAATAAAGTGATAAGAAAGTATCATTCCCACGAGGATTGTTTCACTAAGTACCAAAATTAATAATCCTAACACTATTTGGCAAATTGATAAGTTGGAATTGAAGCAAGTAAATAAAGATTGATGCAAAAAATGCTTAAAATAAATATGAATGCAATTGGAGTAAAGATGAAGATGAATAAAAGACCTAAGGATCAGACTTCACTTAATAATTTCGGATTGAATCATCTATCTACACTATTCCAATTTTACTCCCTTGATTGATAGTCGAGTTTCCCTAAATTAATCACTAGCCTCTTCCAAGGTCAAGTAATTCTATAATTAATTGCCAATTCACTATATTCCTATGTGAATTGCAATAACTAATCATGCATTAGGATTTATAGAACTCATTAAGACTACATAAACCATATGAATATATTCCTATTTCATATGTAATTTACAGTTTTAATTATAGGTTCCATATACATGTATCTCCTTCCGGTCTCAACACATATATTGAGTTCATTCAAAAGGTGGCCAATCAATTGAAAGCATTAAGAGCAATAATTAAAACTCAATCTAGGAAATAAAATCAAAATTAATTTCAATAGACTAGAATTCAATCCGTTATTATTAAGTTACGCCATCACCCTAGGAAGATGAGAAATTAGAACATAATAAAATTAAAAATAAACATAAAATAAAATAAAAACATATTCATGATACAAACATAAAATACAATTACAAATGCTTGAGAATAGAAATGCTATCCATCCATTAGGAGGTAGAACCTTCCATGTAGGAGGAGAACCTAGCCTTTCATGTAAGAGGTATACTAGAACTAAAAATGCATGAACTAAACTACTATCTAAGATGCATGAATGAATGATCCAATGCTTGGATGCTTGAATGCTCTCTACTTTTAACTATTTATAGGTGAATGAATCAGCTGCAAGCCATCAAATTTGACCATTGGCTACCAATCACATGCTTTAGCCACCAAACACATGCAGCCACCCTTTTTTATTTTCGCAGCACAATTCTTCTGACTTTGTTGGTAATTTTTGACCACCAAAATGGTAGATTTACATTTTATTGTCAACATAGGAGTTGTAGGGCCGGATATTATCTTTCAAATTCCGTAAATAAATCCTAATTTTGACATTTCTAGCTCAAGTTATGATCAGATTAGTAGCCAAAGGTCAGATTCCGCCAGAACCACTGTTTCATCTTCCAAGCAAAATTTGAGATCCTTAGATCCAGAACTGGGCTTTTCTTTAAACATGAAAGTTGTAGGGATTCTTCTTAGATTTCTAACCATATAAAGAACAACCCAATCCAACATCTATAACTCCAAATATGGCCTAAAACCTGAAACAGGGTCAGATTACAGCATTATCTAAAATATTTGATTTCATTTCAAATTCAAGATCCATTCACAAAATGCAACTAAATTTATTAAATTTAACAAGATAACATCCAAAAATGCATCATACAAGGAAAAATAAATATGTAAATATTTTACGTATCAAATTCTCCCACACTTAGCTTTTGGACGTCCTCGGACAAACACAAAATAAAAGAAAACTAATACTAATACTAATCTACCCATCAGATAAAAAGTATAAAAACATAAGAAAGATAATTAAAGTACAAAGATATCATAGCATTCATGAATCAACAAATCTTGACATATAAAATCAAAAAGGAATTGCAACTTCATTTGAGAAGGATTGAACTAAAATGATATAATCACTGGAACTCTTCCTCTCTCAAGTGTTTATGGGTAAGTGTTTCACTCAAATTCATCCTATTAAAGATTGCACTACCATAGGCTTGCATAAATTCTCAATCTCCACTACCTGATTTACATGCACACTTCAAATCAAAAGGTCTTATTAAGGGTTGTAATGAGGCTAAGGTAAAGGAAAGATAAAACAATGATATGAAAGGCTGAAGTAAGGAGAGAAATTAATAGAGCAATTAAAACATGGATAATCTCTAAATAATTTTATCTTAACATAGCAGCCCATGATTCAAATTCAAGTACACATCAATTTCTCTCTTTTTCTCTTTTTTTTTTTCTATATTTTTTTAACCATTTTTTTCTTTTTTTCTCTCTCTTTTTTTTTTGAAAGAAAACCCTTGCAACTTTGAAGTTAATAATACATATTCCCCCACACTTTGTCAAAAATCCATTGTTCAAAGATTCAAATGCTCTACTAATCCCTAGGGTTAAGTAAAGACAATTGATATTTCATTAAATGACATATTAATAGGTTAAAGCAAAGAAACGGTTAATCAAGCTCAAAGGGGTTTATCAATGGTAAAACTGCAGGGTTAGTTATTTAGTTCTAACTGAGGAAAAGAAATGCCTTTATCATATCTGAGTTTGCATGTAAATTGTAATCTCAACCAGATTTTATGCAAGTTCTAGAGTGACAACTTAACAGGTGAATATCACACACAAGAAATATAATATTGATTCAACAAGTAGGCTCAAAATCTTACGGTTAAAGGTTTTCAACTTAATCCATCCAACTCAAAATTCATTGCAAAACCTATCAATTCTAAGAAGTAAGAAAGTTGTTCAATCATGCTATAACATCTTTAAAATTATTGAAAAGAACCTAATAAGCAGGAATTTTTATTTTAATTTTTTTTAGTTTTTTTTAATTTTTTTTTTAATTTTTTATATTTTTTTAGGATGCGTATCAAGAGCAAAAAATAACTCTTTACTCGGCCATCCCCTTTTTTTTATAATGAATCTCATGGTTCTACTACCAAAATATCCTACAAAGTAACCGAAAATAAAAAAAATAAAAATAAAAATTTTTTTTAATCCCCCCCACACTTAATGTAGACATTGTCCCCAATGGCTTCAATAGATTAACAAAAAGGGTTTATTAAAAAGAAATGCATAAGCAACACACATATAACAGAAATTTTGGGAGTAAAACCATAAGAGTAAAGAAAGTTACAACCGGAGAGTGGTGTCTGGCTCATGCTTCTGACTGCTGGTTGGAGATTGCCAATCTTTCTTTTTCACTGATGGATCTGGTTTAGGTGTATAGCTTTGTAATTGGTCAATCAGCTGATCAGCAAATGAGGCAGACATTATGGCACGACGAGTCGCTTGGGTATGAATCCCTGTTCCACAGCTTGGTCTAAAAAAGACAACAAACTATCATAAAAACCATTAACATTAAATAAACCTACTGGCTTCCGATGAAAGTTCAAGTTAATCCAATATGTAATGCTGGAAATTCCATCTAATGCTTCTAAACCACCAGGTAAAGCAATAAAGGCTTCAGCATTGTAAAGCATGCATCCCATAACGTTCAGACAAGTTTGAAACCTTTAACGTTTTACTGATGGCGTATTTCTTATCATCTAAACCATTCACAAGGATACTTAGTATTTTGCTTCCTCTAATGTTGGCAGAAAAGGCTGCACTTCCTTTTAAGCTATTAAGCCCTCCTCCATACACACAAGCAATCTTTCTAGCAGCTAATGCATGACCAAGTTCAGTTGCTGCTAGCAGAAATTCTACATTCTTTCCAGCAAAAGATTCACCAAAAACACAGATAGATTTAAATTCACATTTTGATGGTTTTTCAACCTCTTCCTCCTCTTTACTCTCTCCTTCAGACATTTTGCAAAGTGTGATTGTTGAAATGCATCTTTATAATACAAAAGCAAAAATAAAGAAATCATGCAAATTAGATAATATCAGAAAAATACTGTGCAAAACTGACAAGTGTAATAATAGTGTGAACAAAGTAGAATACGGAATGTAAGGAAAGTCAAAAAGTTGCTGAAAAGGTAAACTTAAAAAGAAGAGAAATGTACATAAAGTAAAAAAAAATAGCTATAAAGATAAAAAGATAAAGGAAAAGTAAAGCAGACAAACATATGTACAGTAGTTGTGATTGTGGCTCATATCTTCCTCTGATTTTTCGTTTAGTAACGGCTTAAACGGCTTCAATGAGCCGAGGATTTGCTTCCCATCCAATTTTTTTATAAACTGGCAAACAGGGTCTTTTACAGTCAGATCCCCAAGACTGTAGTGCTCCTTTTCTGTATTGAATAAGTTCATTAAATCAAGAAGAACAACATGAACATCTCCGCTAGGATGCGTCTCAAGAGTCTGAATGATATTATCCAATGACTCTTTACTCAGTCCATTCTTTATGAATCGGATTTTGTCCTCTCGATTTACTGAAATCATTCCTTTACTCCTACAGAGCCTATTACAGTTCCACCTTGCACACTTATGACAGACTCTCATTCTTTTAGCTCTTCTCTTTTTAGAGTAAGAACTTCTTCCCATACCTGGCATACGTCTAACAAATGATTCATGAAACTCACCTGCTAAACATACCTTAGCTTCAATAATCCAACGTATGTCCTCGGGAAGACCCAAACGCTTAAATGCCCTCATTCTTTTAGTCGACAGTTGTAGATTTTCCTGAGCACATCTTTGGGAAGAGTAGGGAATCTGCTCTTAAGCTTTACAAGGCATTCCTCCATGATGAAAATGATGAAAGCTGAAACTATAAGTGAAAAATGCTGTGCGATGTGTGCTTAAATAAGTTAGAAGAAAAGAAATGAGTAGAGAAAGAAGTCTTGGGTTGCCTCCCAAGCAGCCACCCTTCTTTAACGTCTTTAGCTAGACAAAGTCCTAACCTATTGCTTTATTTTCTTTTTTTTTTCTTTTTTTTTTAATACTTACCAGTTGGCTCGTTGAGCGTGATGACAATCTTGATGGTGTTGAATGCACTGTCATTGTATTCTTTCAATCTTTGTCTGTTTACTTTGAATTTTTTGTCACCATCTTGAATCTCCACAGTTCCATACGGCCAAACTTGAACCACAGTAAAAGGCCCTGACCACCTTGATCTTAATTTTCCTGGGAAGAGTTTTAACCTTGAGTTGTAAAGAAGTACTTTCTGCCCTGGTGTGAACTCCTTCCTTATAATTCTCCTATCATGCTACATTTTTGTCTTTTCCTTGTAGAGCTTAGCATAAGCCTTTGGTTCCAATCCTGGTGATTTTTCTATTGATGGAACAGGTTTACTTGACCTCTCTCCTAAACCTTTGAATGGTTTCTTATTTAAAACTGGAGAATTTTTCTCAAGACAATTAATCTGCTTCAGGATTTTAGGATCAGTAGACTTTGATGCATCAACCATTCCTGCTACTAATGGCTATTCTGTGCAAGATTCATGCATTACATCTTTCATGCAATTGGTCAATGTGTCTACCCTGTAATAAATATTATCTTCATATGGAAAAGCTTTAAAAATATTGAAAGATACTTGATCATTTTGAACCTGTAAAGTTAGCTTTCCCTTCTGCACATCAATTAGAGCTCGTCCAGTTGCAAGAAATGGTCTCCCAAGAATAATAGGAATTTCTTGGTCTTCTTCCATGTCAAGCACTATGAAATCCACTGGGAAGATGAATTTATCAACTTTTACTAGCACATCCTCAAGGATTCCACGTGGATGCTTTATTGAATGATCTGCTAGCTGCAGTGACACGGTAATTGGTTTCACTTTTCCCAATCCCAGCTTCTTATAAACGGATAGTGGCATCAAATTCACACTTGCACCAAGGTCACATAAGGCTTTTTCGAATTCACACTCTCCAATGGTACAGGGTATGCAGAAACTTCCAGGATCTTTAAGCTTTGGTGGTAGCTTCTTTTGGAGAATTGCACTACACTCTTCAGTTAAGGCCACTGTTTCAAAATCCTCCAGTTTGCGTTTCTTTGATAAAATCTCCTTCGTATATTTTGCATAACTGGGCATTTGGGTTAAAGCTTCAGCAAATGGGATGTTGATATGCAACTTCTTGAACACCTCCAAAAACTTGCTAAACTGCTTGTCTAGCTTAGCTTTCACCAATCTTTGAGGAAATGGAACTGGAGGAACATATGGTGGAGGATTATCTGGAAAAGTCATTCTTCCTGGAATCACCTCATCTTCTTTATGAGCTTCTTCGTTTTTCTTCCTTGATTCTGGCTCATTTAACTGCTTCCTACTCCTTAATGAAACAACCATTACGTGCTCTCTAGGATTTCTTTCAGTGTCACTGGGTAAAGTGCTTGGTTGTCTGGAATTCAGCATACTTGCAATTTGACCCATTTGCACCTCCAGATTTTTAATTGAAGTTGCTTGTGTTTGCATGATTGCTTTATGATTCTTGAGTGTAGCTTCTGTTCTGACCATGAATTGGGAAGTATTCATGGTTAATTGAGTCAATGCTTCTTCTAAATTCGCCTTTGGTTGTGGTGGTGATTGCTGAATTTGCTGTTGATAATTTCCTTGAGGTTTGAACACATTTTGATTATTCCTCCACCCTAAATTAGAGTGGTTTCTCCATCCTAGATTGTATGTGTTTGAGAAAGGATCATTTTGACAATTTTGATTCCTCACATAGTTGGCTTGTTCAGGTTGAGAAGGAATGAATGGATTTCCTTCTTAGCATTGTGTGCTCATGTGAGGACCTCCACATAAATCACAAGCATCTGCAGGAGTTCTGATTACATTTGCTTGAGCTGTTAATGAACTCACTTGCTTGGATAAAAAGGTAACTTGAGAAGACAAAGTGGTTAGAATGTCTAGCTCATGGACTCCAAGTGCTTTCTTTGAAGTGTTGCGTTCAGAAGGCCATTGGTAAGCATTTGCTGCCATTTCTTCCAACAGCTCCATAGCAGCTTCGATGTTTTTTCCCATTAATGATCCACCAGCTGCAGCATCTATAAGTGTTCTGGTAGCATTAGACAATCCATTATAGAAAGTCTGCAACTGTAGCTAATCTAGTAGCCCATGATGAGGACATCTTCTTAGCAGCTCCTTGTATCTTTCCCATACTTCATAAAGGCTTTCCATATCATGCTGGGTGAATAAAGCAATTTCATTCCTCATTTTTACAGTTTTAGCTAGAGGAAAGAATTTTGCTAGGAATTTTTGTGCCAATATGTTCCATGTAGTGATGCTCCCCACTGGAAAAGAGTGTAACCAGCTTTTAGCCTTATCCCTGAGTGAGAAAGGGAAAAGTCGCAACCTTGTGGCATCATCAGAAACGCCATTATGCTTGAATGTATCACAAATTTCCAGAAAGCTGGCTATATGTGCATTCGGATCTTCTATTGGAGAACTTCCAAACTGATTTGCTTGCATCATTTGAATTATAGCTGGCTTGATCTCAAAGTTGTTGGCTGGTATAGGTGGTCTCCTAATTCCAGAAATGGTATCCATGACTATTGGTGTGGCATAGTCACAGAGTGCTTTGGTGTCTTGTTCTTCTCTCAAATCTGCCATTGCTTCACCTTGATCTACAGTTGACTGCTTCTGTATCTTTCGATTTCTTCGACAAGTTCTCTCGATCTCAAAATCAAATAGCAGTGGCTCAGCAACTCTTGATCTGGTCATGCACTAGGACAAACCTGAAAAGAGAAAAGAAACACCAAAGAAAAGAAGAAAATGTAAAATAAAAACTAAATTAGGATTAAGATTACTTGGTATTGATATTAATGATAACAATCCCCGGCAACGGTGCCAAAAACTTGTTACGTGTGAAATAGTTTATCAACTAGCGCAAGTGCACACTATCCTAAACAAATAATAAAGTGATGAGTAAGTATCGTTCCCATGAGGATTATTTCACTAAGTACCAAAATTCATAATCCTAATACTATTTGGCAAATTGATAAGTTGGAATTGAAGCCAATAAATAAAGATTGATGCAAAAAATGCTTAAAATAAAAATGAATGCAATTGGAGTAAAGATGAAGATGAATAAAAGACCTAGGGATCAAACTTCACTTAACAATTTCGGATTGAATCACCTATCTACACTAATCCAATTTTAACTCCCTTAATTGATAGTCGAGTTTCCCTAAATTAATTACTAGCCTCTTCTAAGGTCAAGTAATTCTATAATTAATTGCTAATCCACTATATTCCTATGTGAATTAAAAAAACTAATTATGCATTAGGATTTATGGAACTCATTAAGACTACATAAACCATATGAATATATTCCTATTTCATATGCAATTTACGGTTTTAATTATAGGTTCCATACACATGTATCTCCTTCCGGTCTCAACACAAATATTGAGTTCATTCAAAAGGTGGCTAATCAATTGAAAGCATTAAGAGCAATAATTAAAACTCAATCTAGGAAATAAAATCGAAATTAGTTTCAATAGATTAGAAATCAATCTGTTATTATCAAGTTACGTCATCACCCTAGGAAGATGAAAAATTAGAACATAATGAAATTAAACACAAACATAAAATAGAATAAAAACATCATCACATTCATGATACAAACATAAGGATACAATTACAAATGCATGAAAATGAAAATACTATCCATCCATGTAGGAGGTAAAACCTTCCATGTAAGAGAAAAACCTAACCTTCCATGTAGGAGGCATATAAGAACTAAAAATACATGAACTAAACTACTATCTAAGATGCATGAATGAATGATTCAATGCTTGGGATGCCTGAATGCTCTCCACTTCCACCTATTTATAGGTGAATGAACCAGCAAGCAAGCCATCAATCTTGACCATTGGCTACCAACCACATGCTTTAGCCACCAAACACATGCAGCCACCTTTTTTTATTTTCGCAGCACAATTCTTCTGACTTTGTTGGTAATTTTTGACCACCAAAATGGCAGATTTACATTTTATTGTCAACATAGGAGTTGTAGGGCCGGATCTTATCTTTCAAATGCGACAAAGAACTCCTAATTTTGACATTTATATCTCAAGTTATGATTAGATTGGTAGTTAAAGGTCAGATTCCACCAGAACCACTGTTTCATCTTCCAAGCAGAATTTGAGATCCTTAGATTCCGAACTGGGATTTTCTTTAAACATGAAAGTTGTAGGGCTTCTTCTTAGCTTTTTAACCATATAAAGAACAACCCAATCCAGCATCTAGAACTCCAGATATAGCCTAAACCCTGAAATAGGGTCAAAATACAGCATTATCTAAAAGATTTGATTTCATTTCAAATTCAAGACTCATTCACAAAATGCAACTAAATTTATTAAATTAAACAAGATAACATCCAAAAATGCATCATACAAGGGAAAATAAATATGTAAATATTTTACGTATCAATTTGATACGTAAAATATTTACATATTTATTTTCCCTTGTATGATGCATTTTTGGATGTTATCTTGTTTAATTTAATAAATTTAGTTGCATTTTGTGAATGAGTCTTGAATTTGAAATGAAATCAAATCTTTTAGATAATGTTGTAATCTGACCCTGTTTTGATACGTAAAATATTTACATATTTATTTTCTCTTGTATGATGCATTTTTGGATGTTATCTTGTTTAATTTAATAAATTTAGTTGCATTTTGTGAATGAGTTTTAAATTTGAAATGAAATCAAATATTTTAGATAATGCTGTAATCTGACCCTGTTTCAGGTTTTAGGCCATATTTGGAGTTATAGATGTTGGATTGGGTTGTTCTTTATATGGTTAGAAAGCTAAGAAGAAGCCCTACAACTTTTATGTTTAAAGAAAAGCCCAGTTCTGGATCTAAGGATATCAAATTCTTCTTGGAAGATAAAACAGTGGTTCTGGCGGAATCTGACCTTTGGCTACTAATCTGATCATAACTTGAGATAGAAATGTCAAAATTAGGATTTCTTTGCTTCATTTGAAAGATAAGATCTGGCCCTACAACTCCTATGTTGACAATAAAATGTAAATCTGTCATTTTGGTGGTCAAAAATTACCAACAAAATCAGAAGAATTGTGCTGCGAAAATAAAAAAGGGTGGCTGCATGTGTTTGGTGGCTAAAGCATGTGATTGGTAGCCAATGGTCAAATTTGATGGCTTGAAGCTGATTCATTCACCTATAAATAGGTAGAAGTAGAGAGCATTCAAGCATCCCAAGCATTGAATCATTCATTCATGCATCATAGATAGTAGTTTAGTTCATGCATTTTTAGTTCTTGTATACCTCCTACATGGAAGGCTAGGTTTTCCTCCTACATGGAAGGTTTTACTTCCTACATGGATGGATAGTATTTTCATTTTCATGCATTTGTAATTGTATCCTTATGTTTGTATCATGAATGTGATGATGTTTTTATTCTATTTTATGTTTAATTTCATTATGTTCTAATTTTTCATCTTCCTAGGGTGATGACGTAACTTGATAATAACGGATTGAATTCTAATCTATTGAAACTAATTTCGATTTTATTTCCTAGATTGAGTTTTAATTATTGCTCTTAATGCTTTCAATTGATTAGCCACCTTTTGAATGAACTCAATATGTGTGTTGAGACCGGAAGGAGATACATGTGTATGGAACTTATAATTAAAACCGTAAATTGCATATGAAATAGGAATATATTCATATGGTTTATGTAGTCTTAATGAGTTCCATAAATCCTAATGCATGATTAGTTGTTTTAATTCACATAGGAATATAGTGGATTAGCAATTAATTATAGAATTACTTGACCTTGGAAGAGGCTAGTAATTAATTTAGGGAAACTCGACTATCAATTAAGGGAGTTAAAATTGGATTAGTGTAGATAGGTGATTCAATCCGAAATTGTTAAGTGAAGTCTAATCCCTAGGTCTTTTATTCATCTTCATCTTTACTCCAATTGCATTCATTTTTATTTTAAGCATTTTTTGCATCAATCTTTATTTACTGGCTTCAATTCCAACTTATCAATTTGCCAAATAGTGTTAGGATTATTAATTTTGGTACTTAGTGAAACAATCCTCGTGGGAATGATACTTACTCATCACTTTATTACTTGTTTACGATAGTGTGCACTTGCGCTAGTTGATAAACTATTTCACACGTAACAAGTTTTTCGCGCTGTTGCCGGGGATTGTTATCGTTAATATCAATACCAAGTAATCTTAATCCTAATTTGGTTTTTATTTTACATTTTTTTTCTTTGGTGTTTCTTTTTTATTATATATAAAAAAGGGATGGCCGAGTAAAGAGTTATTTTCTGCTCTTGATACGCTTCCTAAAAAAAATATAAAAAATAAAAAAATATTTTCCTGCTTATTAGGTTCTTTTCAATAATTTTAAAAGATTTCATAGCATGATTGAACAACTCTCTTACTTCTTAGAATTGATAGGTTTTGCAATGGATTTTGAGTTGGATGGATTGAGTTGAAAACCTTTAATCGTAAGATTTTGAGCCTAATTGTTGAATCAATATTATATTTCTTGTGTGTGATATTCACCTATTAAGTTGTCACTCTAGAACTTGCATAAAATCTGGTTGAGATTACAATTTTCAGGCATACTCAGATATGATAAAGGTATTTTTTTTTCTTTTCAGTTTGAACCAAATAGCCAACCCTGCAGTTTTACCATTGATAAACCCCTTTGACCCTGATTAACCATTTTTTTGTTTTAACCCATTAATATGTCATTTAATGAAATATCAATTATCTTTACTTAACCCTAGGGATTAGTAGAGCATTTAAATATTTGAAAAATGGGTTCTTGACAAAGTGTGGGGGAATATGTATCATTAACTTCAAAGTTGCAAGGGTTTTCTTTCAAAAAAAAAAAAGAAAAGAAAAGAAAAGAAAAGAAAAAAAAGAAAAAAATGGCTAAAAAATATATAAAAAAAAAGAAGAAGAAGAAGAAGAGAGAAATTGATGTGCACTTGAATCTTGGGCTGTTATGTTAAGATAAAATTTAGAGATTACCCATATTTTAATTGCTTTATTAATTTCTTTCCTTGCTTCAACTTTTCATATCCCTGTTTTATCTTTCCTTTACCTTGGCCTCATTACAACGCTTAATAAGACCTTTTGATTTGAAGTGTGCATGTAAATCAGGTAGTGGACATTGAGAATTTATGCAAGCATATGGTAGTGCAATCTTTGATTGGATGAATTTGAGTGAAACACTTACCCATAAACACCTAAGAGAGGAAGAGTTCCAGTGATTATATCATTCTAGTTCAATCCTTCTCAAATGAAGTTGCAATTCCTTTTTGATTTTATATGTCAAGATTTGTTAATTCATGAATGCTATGATATCTTTGTACTTTAATTATCTTTCTTATGTTTTTATACTTTCTATCTGATGGGTAGATTAGTATTAATATTAGTTTTCTTTTGTTTTGTGTTTGTCCGAGGACGTCCAAAAGCTAAGTGTGGGAGAATTTAATAGGTAAAATATTTACATATTTATTTTCCCTTGTATGATGCATTTTTGGATGTTATCTTTTTAAATTTAATAAATTTAGTTGCATTTTGTGAATGGATATTGAATTTGAAATGAAATCAAATATTTTAGATAATTCTGTAATCTGACCCTGTTTCAGGTTTTAGGCCATATCTGGAGTTCTAGATATTGGATTGGGTTTTTATTTATATGGTTAGAAAGCTAAGAAGAAGCCTTACAAATTTCATGTTTAAAGAAAAGCCCAGTTCTAGATCTAAGGATCTCAAATTCTGCTTAGAAGATGAAACAGTGGTTCTGGCGGAATCTGACCTTTGGCTACTAATCTGATCATAACATGAGATAGAAATGTCAAAATTAGGATTTCTTTATGGAATTTGAAAGATAAGATCCGGCCCTACAACTCCTATGTTGACAATAAATGTAAATCTGCCATTTTGGTGGTAAAAAATTACCAACAAAGTCAGAAGAATTGTGCTGCGAAAATCAAAAAGAGTGGCTGCATGTATTTGGTGGCTAAAGCATGTGATTGGTAGCCAATGGTCAAATTTGATGGCTTGCAGCTGATTCATTCACCTATAAATAGGTAGAAGTAGAGAGCATTCAAGCATCCCAAGCATTGAATCATTCATTCATGCATCTTAGATAGTAGTTTAGTTCATGCATTTTTAGTTCTTGTATGCCTCCTACATGGAAGGCTAGGTTTTCCTCCTACATGGAAGGTTTTACCTCCTACATAGATGGATAGTATTTTCATTTTTATGCATTTTTAATTGTATCCTTATGTTTGTATCATTAATGTGATGTTGTTTTTATTCTATTTTATGTTTAATTTCATTATGTTCTAATTTTTCATCTTCCTAGGGTGATGATGTAACTTGATAATAACGGATTGAATTCTAATCTATTGAAACTAATTTCGATTTTATTTCCTAGATTGAGTTTTAATTATTTCTCTTAATGCTTTCAATTGATTGGCCACTTTTTGAATGAACTCAATATGTGTGTTGAGACCAGAAGGAGATACATGTGTATGGAACCTATAATTAAAACCGTAAATTGCACTATATTCCTATGTGAATTAAAACAACTAATCATGCATTTGGATTTATGGAACTCATTAAGACTACATAAACTATATGAATATATTCCTATTTCATATGCAATTTACGGTTTTAATTATAGGTTCCATACACATGTATCTCCTTCCGGTCTCAACACATATATTGAGTTCATTCAAAAGGTGGCCAATCAATTGAAAGAATTAAGAGCAATAATTAAAACTCAATCTAGGAAATAAGATCGAAATTAGTTTCAATAGATTAGAATTCAATCTGTTATTATCAAGTTACGTCATCACCCTAGGAAGATGAAAAATTAGAACATGATGAAATAAAACACAAACATAAAATAGAATAAAAACATCATCACATTCATGATACAAACATAAGGATATAATTACAAATGCATGAAAATGAAAATGCTATCCATCCATGTAGGAGGTAAAACCTTCCATGTAGGAGGAAAACCTAGCCTTCCATGTAGGAGGCATACAAGAACTAAAAATGCATGAACTAAACTACTATCTAAGATGCATGAATGAATGATTCAATGCTTGGGATGCCTGAATGCTCTCTACTTCTACCTATTTATAAGTAAATGAATCATATGCAAGCCATCAAATTTGACCATTGGCTACCAATCACATGCTTTAGCCACCAAACACATGCAGCCACCCTTTTTGATTTTCGCAGCACAATTCTTCTGACTTTGTTGGTAATTTTTGACCACCAAAATGGCAGATTTACATTTTCTTGTTAACATAGGAGTTGTAGGGCCGGATATTATCTTTCAAATGCCACAAAGAACTCCTAATTTTCACATTTCTATCTCAAGTTATGATCAGATTAGTAGCCAAAAGGTCAGATTCCGCCAAAACCACTGTTTCATCTTCCAAGAAGAATTTGAGATCCTTAGATCCAGAACTGGGCTTTTATTTAAACATGAAAGTTGTAGGGCTTCTTCTTATCTTTCTAACCATATAAAGAAAAACCCAATCCAACATCTAGAACTCCAGATATGGCCTAAAACCTGAAACAGGGTCAGATTACAGCATTATCTAAAATATTTGATTTCATTTCAAATTCAAGATCCATTCACAAAATGCAACTAAATTTATTAAATTTAACAAGATAACATCCAAAAATGCATCATAAAAGGGAAAATAAATATGTAAATATTTTACCTATCAAATTCTCCTACACTTAGCTTTTGGACGTCCTCGGACAAACACAAAACAAAAGAAAACTAATACTAATACTAATCTATCCATCAGATAAAAAGTATAAAAATATAAGAAAGATAATTAAAGTACAAAGATATTAAAGCATTCATGAATCAACAAATCTTGACATATAAAATCAAAAAAGAATTACAACTTCATTTGAGAAGGATTGAACTAGAATGATATAATCACTGGAACTCTTCCTCTCTCAAGTGTTTATGGGTAAGTGTTTCACTCCAATTCATCCTATCAAAGATTGCACTACCATATGCTTGCATAAATTCTCAATCTCCACTACCTGATTTACATGCACACTTCAAATCAAAAGGTCTTATTAAGGGTTGTAATGAGGCCAAGGTAAAGGAAAGATAAAATAGGGATATGAAAAGTTGAAGCAAGGAAAGAAATTAATAGAGCAATTAAAACATGGGTAATCTCTAAATTTTATCTTAACATAACAGTCCAAGATTCAAGTACACATCAATTTCTCTCTTCTTCTTCTTCTTCTTTTTTATATATTTTTTAACCATTTTTTTCTTTTCTTTTCTTTTCTTTTTTTTTTTTTTGAAAGAAAACCCTTGCAACTTTGAAGTTAATGATACATATTCCCCCACACTTTGTCAAGAACCCATTTTTCAAATATTTAAATGCTCTACTAATCCCTAGGGTTAAGTAAAGACAATTGATATTTCATTAAATGACATATTAATGGGTTAAAACAAAAAAATGGTTAATCGGGGTCAAAGTGGTTTATCAATGGTAAAACTGCAGGGTTGGCTATTTGGTTCAAACTGAAAAAAAAAATGCCTTTATCATATCTGAGTATGCATGAAAATTGTAATCTCAACCAGATTTTATGCAAGTTCTAGAGTGATAACTTAATAGGTGAATATCACACATATGAAATATAATATTGATTCAACAAGTAGGCTCAAAATCTTACAATTAAAGGTTTTCAACTCAATCCATCCAACTCAAAATCCATTGCAAAACCTATCAATTCTAAGAAGTAAGAGAGTTGTTCAATCATGCTATGAAATCTTTTAAAATTATTGAAAAGAACCTAATAAGCAGGAAAAAAATTTTTTTTTTATATTTTTTTAGGATGCGTATCAAGAGCAGAAAATAACTCTTTACTCAGCCATTCCTTTTTTATATATAATAAAAAAGAAACACCAAAGAAAAAAATGTAAAATAAAAATAAAATTAGGATTAAGATTACTTGGTATTGATATTAATGATAACAATCCCCGGCAACGGCGCCAAAAACTTGTTACGTGTAAAATGGTTTAACAATTAGTGCAAGTGCACACTATCGTAAACAAGTAATAAAGTGATAAGAAAGTATCGTTCCCACGAGGATTGTTTCACTAAGTACCAAAATTAATAATCCTAACACTATTTGGCAAATTGATAAGTTAGAATTGAAGCAAGTAAATAAAGATTGATGCAAAAAATGCTTAAAATAAATATGAATGCAATTGGAGTAAAGATGAAGATGAATAAAAGACGTAGGGATCAGACTTCACTTAACAATTTCGGATTGAATCATCTATCTACACTATTCCAATTTTACTCCCTTGATTGATAGTCGAGTTTCCCTAAATTAATCACTAGCCTCTTCCAAGGTCAAGTAATTCTATAATTAATTGCCAATTCACTATATTCCTATATGAATTGCAACAACTAATCATGCATTTGGATTTATGGAACTCATTAAGACTACATAAACCATATGAATATATTCCTATTTCATATGTAATTTATGGTTTTAATTATAGGTTCCATATACATGTATCTCCTTCCGGTCTCAACACATATATTAAGTTCATTCAAAAGGTGGCCAATCAATTGAAAGCATTAACAGCAATAATTAAAACTCAATCTAGGAAATAAAACCAAAATTAGTTTCAATAGACTAGAATTCAATCTGTTATTATCAAGTTATGCCATCATCCTAGGAAGATGAGAAATTAGAACATAATGAAATTAAAAACAAACATAAAATAAAATAAAAACATATTCATGATACAAATATAAAATACAATTACAAATGCTTGAGAATAGAAATACTATCCATCCATTAGGAGGTAGAACCATTCATGTAGGAGGAGAACCTAACCTTCCATGTAGGAGGCATACTAGAACTAAAAATGCATGAACTAAACTACTATCTAAGATGCATGAATGAATGATCCAATGCTTGGATGCTTGAATGCTCTCTACTTCTACCTATTTATAGGTGAATGAATCAGCTGCAAGCCGTCAAATTTGACCATTGGCTACCAATCACATGCTTTAGCCACCAAACACATGCAGCCACCCTTTTTGATTTTCGCAGCACAATTCTTCTGACTTTGTTGGTAATTTTTTACTACCAAAATGGCAGATTTACATTTTCTTGTCAACATAGGAGTTGTAGGGCCGGATCTTATCTTTCAAATTCCGCAAAGAACTCCTAATTTTGACATTTATATCTCAAGTTATGATCAGATTAGTAGCCAAAGGTCAGATTCCGCCAGAACCACTGTTTCATCTTCCAAGCAGAATTTGAGATCCTTAGATCCAGAACTGGGCTTTTCTTTAAACATGAAAGTTGTAGGGCTTCTTCTTATCTTTCTAACCATATAAAGAACAACCCAATCCAGAATCTATAACTCCAGATATAGCCTAAAACCTAAAACAGGGTCAAAATACAGCATTATCTAAAAGATTTGATTTCATTTCAAATTCAAGACTCATTCAAAAAATGCAACTAAATTTATGAAATTAAACAAGATAACATCTAAAAATGCATCATACAAGGGAAAATAAATATGTAAATATTTTACGTATCAATAGCCATTCAAGATGTACTTTGGATTGGTATAGTTGACTATAACTTAAGAAAGATTGCTAAAGAATAAAAAACATAACTTATATTTTTCTAAAATGCCCCTGCTATTATAAACCAATCTTCAATCCATTATTCCTTAAATTTGCATTCTCTTAAACCCTAGCTTCTCTCTCTCTCTCTCTCTCTCTTTTATTCCCTCTTCTCCACCTCATCTCCCCTTTTAATCAAGTTAACTAGAAAGTTAATTTCCATCAAGTTTCTATACAACCATGGTAGGATTTCTTGAATACTAACATCCCTTAAGTGTTTTCTTAATCTTCTTTTAAGGTTTATTTATTTGAAAGTTTGGGTTCAAGAAAGGTTTTGAACCCTGATCTAAATTTTAAGGTCTTCGATTGATTAGGACTAAAAGATAGCAAATCCAACCTTTCAAATCTTCAACCAATATAGGTAAGTAAACATCCTAACTCAAATTCAAGCTTTTAAATGAATTTTAGTTAGTTTTGAGTTTGAGTTTTATTTTTATTAAGCATATAGGAAATATTATGATTTATGATGATTTGTAATTATTAATGATAGAAATGGCCTTAATAAAGTCCTATTAAGATGTGTTTGTGATTTGGTATGGATTTATTGATTAACAAATGAGTTTGGATGAATTTAAGGGCAAGTGAATAGTGATTTCACAAGAAATTTGTAGATTTTGAGGCCATGCTCAACTATATAGCCTTTAGAACTTCATAATTAACTATAAAAGTTCCAAATAGCCTCTACAACTTTATAGTCTACTATGCTAGAACAAAATTGCTATGTTGGCTTTGAAGGATTATAATTTCTTCATCGTACACTCATTTATATTAAATCATTTATCATTGAAAAGGTAATTAAGTTTAATTTCAAATAGAACTAATTTTATGTTAATATTTTATGAATATTTTGAGATATCATTAAAATACTAGATAAAAATTAGGATTTTAAATTATAAAAAATTGAATTTTTTATACTAACTTGTAAAAGTCACATCTCTTTTATATTTTTAACCATTTTAAGTAAATGATTGGTCCATCGAAGGATAATTTAGTCTATTCTCATAGGAAACAAGTATCATGAACAATGAATTGGTAATTTTTAAGTTACTCATAAAATATAATTCAAAGGTTAAAATTAAGGTAATCATATAGTGGATTATACTAGTTTAAATTGAGATATTATATTACACAAGGAGTTAAGGTATATCCTAAGGCCCTTAAAGATTAAGATAAGTTAGTATGTAATAATTAGTAATTAAAGAAATAATGGTTCAAAGCTTTTATATTAGCTTCAATGTCATATGTAGATATAGTTTTAAAGGCTTATAGGAAATGCTCATTGTGAACTCCTAAGAATCTTTATTACACACTATTTATTTTATCTAGTGCACCCACTCACATTTGCTTATTGTCCCACTACCACTTGTTTTATTTAAATTATTGACTAATTATTATAATAACATTAGTCACATTTATTTTAATTGCTATATTTTTATAGAATTGTAAAGTCTAATTTAAATAACTTTTTATGAATTCTACTTGTTAAGATTGTACCAAATATAAATTTCGTGTTACAAAATGAGTAAAAATGACTATTATAACTAATATATCACTTAATTATTAAGAAAAAAATACATATTATCCATTTGTGATATTATCCTATTTATATCTTATCCACCTTTGGTTTAAAGTGTTTAAAAAAAGGCCACTTATAGTTTGCACAATTGACATTTTACCTACCTATATTTCTTCCTCATAAATATAATGAAATCTGACACATAGGTTTCACATGTTCTTCTTCTTCTTCTTCTTCTATTAGAATAAAATAAAGCTTCAAATACCTAATTTATATATCATTTTATCTCTTTCTTAAACTTAAATCCTAACACTTCAATCTCTAAAGAGTTAATTAGGGATGGTGGGCAAAATTATAGATAAATTAAGGTGAAACTATGTCAAATTAGAGATAATAAGGAAGTATGTGACTTATATATGCTAATTTTCATTAGATTTAAACAAAAAATATGGCGTAACTAGGCAAAGTGTTATTTATAACTTACCAATTGTTTAAAGTGTCAAAAAGAGGCTATTTATGGTTTGTACCATTGGCACTTTACCCACCTATGTTTTTCTTTCCTCCAAATATAATGAAATTTGACACATGATTCCTATGTGTTTTTCTTCTATATCTATTAAACTTAAATAAGCTTTAAATAAGTAATTCATATAACTAATTTCTTTATTTTTTTTCCCTCATTTCTAAATCCCAACACCTCAATCTAAAAAGAGTAAATTGGAGATGATAGATGGAATTATAAGCAAATTAAGGTGAAATTATGTCAAAATAAGGATAATAAGGAAGTATATGACTTGCATATAATAATTTTTGTTAGATTTAGAGAAAAATATAGTGTAAGTAGGCAAAGTATTAAAGGTGCAAATCATAGTTTGGCTCTTTTTAACACTTTAAATCAAATGTGAATAAATTGCAAATTGGGTTATGTATGGATATAAAAAAATGATCACTTACCCTACAATTAAAACTATAGCAAAATATCAAAATTTCCATAATTATATAGTTTAGCCATGAAAATAAGAGCATTTCAAGCCATTGTAAATTGTTAAACCTAATAAGAACTCTTTATATCTTGAAACTATATTATAGGAAGTGGAACATAAAGCTCTAAGCTAAATAGCATCAAGCTTTATCATCACACTAACTTGCTTATTTAATATTATAATATAATATATTTTATATAAAATTTTAATTCACTGGTTGACTACACAAATAGAAATATACACACACAACCTTAATTATATAATAAAAAATAATATAAATTCATTTACATTCTTAATCTATACTAAAATTGTTTATAATATATTTTTGAAAAAATTATTTTTAAAAAAAATTATCAACTAAAACTTTATTTTGATCCTTTGTTAATTTCAACTATATTAAATTTATCACACACAAAATCACAAGTGTCTTGTATTAATTTTATCCCTCACAAATAATAATTTAATTAATTTGATTCATCTATTAGTATTTTTGTTAATATATAAACAACTATACAAACACAGACTAAAATAACACATAAATAATATATAATAGATGAAATTACCATTGAAAATTTATTATAAACAAAATTAATGTGATTTATACTTGTAAAGGACCTAAAATTAAAAATTAAAAGAATTAATTAACATTAATTTAAAAAATAATATTTAATAAAAATTTAAATATGCATTTTAAATTATATATTACCCTACAAATAAATTTTTTGAAAATTATTATTTAAATCATCATAAATTCATTTACTTTAAATTTTCTTTTTTATTAATAATACCAATTTTTGCCCTTTACAAATACAAGTAGAGTTTGATTGTTCTTGCTACCTTTGTTGCATCTTCCTCCTCCTCCTCCTCCTCCTTCTTCTCAATTCTCTTCATCTTAGAAGAGTTTTGCAGTGTTTGGTAGTCCTTTTTATTTTTGAATGATCCAAGAAAAATTCTAGTTGGCGTGTTGAAGAAAGGATCTTTTTCTAAACAAATAGGTATCTTAACAGTACAAAAACTAAACTTAGATAAACCCTAAACTAACTAATCATTTTTATTAGATAAGCAAAAAGGAGTTCCTAAAATCCTAGATTTCAAGTTAAAAGGTAACTCCACAGGAAAATTGCAAAAATCCCAAAATCCATTCCTAACATAATCTTTGTCACTTTGATTCTCAAAGAATCTAGGAAGAAGACTAGCAATAAGGCATCTCAAAATTCCTATATCAAGCCACTTATTAGTCCAAAATTTGATTTTTTTTTTATTACCTATGATTCATTTAATTGCATGTTGAATTATCTCTTTGGGGGATTTTAAGGCCTTCCAATTATAGGAACTATTCTTTTGAATTATTGGTTGGCCTTGGATTAAGCCTTTGAAATTGACATGCTCTGAAACCGTTGTTAAACCATTGTTAGAATTTGATAAAATGTTTGATTTCATTAATGAATTATTTATTACAAGTGTTGATACACTTCAACAGTCTTATATGCTATGAGATCCCTAAATTATAGAATACAATAAAGCTTTTATTTATAAGCATTTTAGAAATGACTCCTAAAATCTAGTACTTTCTAATTTTTATCACAAATATCAAGATATTTTAGATTCTCTAGTTGATTCTTATATTTTTCTAGATAACTCTAATTAAGATATTATTTTTTAATATAGAAGTCTATAACTTAATTAAATGACACTTTAGATTTTTCTAGTTTATCTTCAATTTTTTAACATTACTCTCAATAGTTTCATCAAATTTCTAATTAGATCCTTATATTTTAAAAGTTTTGAATAATTAGATCCTTAGGATTTTTTTATTTGTAATTGGATACTTCCTATCATTTTCTTATTAGATTTTGTTAGTAATTAACTACATATATAAAAAATAATCTATCAATGATTTAAGACATAAGAGTCAAATGAGTTATCTTTTCTATCTAAAAATGAAATAATGTTATAAAATATCCTAATTCATTCTAAGTTTTTGGTCACTTAAATATTGTTAGAAATTATATGGAAGAATTATATCATTAATTATTAAACCACATCAAAAGAGTATTGTCCATGTGCCAATTACTAACAAAATCCAAAAGAAAAAATAAGAGGAAGTATCCAATTAAATTTAAAAAGTAAGTATAGAGATTTAATTTCAAATTTCTAAACTATAAGTACCTCATTAGAAATTGAATGAAACTATGGGTAGCACAATTATGTAATTTAGCTGATAAAAAAATTATATCATATTATTCCCATTAATATACAAATTTACATTATAGTATTTATGTGAAATCGTAAGTATTATAATTTTAATAAATAGAGTTACATTGCACATTGTTCTTAAATGTATTGATTATATTTTATAAAATTTTGCATGTTGATTTAAATTGTAAAGTTAATGGACTAATTATGGTGACGTTAATGCCGAAAAGATTTATCCTTTTGGTGTTCTTTCGGAAAAATTACCTTTTGTGAAGGAAGACCAGCTTATTGCTAGCCCGTCGTGTGGGGAGCAAATAAAAGTTCTTTACAAATACCAACCTATATTGCAAGTACTTCAAGAACTCTAGACTCTATCAAAAAGAAGACCAAAGCCATCAACTTTTCCATATTCTCTTTTTGGAGAAGATTATGATACCTCCAGGGATTTCAAACCCTAAGTGGTGTGGTGTAATCTCATTCATTGGATGAGATTACCTAAATCTTTGATAATTTTATCCAATGGATGAGATTCTGTCACACCACTCAGGGTTTAAAAACCCTGGAGGCACTTTAGATTTTCCCTTCTTTCTAAATTTAAAACATTGCAAATCATCTTGCAAACAATAACAGAATCACGAGGTTTGATTCTGTATTCACTACTTAGGAGTGTGGATAATTTGCAAAATTTCACGGATGGGCTTGTGAACACACATTACATCGCTAAGGAATGAAATCATCTAATTTAAAGGACTTAAGGAGTGATTAATGAACCACACAGCAAAGCAACAACAAGATATCCACAAAAAATTGCAAAGATAATCACAATAAAGTTTAAGAGAAGTACGTTTAAAAGACAATAATAAAGGATACCCAATCTACATATATAATATCATGGAAATTCAGGGTGGGACATATTTAAAACCATACAAGGATGATTTTCGTTTCATCCAATTCCATCCGGATTTTCAACAACTTATTTGCCTTTGCAGGGTCTTGGAGATTTGACAAGAGCAAGACAAAACAAAAGGATTATAGTAATTAGTAAAAGTAATTATGCTAAAATGTAGAGAGTTTAAAATATCAATGTCAAAGCTTCATTCAGATAAGGCCATAGTTAAGTATTATCTTCCTTAGCACTTCTCTATGAATCTCCAAAACTTTTTACATATTCATCTAACAACTGCAAGACATTGTATCATGGGTTATATTTCAATCACGAGACATATTTTTCACATCAAACCGTCTACTTTAATATTGGAAAATTGGGCCGTCTACTTTAATATTGGAAAATTGGGTTAACTGTTTTAAGAGAAAAGATGCACCCCAAACAAAATCATGTTATCCTGCCCATTTCATAGGGGGAGGTCTTTGTGAGTCCATTTCAATGTGTAGGTAACACTTGACTCGTATGATAAGAATCTTGTAGTGTCCTTTACGAGTTAGGGATGATGACCTTAAAAAATTAAGTGATCTTTCAAGATCAGTTTCATCACAATGTTCATTGCATCCTAAGCCATTTGTCGATTCGCATAAGTTGTTGTCAATACTGCAACCCAAGATTGATATGGAATATATCATATGGACACATGAATTGAGAACATAGATTGATAATTCTACACATAAGTCTATGATGGCATACTGCTACATGTTAGAAATAGTAATTTTATAATTTTTACTTGTCTAAGTTCATTTATCTATTAAGTTATTAATTAGGTTCATTATGTATAAGTATGAAAATTGAATATTAAAGTACATGTGTCTGGGTATGCATAATTCATGTATGTATCTAGTTTATTAGAGAGCCATTAATAGTTGTCAAAGTATATAACCCTTGTAATAACATATTCAATCAAGTAATTTGAGTTCTCTTTTAAGATATTCCTCTTCCTTCTAGCAAAGTGGTATCGTAGCTTGGTTTAGAAGTGCAGAGAGATGTATATAATTCCCCTTCTTACAAGGAAAAATTATGATCAGTGGTGCATTTATATGAAAGTATTGCTTGAAGTCAAAGGTGTTTGAGAGAGTGTAGAAAGAAGCTACTTTCTATTATGTGATGAGGTTGTGGTCTCTCAAAAGAAAAAAGATGCTTTCGCATGGGTGAGGCAAGAAGATCAATTAGCCCTCAACTTGATCTATCAAGGTTTGGATGATTTGATTTTTGAAATTGTATTGGATGCAACCACTACAAAACAAGCTTAGGAGAAATTGCAAAAAGCTTTCAAAGGAGGAAGTAAAAATGAAAAAAAAAAACTAGAAAAAGGAGGAAGAAGGAGCGAAGGAAAAGAGAAAGTAGGTTGTGAGAAATTCAACAAAAATGATGTTGAATTTGTTGAAAAAGAAGCTTTGAGATACAAAGTCCAAAAAAGAAAGAACATGCCACATTATCTGTAATGTCTTGAATTTTTAATCCTATTATTTGAATCTTTAATTTCTGAGGTTGTAGAAATGAAGAGTATGATTGGATTAGCTTGGTGGGTGAATCTCAAGTTGGAAGGAATTAAGTGTAAGGATAAACGAAATTTTGAAGGAAAAAGGATAGTAGGAAAAGAATTAATTTTCATAAGCAGTATAGATGACCAGAGGAGATTAGAAAACCCTAAAAGGGGAAGTTGTCTAAGTCTGACAGTGTAAGAAATTTCAAACAGACAGAAACCCTATGGACTAAATTGCAAAAGTGCAGAATCGGGTGGTTAAAGTGTAAATAATTAAGGAGTTAGGATTTAATATGAATAACTAAGATTTTGGGGTGCAATATGTGATTTTTATTAGTGTGACCAATGGATTTATGACAAGTGTCATTATTAGGAAAATTATGGCAAGAATAGCCTTACTTTTGGTGAAAAAGGACTAAAATACCCTTGAAAATCTCAAAAATGACCAAAATGCCCTAGAAGCTTCTTGAAAAGTCTTCCTTCTTCTCCATTTCTCAAAAAGCTGCAGAAATTCTCCATGAAAGAAGCTTGGACGTGTGAGAGAGAGAGAAGGAAGAGAGAAAAAGTTTCTCTTAGCTTTCTCACCTAGAAATACTAGGATTCAAGCTAAGGTGTAGAAGGGAAAGTTGCTCTTCTCATCAAGCTCTATCCATTGATGTGCTTAGATTGAGGAAAAGCTCAAGTTTGATTAAGTTTAGGGAGCTCCAAGTGAGGATTTTCAAGTTGCACCAAGAGGTAAAAATGTTCTCCTCTAAGAGCTCTTTAACGTACTCTTCTTAGTTTCTTGAAATCTTGAAGTTAGTGTGGTCAAGGGTGATTGAACATGGAGTTTGGGATGATTTGAATATGTTTAATGGTGTTTTAGATTTTGTTATGTTAAGCTATGGCTTTGGTTTGGTGTAAAAATAACAAGAAATCATGATGTACACACTTGGGTTTTAGGGGCATAATGGTGCATGTGTAGAGTTGGCATAATATGGTTGGAACTTGGCTAAAATGATGAAGTTAGAATGATTTTTATGAAGTCTAAAGTCTAAAGTCTATGAAAGATGAAACTTTGATTGTGAAGGCGTTTGTGTGCATTTTCCTTTTAAGAAGCCAAAACTATGGATATGAAAAAGAAGGAAGGAAGGAGTTTTAACTGTTTATTGTGTTTTCGGAGGATCAGCAAGGTACACGGGGTAGAACACGGCCCGTGTTGTACCCCGTGTTCCTCGTCGAAGCTGATCAGTGTTCTACACGGGGTGCAACACTCCCCCGTATTTACCTCAGGACTGAAGAGCAGTAATGTACACGGGGTAGAACATGGCCCGTGTTCACACCCGTGTTCTTCTTTGAATAAGCCAGTAAAGTTTCGAAGCCATCCAGAAAGAAACACGGCCTTGAACACGGGGTATGGGACCCCCGTGTTCTTTGCTGAGTGAACTTTTTGGCTTTAATTCTTCATGTTTTGCATGGCTTTACCCCTGGATCCTTTTCTAATGTTCATATGAGTCATTTCAAGGCTTGAAATCAAGATATAGAGCATCTAAGTATGCATTTATTTAAGTGAAGAAAGTAAAGAATACATGAGGATTAGGGAAAGTGATAATGTTCTAATAAGAAACTATGATGTGTGTTTGTATAGACTGAGGAGTGCCAACTTGGAAAGGCAAGAGAAAGTGTGAAGAAGTTTCTAAGTGAGAGCAAAGGGAACATCACATTGGAAGCTTGTAAAAGGTAGCTAGCTTTATCCTTAAGCTGTTTTCTATTTACATGATTTTCTGTATTTTATGTCATTGTATGGAATGTGTATGGAATTGTTGTGGCACAACCCAAGAAGACAGTAGAATACTGTGTTTGGCCTATGGCTCGGGATCCTCGGGGATAATAGTGCATTTGTTGTGTGTGGTACCTATGGCCAGGGACCTCGGGAAGACAGTGTGATACTGTGTTAGGCCTTTTGACTCGGGAACCCCGGGAAGACAGTGAATTGCTGTGTGAGGCCTAGGTACAATTATCTGTGATGACCATCTAGATATTGTGATAAGTCCCTGAATGGGCTTGATGATTGTTGTGGATTGCTATGTAAAGTGCATAATTCCTACAATGGTATGGTATTGAATATGATGAAAATGCTTAATTGATTTCGAAATGTATGTTTTATTTGCTTAAGGATCTGGAATGGCTTGAAATGTTTCTATGGCAATAGCTAGCTACTAGGAAACTTTGTTCCTTATGTTTTCTATATTGTGACTAACCATTCCAGGTGATGCTTCCAAAGGCTCTCATGATAAAGGGCAATGATGTTTGAAGTTGTAAATAATTGTATAGTTGGTGACATTGTATATGATGAATATACAATTTGTAAAGTCGAACTTATGTATAATTATATGACTTTTGATCATGTGTATAAGATACGCATATTTGAGATATTCCGAGTAGTTTGGAGTAAATGGCATTTTAGTATGCAATAATTATCTATTAAATGAGGAATAAGGCGTTGATAAGTAAGGGAGTTACATTATCTATAAAAGGAGACGATACAATTGAAGAATCAACTTAGAGCTATGACATTAAGAAAGGGAAAGAAAGTCATTTGTCTTTTGACTTTGAGGTTAAAGACAAAGGGACCCTAATTTTTTTGTAGAAAAGGATTCAAATGCTAAGGAGGAAAAAACAAACTACAAATTCCATGAAAGAAATGACTCAAGATTTGTCTTGTGCCATTAAGAAGGAAAAGAATATCACACCACTTATGGAAGATGTTGAATATTAAAAACCAATTTGGAGTATTCAAGAAGAGACAATCTATGATTTGTCTCATTCTTTAAAGATGAAGAAAATGATATTGTGACCAATATTGAAGAAATAGATCTTCATTTGCTTTATCTTTTTTAAGAAGATGACAAAGAGAGAATTGGAGATAAGACAATGTATTATTTGTCTAATCTCCTTGAAGATGGAGAGTTCGTGGTTGTTGCTAATGATAGAAAAGAAAAGTGAATCAAAGAAGTTCGAATCAGTGAAGATTAAAAGACCATAGTACCTATGGAAGAGAAACCTCTACCGTACCACTTTTCTTAACTCCAATGCATGAAGTATTAGCCACCTTTGAAAGAAGTTCAAATGAAATACTCCAAGGAATGTCAAATTTTGACAAATTTTATGTGGTTGATATTATTAATATTAATGAAGTGTTTTGTCTTGTCCAAGATAAAGAGATCATGGTTGAGGACATGGAGAAAGACATCGATGCCATCATAATAATTCCAACAATGAAGAAAGAAGAATTTGATCAATTAGACAAACATCTAAAAGATAATTCATGAGTCAAGTAATGAATAATGAAATCAAAATCAAGAAGAAGCGAAAGAAATGAAAGAATCTAAGGAGCCATTATATCATTGATGTTGAATGGGTGTTAAAGATGATAGAAATTGCTAAAAGAGATGTAAAGAGTAACAAATCATGTATTGTTGCAAAAAATCTTGAAGAAATTAATGATGCATCTAATTTTGTGAAAATCTTTGAAGTTATTATCGAAGAATATGACGTAAATTTTTTTGAAAAACCCTTGAAGTTCAAAGGTTATGGATGAGATGAAGTCTCCAATTGATGAACTTCTAAAATTAAGGGAAAGTATAGAAATAGTAATTTTGTAATTTCTATCAATCTAAGTTCACTTATTTATTAGGTTATTAATTAGGTTCATTATGTATAAATAGATAGATTAAATATTAAAAGTACATGCATCTAAGTATGTGTGATTCATATAATCAATCTAAGTTCACTTATTTATTAGCTTATTAATTAGGTTCATTATGTATAAATAGATACATTAAATATTAAAAGTACATGCATCTAGGTATCTGTGATTCATATAAATTTAAATTCATGTATCTAATTTATTAGAGAGTCATTAACAGTTGTCAAAGAATTACTTAAGTGATACACACACACCCCCCTTTACCAAACATATTCAATCAAACAAGTTCTCTCTTAAGATAATCCTCTTCCTCTTAACACTTCAGCCACTTGAAAGAGTACAAACCGAAATTTGATGAACAATAAGGATGAATTCGTCACAACTTCCGAATCCGAAGAGCAGAGTCAGAAACGATAGTTTTATGATTGATACGGACAAAACTAGTGGGCCGATTAAAGAACTTCGATGGCAGTTAAGTAGATAATTGCCAAAATTGTGAGAGAAATGAAAAAGGTTCATCCATTTGTGCCCTAAGCTAAAGAACGCCTGAACTTTAATGGATACCTGAATGATTCGATACCCCATGAATCTAAATAATTCATATCCAAAACAGTTCCATTTTATTTCGGACTCATTTTAAACCCATTCAATAGGGTGAATAATATGTTGGGTCGGATAAGACCCAATGGATCTAGGTCTGATTGCCATCCCTAGTCTGACTCCTAGTTGCTGCACGTCCCAAGCCAACCTTTATTCCCGTAATCTGATCCGTTGTTCTTCTGTACTATTTCATGCTTACAATGTTCTGTTTGAGTTGAATTTTTATAGGATATTTCTATGTCCATCTGTTTTGAAAAATATTATAGGTATTAAAAATAAAATCTGAAATTAAGTTTTAAATCTTATATCATCAAATTGAATTTTATAAATTTATTGTATTATTTTATATTTAATAATAGCTTTTAATTTGTATTTAAAAATTAATTTTAAATTTTATTTTCATTGAATATGACATTACTCAGTTTTCCCCCTATGATTTCGACGAGATTCACCGAATTACCAATTATTCATTTTGTATTTGTAAATTATATCCATCCAAGGAAACCCAAAAGAGGCTGTGCAGATCGAACCGGCACGACATTTAGTTCCTTGATAATAACATCCATTGTAGCCATTTTTGCAAGTGTCTTATTTCTTCCGTTGATTTCCACATTAATCTATTAATCTATTGTCAACTAATTAATTAAAGATGATATCATATAGTCTTTATGCAGTCTCGTATGGTGAAATCTATAAAATTTGCATGGGAATGAGATCCAAAGCTGGCAACAAACAAATATTTCTCGCTGAGGCATTTCCGCAGACAGCCAGCAAGCGAGCCCGCCATCAATGGCTATGGCTTCATTTTCTCTCGGAATCTTCTTCTTACTGATTTTCCATTCTTTCTTCTCTTCTTCACTCGCTGAGATCCATTTCTCGGACATCCAAAATGACGACCGTGCCATCATTCCATTGGACCAGTTCGGCTTCACGCACAGCGGCCGCCTCGAGCTCAACGTCTCCAAGATCTCACTATCGTACTCTAATCTCGACCTGTCCAAGGTCGGATTCTTCCTTGTTACCATCAATTCGTGACTCCATGTCCTTCATCAGCTCGAAGTTGGCGATGTTCAGTGCGCTCTTCTGTCCGAATTCATAAGATCCGTTTACACCTTCGATTCCCTCAACAACGCCACTTCCTTCAATACCCTTTACAAGCCCAACGATGCTGATCAGTATAATCTCGTATTCGCCAACTGTTATCATCAACAACAGCTCAAAATCTTGATGCACGTTCAATCTGCCATGTACAATCTCGACGGTGAGAGCCAAACCCCTGATTATTTGTCTGCCGGCAGAACCATACTTCCTAGGATTTATTTCGTCTTCTGTCTAACGTATTTTGCACTTGTTGCTATCTGGATTCACTTTCTCTGTAAGGAACGACTGACTGTGTTTCACGTCCATTTTTTCATGCTTGCTGCCCTCGTATTAAAAGCTTTCAATCTTCTTTGTGAGGCCCAAGATAAATCTTACATTAAGCGAATCGGAAGTTCCCAAGGTTAGGATGTGGTGTTGTACGTCTTCAATTTCTTAAACAGTATTTCATTCTTCAGTCTCATTGTTTTGATTGGCACCGGATGGTCCTTCTTGAAACCGTTTCTTAAGAACCAAAAAACGGTTTTTATCATTTTGATGATTGTTATCGCACTTCAAGTTGCTGCCAATACGGCTCGGATTGAAATAGATGAGATCGGTCCATATGGGCAAGGCAGGGTTACCTGGAATCAGGTGTCCTGGTTTGTTGATGTTGTCTGTTGCTTTGCTGTACTGCTCCCAGTTAGTTGGTCGATCAAAAACCTGCGCGAGGCTGTAAGGATTGATGACGGCAAGGCTGCAAGATATTACTTTGTTGTGGTTTTTTGCTACATCTTTTTCACAAGGGTTGTGGTTGAGGCATTGGAAATTGCAATTTCATATAGATATTCTTGGGTAAGTGTGGTCTCTGCTGAGTTAGCTATGCTTACTTTATATGTCTTTACGGGTTTCAGGTTTAAGCCTGACGCAGATGACTACCGGTTGTAATTATATTTTGAAAAATTTCATAGTAGAATTGTTTAAGAAGTTGGTTATAGGTACAGTTGAACCACAAATCTTTTTGTGGCTTGAGAAATCCTTTGGAAAGATCATGTAATTATACTAGATACACATAAAGTGAGAAAATAATTGGATACTTCTCTCAACCAACAAATAATTCTAGTCAAATTACAGATGTATCTCTAAATCTACCCTAAAATTCAAGGATCCAATTGGCCGGTGCAGCGGGCACTGTAATTGCATCATACTATTATTTTAGAAATCACAAATGTTGCAGTGAGTTATGGCCCCATCAGTGCAAAGTTGTGCTACATTGCAGCTTCACCAACCCCTGTACATCAATTTACAAGGTTTTTTTTTTTTTTTTGACATAGCAAAGTTAAAATATTGATATTTTATTTAATAATGAAATGATATTATACTAAATTAAAGAGCTAAAATTAAATAATATGAATTAATAATTAATAATTATTGAATGTATTTATATTATATTTTGTCTAAACAAAATCAAGATTACAATGTTGCATTGTGTTAAAAAAAAAAAATGAACAATACAATCAAATAGAGATAGAGATTCCAAATATTGCCAATGTAGATCATTAAGACTGACAACGGAGATGACATAAGTAAGAGAGGGAGATTCCCGTACCGACCTTTATTTAGAAATAGTTTACCATTTTTCATCCTCATCTTGTGTTCGCTTTTCAATACTCAACCCTCGTTCCATTAAATTTTCAAAATCTTGTATCTGTACCTATTTTTTCTTAATTTATTTAAATGATTCATATTAATTTATATTTTATTATAATTTTTAATAAAATTTAAAATTCATATATAACAATGAAAAAACAATAGTCCAAAAATACTAATAATATTAACATATAACATAAGGTGAAGTTTATCCTAAAAAAATTTTTATATTTAAATCGAATGATGACATACATATTTTTATCTCTTCTTATTATTAAATAATTTAATATATATATATATATATATATATATATATATATATATATATATATATATATATACTATATATTATTTAATTATACCTCTTACTCATCTTTGTATCTCACAAAATTTTCACAGAAATTCTTTTATAACTATCTGTATCTATTTATAAACCCCTTATCCGTACTCAAATGATTAAAAGCGCAGCTATCCATTGAATATCCCTGATCGTTATAATAAAGTTCAGACGGTCTTAAAATGAAAGAGTCGGCCTATTAATGCTGCTTGAAATATTCTGCAACAAGCTCGGGAAGTTACATTGGTTGCTGAAAGGGACGGAGAGACTGCCAAAAAACAGACTGCTGTTGTTGGCATTGCTTGGAATCCGCTTCCGAAATACTGATGAGGCGGACGTTTGAAAGCCGGTTGTGGGGAACTGATTAGGAGCTGTAATTGACGAGTGGATTTCTGATTTTGCCAAAGGTCTTGGAAACTGTAATGCAGAAAAGGCAGAGTTTTGACGAGCTTGCAAGGATTAAGATTGGTTTGGTTTCTTAATTTTTGTAATATTGGAGTGTGATTCTTTGACATTTGTACAATGTTTAAATAATATTGAAGGAAATTCGGGAATGAACCCTGCTCTTTTTAAAGCAGTTCGTCCAATGCTATTAGAGGATTGAAATGTTCAGAATCATCATACTTATAAAAAAAAATTAACAAATATGCTAATTGATTAGCTAATCGTGGAACTCATGAAAGATGTGGACTTAAAGTTATTTGACAAACCTCCGGCTGAGTTAAAAATTTCTCTCCTTGTTGAAAGAATGAGGGTTATCTTCACTAGAAAAAGTTACCAATTAATTGCTCTTTCTTCTTTTTATTTCTTCTGTTCTCTTCTTTCTTTTGGGCCTAGGAGGGAAAAAACAAAAGTTGGCCTGACTGAGCCCATATCATCATTAATCTCACATCTGAAAATCGCAAAATTGACTTAATTATTGAGATAATGCCTAACAATTGTTGAGATAATCACTATAACAGCAGTCACCTACTTTGTTTAGATGCTATGCCGGTGCTTAGTGAGAAAACATTGTACTATGATATCTGGGCTCTGGGCTTTGGTGCCAGATACTGCAGAAGGGCTCAAATTTTTCCAGAAAAACTATAATATATTATTGATATAATGATGAAATAATATAATAACAAATTTAATTGTATATTATATTTACTTATTTTTTAAAAATTAAATTTATTATATTATATAATAATATATTAATTATTAAATAAAATTTGATGATATATCAATATACCATTATATTTATATCAATAGTATATCATAATTATTTCTTTTTTTTTTAATTGCGTTCAAATTGTACAAAGTGAACCTTGTCTTGGAGTCATAGTTTGTCATAGAAGTTATCTGCCTCTCAATTATTTGAATATTATTGGTTACTTGATTTTTGTAGTTAACAAATTAGAAACAAAATAAATCCAATCTCACTCTTTGCCCATACCGATGGTCATGGTTGTGATACTTTTTAAATAAAAATGTAAATGATGAATATTGCAGTTGTGAAATTTTATTTCATTTGAATAAAATATAATAATAATTATATATGTAATAATAATTAAATTAAATTATTTCTATTAATTTTTTAATTTAATATAATATCATATTATATTAAATAAAATTTATTTATATGTAAAATATTAGGATTTTCAATTGTTATTTTCTCAAAAAAATTTGTAAATAGATATAACAATTGTCATTGTCATGATGGTATTGCAGTTGCTGCTCACCATCACGTTTATGATTTCTGAAAAGAACCACAATAGTGGTGTACAATTTTGGTGTCCATCACATCCGCAATATTGCAATCTCTCCTAGTGTTGTGTCTTGCAATTTAAATCCTTGATTAAATCCACTCGAACTAACTCTTATAGTCTTATGGTTGTTTAGAAGGAATTTGTTAGTGTTAGTTGATGATGAGTTTCTATCGTTAGAGTTTGGTTTTGAATGAGTTTCTATATAATTAATCTTGTAAATGAAGGTACCTTGCAACATGGTGGAGATTAATTAACACAAGTCTCAATTTAAAGAATTCTCATCATTAGATAATGATAATTACTCTAAGTAAGTCTGAATCATGATTCATAATGAAATTGGGCTATGCTATATATGGATAACAATTTTTTTTTAGTTCACAGAGGATCAGATTTATGCAAATTTTTGTATATCCATTCTTGAGGAAAGATTATTTGAATAAAAAACAAATTCACACGCTCAATTTCATTTATAAATTGATATGAACAATGTTCTTTGTTGTTATTGTTTTCTTTTTTATTTTTAAGCCTAAAGTAAATTTTTACCGCAAATTACAATTATTTCTTCTGAGATTTAATATAATCATATTCATATTTCTTCTATTTGTTTAAATATATGTTGGTATACTTTTCCCTCTGTATTAAACATACATTCACATATCTTCAAAATTAATAAATGTTAATGTATATTTTTTTAAAATAAAAGAAGTATAAATATATATATAATAAGATTAAATTTTAAAGAAAGCGAGCGTATGCGAATTTTTTTAACACCTACCTCCTCTTTGTCGTGATAATGTTAGCATTTTGATTTTGTCGGTACTTAATGAAGTTTTGGCTGCAGCATTGGCTCTTACACATTTTGAGTTCAACGTAATTCTGATGCGAGTGTAGTCATTTTCTTAACTTGGTACAAATTTGGGTTTAAGAATATCCCCGAAATGTCCTATTGATTCCATTGAACAAACTGGACCATAAAGAAAACAGATCAACACAAGTTTTAGAGTAAGAGAATTTCAATTTTCAGATGGATTATTTTTTGTTGGTGTATCTACAAACTTCTATTTGCTTCACTATTCCAAAGTCTCTTGCACAATATAATAGTTGATATGCTTATTAGTACAATGCTCAAAACGAATTTGTGTATTGTAATTTAGGTCTTTAAATCCTCAAATTTTCATTTTTGCTACTTGCTTCTATAGTGCATTCGACTGTTTTTTCTTTATGTTTCTCTCTTTTAGTTTTAACTAGCTTTTCAAACCCGCACGGTTAATATTTAGTAAAAAAATATTTTTTAAAAATATGGTAATTTATTTATTTGTTAAAATATATTATTTAATATATAAAAATAATTTTTTAAAAATAAATTAGGTAATTTTATCATTTTAAATTTTAATATACATAATTTAATTATATAAATATATAACAACAAAATTTAAAGAGAAAAAGAAATAATATTTATGTCATATTTTGCATAATAATGAAAAAAATGAGAAAAAGAATAAGAATAAATTAGAAAAGTATTTCTATAACTTTATAGAGAATTGAATATTTAATGATAATAATATTTTTAATAAAAATATAATTTTCATTTAAAAATATAATACCATGTTTAACCCAATATATATTAAATTCTTTGAACATAGTTCTAATAATTTTTATTACAAAATAAACAATAAATTGTTAATATTTCTCTATTTTCACATGACTTATTTAAAATATTTTATAATAAAAATAAAATAAATTATATTATATTTATATTATTTAAAAATTTTAATATTCAGTTGTAAATAATATGGGTAAACATAAAAGAGAAAAAATATGTAACAAAATAAATTAAGAGAAATAATTTGTGTGCTTTAAAGTAATAGGAGTTAAAAATAAAATATATAATAAATTAATTCAAATGTATAAAATGCATAAGTTATTAAAAATTTTATAGTAAAAAGAAATATATTTTATTATATCTATGTTATTCAATATATTGTATTTGAACTTTAAATAGAAGAAATGAATATGAAAAAATGAAGAAAGACATATAGTAGAATAGATGAAATGAGAAAAAATATGGTGTAAATTGAAAATCTTAATTAATATACCTTTAATTTAAAATATAATACATAAAAATTATTTTCAAGAAAAATAACAAAATTTAAATAAAAATATTTAATTTAATTTTTAAATTTTATTCTAAATATAAAATATGCAATTCATTAATTTTGTTAATAATTTTAACATTAATTAATTATTTAATATATTTATATAAGTTAAGAATAAAATAAAATAAAATATATTATATTATATTATATTATATTTGTACTACATAGTAATATTTGTATTAAAATTGTAAATAATAAAAGTGCACATAAAAAAGAGAAAAATATATAGTGGAGCAAATAAAAAGAAGATAAAAATAATAGGTGAGGAGCAAAGTAATGAGAAAAATAAAATATATAACAAATTAATTAATTTTATAAAATTTTAACTTATTTAAAATTATTTATAATAAAAATAAAACAAAAAATTAAATTGAATATTAAAAAAATATAATAAGCAATTAAATGAATCAATTAATAATTTTTATATAAAATTTTAATTTAAATAAAATGTTAATAAAATTATAAGAAAAATATATAATATTATATTTGTATTACTCAATAATATTAATATCTAAGTTATAACTAATATAAGTGAATATGAAAAATAAAAAAAATAAAATAGAGCAAACAAAAAGAGGAGAAATAATGCCTAATTTATAAAATAATTAGGGTTAAAATGAATTATATTATAAAATAAATTAATTTAGTTGAATAAAATTTTAACAAAATTAAAATATTTTTATCATAAAATTTTTTTGTATTAAATATATATTAATTAATAGTTTTTAAGTTGTAAATAATATAGTTAAAAAATGTGAAATAATATATGAAGTACAAAACCTTGATAAAAATTCAATTAATATGCATTTAATTTGACATATAGACATAATGCTTAAAAATTAACATAAAAGAAACATTGACAAAATATAAATAAGTAAATTTAATTTTAATCTTCAAATACTGTTAATAAAAAATAGAACATGTAATTAATTAATTCAAGTATATGCTAAAATTTTAATTTATTTAAAATATTTTGAATACATTAAAGATAAAAATAAATAAAATATTTGACTTATTAAAAATAAACTTATACAAAAAATAAAATAAAATATATTATATCTATGTTATTTAGTATATTACATTTGAACTTTAAATAGGAGAAGTGAATTAAAAAAAATAATGAAGTAGACAAATGAGAAAAATAGTATGTGAATTGTAAATTTTTAATAAAATCTTAAATGATATAATTTTAATCTAAAATATTATAGTTGATAATAAGTATAAAAATAATACAATTTAAATAATAAAGTATAAATAAATAAAATTTAAAACATATGAAAAAATTATTTTTAAAATGAATATATCAAATTAATTATTTTATATATCAAACTATCAATTTATTTAAAATGCTTATGAAAATTAAAATAATATATATTATATTATATTTATATTATTTAATAATATTGATGTTTAAATTATAAATAATTGAAGTGCATATAAAAAATGAATAAATAAAAAGATAAAAAATAACATGTGAAGTATAAAGTAATAAGAAAAATAAGATATATAATAAAATAATTAAAATCTTTAACTTATTTAAAATATTGTTATAATAAAATGATATAACATGATATATCTATACTACTTAGAAATGTTAGTTTTTGAATTTGAATATCATGAATAATAAAAAAAAAGAATAAGAAAAGCCTACAACGAAGTAAATAAAATTAAGAGAAATAATACATGAAATATAAAGAATAAAAACATGTAATGAAGTAGATGAAAGAAATAATACATGAAATATAAAGAATAAAAACATGTAATGAAGTAGATGAAAGGAGAAAAAATAGTATGTAAGTTGTAAGTCCTTGATAAAATTTTAATTGATATATTTTTAATTTAAAATCTAATATTTGAAAATCATTGCAAAGAAAAATAAGAAAATCCTAATATATTAAATTTAAAAAACTTTAAATATTATTTTTAAAAATAAAATATGCAATTAATTTTATTAATAATTTTATAATAAAGTTTCAATTTATTTGACATATTTAAATAATTTAAAATAAAATACATTATATTATATTTATATTACTTAGCAATATAAGTAGTTAAACTAAAAGTAATAGAAATGCACATAAAAAATAGAGAAATATGCATTAGTGCAAACAAAAAGATAAAAAGTAATTTGTGACGTGTAAAGTAATAAGGAAAAAAGAAATTCAATAGATGAGTTAATTAATTGAATAAAATAGATGTTTAAAGTTTCAATTGATTAATTTTGTTAGTAATTTCTATATTAAAGTTTCAATTTATTTAAAATATTTAAATAACTTAAAATAAAAATATATCATATTATATTTATATTACTTAATAATAGTATATTATATTTATACTATTTAAATAAGTTTTATACTTAAATTTGATTTATTTAAAAGATATATAAAATTTTAAAATAAAATATATAGTGTTATATCTATAAGTTATAAACAATATAAATGAATTAAAGAAAGAAAAAAATATGAAGCAGAACAAATAAAAAAAACGTCTGAACTAATAAACAGTAAAAGTTAAAAATAAAGTATACAGCAAACTAAATTAATTCAATTAAGTAAAGTTTTCAATTAATTTAAAACATTTTTACTATAAAAATTTATATTGTGATAAATCTATATTATTTAATAATATTTGAGTGGTAAATAATATAAATAAAGAAAATAGGATGTACAATATATAAAGTATAAAGTTTTGACAAAATTTTAATTAATATATTTATAAAATTTAAATATAAAATATATAATATTATATATATACACTATCTAGTGATATTAATATATAGGTCATGAGTAACAAAAGTAAATATAAAAAAAATTAGAAAACATAAAATAAAATAAATAAAAGATAGAGAAACAATACCAACATCATAAAATAATTAAAATTAATTTAATTAAATAAAAAATTAAAATTTTAAAATATTTTTATAATAAAAAATTCCTCTGTTAAATTTATATCATTTAATATTTGAATTATAAAAAATATAAGTAAAAAAATATGAAATAGTACATGAGGATGTATAAAAATTTAAAAAAATTTTAATTGATGTATATTTAATTTAATATGTAATACTTAAAAATTAATTTAATTAAATAAATATTTTAATTATTTAAAAAAAATTATTCTAAAAATATCATGTAATATTAAATATATAATATTGAGTAGTGCTTAAATTGTAAGTAAATAATATAATTAAAAAGTAAAAAAAAAAAAGGGACAGTGCTGGGCGGGAAAATTTTTCCTCCCAGCCCAACACGTGTGCCAAAAAAAATTTCCCCTCCCGCCAAAAAAACCTTGAATTAGTAGTAGGATATAGATTTTATGTGTGTTATTTTTTCTATTTGGTGTAATTTTTGTTATTTTTCGGTTGTTTTTGTTTTTTTTTTTTTTTCTGTTCTTTGGTAACGAATCCTGTTTATCGTAAAAGAAAAAAGGAACGTTCTATTGCAATTATAACTCATTTTAGAACGGTCTCTGATTTAAAAATAAAAATATTTTATATATATATATATATAATGAAATTCAAAATAAAATTTTGAATCTTTTATATTTATCAAATTTAGTTTTATAAATTTTTTATATCATCATTTATTTAATCAACATTCTTGAATCACATTTAAAATTTAATTTCGAATTCTATTTCCATTACATATATTGATGTTTAAAAAGAAGTTTATATTACCTTTCTTGCTGTTTATCAATTGACACCGAATAAACCGTTCCTCCGTAGACAATCTTCCACAAAACTACTTAACTGAATTCAAACTAGATATGGGTTCTTCACTTTTTTACTTTTTCTTTTCTTTTTCTTTTGACGCTTCTAGTGTACAAATTCAAAGTTGTTGTATTGTATACAATAACTTTTTAGTCAAATTAGGTGACGTGTGAACCTACCGGAGAGAGTTTTTGTATTGATGTGCCACCGGAATAAATTATTGGATTTTATTTCTTTTATATAGCAATGTATAGGTAAATAAAATTAATAATTTAAATCATTGGCGTACCAGCTAACTGATGCTTTTTAATTATTGTCTGGGGAACCTTTTTGAAGGGTTAGCAATGAAATGACTGACATTGGGAAAAGGGAAACAATAGATAAAAAAAGAAAAAAATAATAGAAAGAATAAAATATATGCAAACCACAATTTTAGTGTTGAAAAGTGTTGGTGGAATAATAAACGAGCTTTGTTTTTATTTTTAAAATTTGAGTTGCGTTGTCTTTGATAATTATTCCCCCTACCCGGATATTCTCCCAAGATTGAACAAATTCTTCCCATCACAAAATAGGAGTACAAAATTGCAAGAAAAATTTGACAAACCAAACAACAAGAATGATATAATAATAATTTTCTATTTTTTACATCAGACGATCTTTAAGAGGCAAAGCAAATAATTAGTGTATATAATGTTAAAGAGAAGTTCATCGTTGGAGAATTAATGAATAAAACATTGAAGAGTAAAAGATATTTATGAGAAATTAATGATATTAATATGACTATTAGTAAAAGTTATTTATGAGAAATTAATGGTATTAATATGGATGTTATAAAATTTTCAATGAAAATAATTTTAAAATTCAAAAATAAATTTACAACCTTTCCAAGTAACCATTTTCTATTTAATAAAATTTATACAAAAACAATCCCAAACCGCATATTATTTCACACGCAGGGGGGAAATCGACGAATTTTAACTAAGTTGTGTTTAATTTAGCCTGCTCATGTGCGTGTGAGCTCACTTCCTTCCTTTACTTTTTTACTAGCCTAATACCTTATCTTAATATATATACACTCAAAACTCTCTTAATTTGAGTAATGTAGGATTTGGTCCTTTTGAAATACTTTTCCTTTTACTTCTACTCTCAACAATCTCCCACATATTTCAAAAGGTACGAAGAAAAGAAAGAATATTTGGGTTACGAGTATGGATGTAAATGTTTAAAATCTGGTATCTTTTGGACTATGAACCAGACCTAGACTAATAAAACTTAACACACAAAGCTATTAGTGAAGCTTATTGCTTCTATGACTAATAACTCTTATTATATGTTAGAGGTCTTACTAATCAATTTATACCCCTACAATTTCCTGCTGTTTATACTATTTGCACTTTAATCGACCATGTGCGTGCTTGGTTTTTATGAGTGCTTTAGAGATTTTGCCACAATCTCATAGAAGTGGCCCCCCTCCATACTCATATAGGTGATTTCATCAAGTGTATCTGCATTTAATACACCACCCATAAGGACTATGAAATCATTAAGAGCTTTGTGCTTATCTTTTTAGTAAATGCATTCTAGTACTTTTTCTCACAACATAGGAAGGGACTAAAGTTAAGTGCTAGCAGAACTAGCAGTGACTTGTTATTATTCATATGAACCTTCTTCACAGGAACTCCAATCACAAAGGTTAGGTTACCATCACTGTTAATTTCAAACTGGCTTAAGTTCCATTCCCCTCGATGTTTTAAAAATTAATTTTCTACCCAAGAGTTTGGTTAGGAGATATGCCAAATTTACTTCTAACCTCAAAATTGATTGATATAATATCATCTTTCAGCAGCTACTTAACCATATCATGTCTTAATCGAATAAGTCTACTTTTCCTATTAAAAGTTTTATTCTTTGCAATGGCTATTGCCACTTGACAATTATAATGTATAGATACTGATGGTGTATATTTTACCCCTAAAGGAATATTTATTAAGAAGTTTTTCAACCACTTAGCCTCATTGCCAACTAACTCCAGAGCTATAAACTTTGACTCTATAGTGGATCTAGCTATAAAAGTTTGTTTAGCTGACTTCCAGATTACTGCACCACCACCAAGAGTAAATATATAACCGCTAATAGATTTTATCTTGTCTAAATCTGATATCCAGTTAGCATCACTATACTCTTCAAGTACAACAGGAAATCCATTATACAAGATACCATAGTCCATGGTACCTTTCATGTATCTCATTAGTCTAACTAATGTAGACCAATTATCATTATTTGGATAGTGTGTGTATCTACTCAATTTGCACACAACATCTGCTATATCAGGTTGGGTGAAGTTCATTAAGTGTAACAGACTTCCAATAATCTATGCATATTCATATTAAGCTACAAGTTCACTTTTGTTTTTCATTAATTAAGTGTTAGCATCATAAGGAGTGCTTACAGGTTTATCATCGAAATGATTAAACTTTTTAAGAATTTTTTCAACATAATGTTCTTGTGATAGCAATATGCTATCACCTTTCCTTATGATCTTAACACCCAAAATCACACTCACCTCACCCATGTCTTTCATATCAAATTCAAAAGCAAGAAATTGTTTTGTTTCAAGCACAACATTCATACTTGTTCAAAAAATGAGCAAGTCATCTACATATAAACAAATAATAATACATTCATTATTCACAACTTTTGTATAGACACATCTATCAACTTCAACAGTTGAAAACCCATCTTTTATCAAAACTTTGTCAAATTTCTCATTCCATTGTCTAGGAGCTTGTTTCAAGCCATATAAAGATTTAATAAGCTTGCAAACTTTATTTTGTTGGCCAAGAATATTATAACATTCTGGTTGCACCATATAAATTTCTTCTTCTAAATCACCATTTAAAAATGCAGTTTTAACATCCATTTGATGAATATAAAGTTTGTAAATATAGGCTAAAGCAATTAAGACTCAAATAGAAGAAATTCAAGCAACAGGTGAAAATGTATCAAAATAATCAACATTTTATTTTTATGTAAATCCGTTAGTCATTATCCTTGCTTTATATTTATCAATAGTCCCATCAGGATTGTATTTCCTTTTGAAAATCCATTTACAACCAATAGGTTTTACTCTTAGAGGTAAATCAACTAAGTCCAAGTGTTATTTTAAATAATAGAATTAATCTCAGATTTAATTACTTCTTTCCAAAATGGTGCATCAAGTGTTGTGACTGCTTCAAAATAAGTTAATGGTTCATCTTGTACCATGTAAGTATAAAAATCATTTTCAAAGGATACTTCTTTTCTTTGTCTTTTACTTCTCCTTAAGCCCTCAGATAAGCTTTTAACGTGATTTGTTCAAACAAAGAAGAAGCATTTTCTATTGTTCGAGAAATATTATTAATTTTCAGAGGAAAAATATGTTCAAAGAATCCAGCATCCTTTGTTTCTACTATAATATTATGATCAAGTACATCACTTTGCAAAATAGAAATCTATAGGTACCATTATACTCAGCATAACTAAGAAATATACACTTAGAAGTTTTAGAACTAATTTTCCTTTTCTTAAGATCAGGCAACATAACTTTTGCAAGACAACTCCACACTTTTAAATAATTTAAATTTGGAGCATAACCTTTCCATAATTCATATGGTGTCTTACCAATTTTTTTATGAGGAATTCTCTTTTAAAGGTAACAAGCTAATAGCAAAGTTTCTTCCCAAAGATTATCAGGAGCAAATGAGCTAATAAACATGGCATTCATCATTTCTTTTAATATTTTATTTTTTCCTTTCTACTACTACATTAGATTCAGGAGAATATGGTGGGGTTATTTCATGAATTATTCTTTATTTTTCACAAAAATCATTAAATAAGGTATATTTTCCTCTTCTATCTGATCTAACTCTTTTAATTCTTTTGTTTAATTGATTTTCCACTTCAGCCTTATATAAAATGAACATATTAAAAGCTTCATCTTTATTCCTAAGTAAATACACTTTAGTTTATCTCAAAAAATCATCAGTAAAGGTTATATAATATTTTTTCCTCCCCTAGTCATAGTATATTTTAAATCACTTAAATCAATATGAATTAAAGTAAGTAATTCGGTTTATCTTTGTACAGAATAGTGAGATTTTTTAGTTAGTTTAGATTCTACACAAATTTCACATTTATTTAAATGTGAAGCACTTATGTCAGAAATTAAACCAAGATTTTGCATTTTCTTAAGATAAGATATACTAATATATCCTAATCTAACATGCCACATATTAGAAGATTCAACCCAATGAGCAGAAGATGATGCATTCTTATTAAATTCAAAAATATTAAGTACAAATAGTCCTTAATTACAATAAATTTTGCCCACAAAAACATTGTTCCTTGTCATTAAAATCTTATCATATCCAAATGACACTTTAACCCCAGCTTTTCCCAATAAAGCCACAAAAATTAAATTTGCTCTTATGTCAGGTACATGAAAGACATCCTTCAAAGTTAAGATCTTGTTAGATATGAGTGTGAGAAAAATATTTTCTTTTCCTAGAACCTTTGAAGTTCTAGAATCACCAAGATAGACATATTCTTCTCCATCCCCCACAGAAGTGTAAGAGGTAAACATTTCTCTATTTGCACATATGTATCTAGTAGCCTCAAAGTCTACCACCCATTCTTTCATATTGGTCACAAGAAGAGCTTGCAAAACAACCGTTGCAATTATATCATCTCCTTGAACTAAGTTTGCACTTGGATTAGAAGGATTATTGTTTCTGGCTCTTTTCCTGCATTGTGCAACATAATGACCTAACTTTCCACAAACATAATAAGTTCCTTTCTTTTTGAACTTGGGGTTAGTAGCTTTAGGCTTATAATTAAACTTTTTATTATCGTACCTCTTTATTATCCTCAATGATTATATAGGTAATGAGATCCGATAAAGACAATTGCTTGTGCTTATGCTTGAGTTAATGTTTATATTCTTTCCAAGATTTTGGAAGTTTCTCAGTGAGTATACCTGCAACAAATTCATTAGGAAAATTGATCTTTTCTGCTCAAAGGTCCTCCAACAGCTTATGATACTTATTAATATGGAATTTAATATCTTTGTCGTCCATCGTCTCCTATCAGTAGTAATTTTGTATCACAAACTTTTGTTTTCCAATATCCTCAATAATGTATTTTACAAACAAAGACTCCTAAATTTTACTACCCTCCTTGTGTGTATAGTAAACATCAAAGAGATCATTAGATAATGTGCTAAGAATTGTATGCCTACATACCTTGTAAGCATAAGTCCAAGCATCCAACTGAGCTTTATCTACCATCAGCAATGGTCTCCAATTAGAGAAAGCACCAGCGACACCATGCATGTCTAGTGTGGAAAATACACGCTCCTGCCATCTTTGAAAATTTTATCCTCCAAAGGGCTCAATTTTTGAATAATCGGGAAAGGCCTTGGTGTTTGGCACAAACTAAACAGAAACAGGAAGATCAACGTTAAAGTTACTGGTAGCAGCAATAGTGCTGGGAAAATCAGAGATAGCATCAGGAACAGGAACGAAAGCAGCAAGATCCATAATTCTCAAGATTGTTAGCGAAATAATAAGCAAGCTTTGTTTTTATTTTTAAAATCTTAGCCACATCAGTAATGTTATCTTTGAGAATTATTTTGCCTGCACGAACATCCTCCTAGGATTGAATAGATTCTTCCCATCACAGAACAAGGGTACAGAACTACGAGAAAAATTCGACAACCCAGACTACAAGAAAATTTTGATAACCTAAACAACAAGGATGATATAATAATTTCACATCAGACAATCTTTAAGAGGTAAAGCAAATAACCATTGTATATAATGTTAGAGAATAGGGTACAGAACTACAAGAAAAATTCGATAACCCAGACAACAAGGATGATATAATAATAATTTTCTATTTTTCACATTAGATGATCTTTAGGAGGTAAAACAAATAACCAGTGTATATAATGTTAGAGAAAAGCTTATCATTAGAGAATTAATGGATAAAATATTAGAGAGTAAAAACTATTTATGAGAAATTAAGGGTATCAATATAGCTGTTAGTAAAAGTAATCTATGAGAAATTAATAGTATTAATATGGCTGTTATAAAATCTCAACAAAAATAATTTTAAAATTAAAAATTAAATTTACAACCTTTTTAGGTAACCTTTTTCCGTTTAATAAAATTTATATAAAAGCAATCCCTAACTGCATATTATTTCAATGAATTTTAACTAAGTTATGTTCAATTTAACCCGCTCTTGTGTGCGCTAGCCCACTTCCTTTCTTTACTCTTTTACTAACCCAATACCTTATCTTAATATATATACACTCAAAACTCTTAGTTTGAGTAATGTGGGACTTGCTACTTTTGAAATACTTTTCTTTTTAGTTCTACTCTCAACGAAAAGAGTATTTAATACATAATTTAAATTTAATTTATGATTTATATAAAATAATTTTTATATTATTTAAAAATTGTTAAAATATTCTTATTATAAAAATTTTTAATGATATATTGCCTTTATTTGATGAAAATGTAAAAGTGATTTATTTTTTATGTGAGTAAAATATTATACTATTATTTATTCATATTTCATCACATTAATAAAAATTATCAAAAATTTCTCTTTATTAATAAAAATTATTAAAATCTATTATTTTTTAAATAATGTGTCATCTTCTTATTTTCTAATAATGTAATCAAATTTAAACTCAATAATTGATTTGAAAATCAGTATATTTGTTATTTTATTAAGTATAAAGAAGAAAAAGTTAATATAAGGAATTAAGTGTAGTATTAATAAAGTTAAAATAGATCATTTATACATTTTCAAAAAAAAAATTATACGCATATTATTGATTGCTAAAAATTCTATGTAATTTATAACTAAAAGGGAAATTTCAAGTTAATACATAGTAAGTGTATGCTAGTTTTAAAGTACTATCTGTAAGAAAATTTTTAGGATTCACAAAATAATTTAATATTCATACAACCATAAATCCATAAAGAGGAGTACAATAATTGTACAAATAAAATAAAGAGTTTTCGAATTACCTGACCCTCCTGCTGCATCCATAATGTCTGATTGTAGAATTGGTTGGATCACTGCCCACTCTTCCTCAGGTGAGTCTCAGAGAGAATATTTAGAATTACAAACTGCAATTTGATGGGAGACTGCAGCTCACCTTATAAGGAGGTGGATAGGGATCCTAACCCTAACCCTAACCCAACTAGGATTAATTGGCCCATCACAATTAATCTAGAATAGGGTATATACACACACTTTAGAGTTTTAATATAACACAAAGTCTAGGCATGATTATTATATTAATGACATTGAATTAATTCAATTATATATTAAAATATGTTTAGTCCATTATTTTACAATCTCCCACTTGGACAAACACATTTTAATATATAATTTAAATTACAATATGTGGCCACTTTTAAACAATGTCATTAATACAATTCATACCATTACAACCATAGGTCAAATATGAGATTTCATTAAATGCATACCTGATCATCCGATAAGGTTGAAAAGATATACATATATGAAATACTCATTCCAAAAGACCAAACAATATAAAATGTTTGCATAATCAAAATATACAAAATGATCCATGCATCCGCCCAAGATACTTTACAATAATTCGAGACAGGGTCTTAATGTCTCCTTATACTGCCACAATGGCAATATTATAAAATCTCGAGATTAACAAAATTTTAGTTTCATAAATACTCCCACTAACCCAAAACATCAAAAGAATCAATAAGGCCCATATTCAGTACATGTCTTTTAAATATTCCTACAGCTAAGCCTTTGGTTAATGGGTCTGTAAGCATACAATCTGTCGAAATATGCTCAATATGAGTAAGATGCTCACGTATCTTCTCTCTCACAAATTGAAATTTCACATCAAAATGCTTTGTACGAGTAGAGCTTTTATTGTTTTAAGAGAAACTAACAGCAACAGTATTGTCGCAATAAATGGTTAAGGGTTTTGAAATGCTTTCAACTAAGCAGAAATCAGAGATAAAATTTCTTAACCATATAGCCTCTCGAGTGGCTTCATAACAAGTGACATACTCTGCTTCCATAGTGGAGGTTGCTGTTAAAGATTGTTTGACACTTTTCCACGATACAGCTCCTCCTGCAAGCATAAAGATATATCCAGATGTTGACTTCTTATCATCTGGACAGCCAGCAAAGTCAGAGTCTGAATAGCCTGTACAAATCAGATCACTAGATCTTCTATAGGTCAACATATCATTCTTTGTACCCTGTAGGTACCTCATAACTTTCTTAGCTGCCATCCAGTGTCTTTGACCAGGATTACTTAGGTACCTCCCAAACACACTAATTGCAAAAGCAATATCTGGGCGTGTACATACCTGGGCATACATCAGGCTACCAACAGCGGAAGCATATGGGACTATACTCATTTTAGATTTCTCATCATCATTTTGAGGACACTAGGCTTTGGAAAATACTTCACCCTTTTAAATGGGCGTAGCACTATGCGAGCATGAAGCCATGTTAAATCTTTTAAGCACTTTGTCTATATACGCGCTTTGAGACAAACCAAGCAAACCCCGGGATCTGTCACGATGGATCTCTATGCCAAGCACAAAAGACCATTTCCAAGATCCTTTATATCAAAATTCTGTGACAGTGCTAATTTTGTCTCGTTCAAAAAATTTATATCATTACTCGCAAGGAGAATGTCGTCAACATATAACACCAAGATCATAAAATTGCCCGCGCTTATCATATAATAGATGCACTGATCCACTGCATTCTCCTTAAATCCAAGAGAGGACACAATCTAATGAAATTTGAGATACCATTGCCTGGATGCTTGTTTCAGGCCATATATCGACTTATTTAACTTACACACTAAGTGCTCTTTTCCATTCTCTTGAAAACCATCTGGTTGTTTCATATAAACTGTCTCTGACAAGTTACCATTAAGGAAGGCAGTCTTCACATCCATTTGATGTAGCTCGAGATCAAGATGAGCTACCAAAGCCATTATAACTCAAAATGAGTCTTTGGTCGAGACTGGTGAGAAGGTCTCCTTATAATCAATTCCTTCCTTTTGTGTGTAACCTTTAGCTACTAATCTGGCTTTATATCTTTCAATTTCACCTTTAGCAGTCCGTTTGGTTTTAAAAATCCACTTACAACCAACTGGTTTACATCCTTCAAGTAGTTCTACCAAATCCCATACATTATTCTTGTACATTGAATTTATTTCATCCTCCATGGCATGAATCCATTCTAAGGAATTAGGACTCGAAATAGCTTCTGAAAAGTTAATAGGATCAGAATCGTCATTCACATCAAACTCATGTTCTTGCAAATAAACAATATAATCATTTGAAATTGCTTGCCGCCGAGTTCTTTGTGATCTTCTCAGGGGAACTTCCTCAATTTCTTCATTTGGTTTATTCACTAATTGGATTGGTTTAATTATGGGTTGGACTGGATCAATTTGTGGTTCTATATAAGATGTTTCTTCAGAAGGCACTATCAGAGGAACAACACTATGTTTATCAGGTATTTGGGAAACGTTGCTTTGTTCTTCTCCTAGGGAGATCTGAAGTGATTTTCTCCCACTGTCCAATTCATCCTCGAAGTAAATAGCACGATCAGATTCAACAACTCTCAATGAATGAGATGGGCAATAAAATCTACTTCCTCTTGAACTAATACAATAGCCAATGAAATACCCACTAATTATTCTTGCTTCAAGCTTCTTAGTATGTGGGTTATAAGGTCTAATTTCAGCTTTGCATCCCCAAACATGAAAATGTTTCAGGCTAGGTTACTTACCATATATTAGCTCATATGGGGTCTTTGGTACAAATTTGCTTGGAACTTGATTCAACACATACGCAGCTGTTCTCAAGGCATCACCCCATAAAAATTCTGGTAAAATGCAGTGAGTCATCATACATCGTACCATCTCCATGAGTGTTCTATTCCTCCGCTCTGCGATTCCATTCTGCTCTGGTGTGCCAGGCATATTATAACTAGCTTCTATTCCACACTCTTGCAAATATTTTGCAAAAGGACCAGGGTTTCTTCCAATTTCATCATATTTTCCATAAAATTCACCACCTCTGTCTGAGTGTACACATTTTATTTTCTTTCCCAGTTTCAATTCAATTGCAACCTTAAACCTTTTGAAGGCTTCTAATGCTTCAGATTTTTCAGAAAGAAGTTCTACCGATCCAAATCTTGAATAATCATTAGTAAAGGTGATAAAATACTTAAAGCCTCCCATTGCACTGGGTGAGATGGGTCCACACACATCAGTATGGATTAACTCCAAAATATTCTCTTTCCTGGTCCTCTTCCCTTTTCTAGCTCTAGCTGTTAATTTTTCTTTGATGCAGTCTATACAAACGCTGAAATCTGAGAAGTCAAGATTAGGTAAAACTCCTTCTTTTATCAATCGTTCCATTCTTTCTTTGGAGATGTGACTTAATCTTCTATGCCAAAGTATTGAAGAAGTTTCATTTAATCTTGGTCTTTTATTTCCAACAACTGAGTTGATGGAATTTTCAAAAGTATTATCTAAATCAATTTTATATAAGCCACTATTCAAAGTACCAGTTCCAACAACACAAGAGTCGTAATATATTTTAAAATTATTATTTCCAAATAAACATAAATATCCATCTTGGTCTAAACAAGTACTAGAAATCAAATTCCTTGTCATGGAAGGTACGAAAATAACGTTTTTCAATTCTAAAATATGACTAGTAGACAGATGTAAAGAAACAACTCCTATGTGTTGAACTTGTACTTTATCTCCATTTCCTAATCTCAAAGCTATTTCACCCTCACTTGGCCTCCTCAGATTTCTCAGTGCCTGCAAGCAATTAGTGACATGGATAGTGGCACCAGTATCCAGCCACCAAGTGTTAAAAGGAACTTCAACACTATTAGATTCAAAACAAACTAGAGCTAAAAGGTTACCTTTCTTCTTCTTTTCAAGCTACTTCTTAAATTTGAAGCAGTCTACCCTTTTGTGCCCATACTTCTTGCAAAATTTGTAATTTTCTTTGAACATGGCTTTCTTAGGTTTATGATGTTGCTCCCTCATATCATTCTTCTTTCTTTCATGATGGGATTTCCCCTTATTATCCTTCTGGAAGGGCCCATTTACTTGTCCAGAACTTAAACCATGAGAGACGAAGTTTGCCACTTGCATCTTTATCTTCTTCATATCCTCTTCTGCTTGAGTCACTATAGAAATCATTTCATTAATAGTCCATTCCCCCTTCTGAGTGTTGTAAGATGTTTTTAACACATCAAATTGAGGAGGAAGCGACTCCAGGGCTCGCCAGATCAAATAACTATCTCCCAGATCAACATTTATGCTCTTCAATCGACTGTAATAATGCACTAATTTCATTATATGCTCCCTAACACCACTCACTCCATCATACACAGTCTTCTCCAATAAGGATAGAAAATGCCCTTTTTCAGCTTTATCAAACTTAACATATTTTTCAGCCACTGAATTCAGGAACGTTTTTGCCTTCTGACTATCAGGAATACTTTGCCTAATGGTTTTATCCATAGTGTACTTTATCACCATCAAACAAACTCTATTGGAATGAGTCCATTTTTCATGATGAGCTCCTTGAGCAGGAGTTGACTCCTCATTGATCTCCGGTTCCTCTTCACGTAAAGCTAGATTAAGGTTAGAGACTGCCAGATACAGTTTCAAGGATTCCACCCAGTCCTCATGATTAGTCCCATTTAAAGTTTTCACAGAAGTCAGTTGCATAAGAACAGAAACTGAGGAAAATTATTAAAATTTATGAAATTAATCACAAATTAACAACATTGCATGTTTGAACAATAATCATGCTTAAAATTTTCCTCTCAAAATATGCAACTATTTACAGTATAATGCTATGATACTTAGTACCGATGGGGTATAAGTATTATAACATAATACAAGAACTATATGCTAAAATCCTAAAACCTAACACCGATAGGGTATTTAAAATTTTAGAAAATTAACATATAATCCTAACACTCATATTATCACCTACAAACTATATTAATAGAATTATACCGATAGGGTATAATTTCCATTAATATAGTACTCTCCTAATTTTAATTATTCCAAAATTAAATCATCATAACAATAATTTAATCAATAATATATATATCAAATAAAACATTACAAGAATTTTATGCAATTAACCCACGATAGGTGAGTTTAATTACATAAAATTAAAAAGGCATAATATGAGCAATTATAATCTTTGTATAAATTTAAAAAATAATAATAATAATAATAATTGCATATTAATGACAAAAATTGAGAAAATATGCATACAGTATATATTTCATCCAGAAAAATTTAACACAACAAATTATTATACAAAGATTATATAGTAAAAAATTTGAGCCAAAATTTAATTAATACTCAAAATATTAAAACAAAAATAATAAAAATATTTTGTTTCCAGAAAATTATAAAAAAAATTACCAAAATATAAGCTTGGAGAGTGGAGCACCACCATATATATATATATATATATATATATATATATATATATATATATATATATATATATATATATATATATATATATATATATATATAAAACATAAAACATGGAAGCATATATATAAGGCAGCATTGGGAAAAAAAGAGACAAAACGTCGAATGAGGAACGGGCTAAAAAAAAACCAGATAAGTCATAATGAAAATCCTTATATCTGAATCCGAAGCCAAATCTGAAGTATATATGTTTATATATATATATATAAAACGAATCCGAAGCCGAATCCGAAGGTTTCAAAAGCTGAATATATATGAAACGTTAGAAATATATATAAAAAACACAGAAGTATATATGTTTATATATATATATATATATATATATATATATATATATATATATATATATATATATATATATATATTCTACTGATGTACTATATTAAATTGTTGAGCGTCTAGAACTCTACCGGTGAGAGGGTTTTTTAGGTGTTTCTAATATTTCAATTATCTTAGATTTTCCAGAATTCAAGCAAAATATTCAATAATTTTCCAGGATGTTTAACAAATTCTTATATCTCCAAAACATATCCAAAAATTGTTAATATTTAATCTCAATTCAAAATTAACAACATACAAATTAAATAAGAAACAATAAATCTAAAATAATATTGCCATAATTTTATTTTGATGTATTATGGCCGAAGCATATAAGGAATTCATATTAGATATAATAAAATATCAAAATATAATTTGTACAATTCGACTCATCAATATGAATTTTTGGCTCTGATACCAATTGTAAGAAAATTTTTAGGATTCACAAAATAATTTAATATTCATACGACCATAAATTCATAAAAAGGAGTACAATAATTGTACAAATAAAATAAAGAGTTTTCGAATTACCTGACCCTCCTGCTGCATCCATAATGTCTGATTGTAGAATTGGTTGGATCACTGCCCACTCTTCCTCAGGTGAGTCTCAGAGAGAATATTTGGAATTACAAATTCCAAATTGCAATTTGATAGGAGACTGCAGCTCACCTTATAAGGAGGTGGATAGGGATCCTAACCCTAACCCAACTAGGATTAATTGGCCCATCACAATTAATCTAAAATAGGGTATATGCACACACTTTGGAGTTTTAATATAACACAAAGTCTAGGCATTATTATTATATTAATGACATTGAATTAATTCAATTATATATTAAAATATGTTTAGTCCATTATTTTACACTATTTACTCACATATTATATTATTACGTTATTAAAAAATATTAAAATTTATTTTTATTAATAAAATTTTTTAATCATTCTTGATTTATAATGACATTATACACTTTGTATAATAAAAATCTTATCAATAAAAATAGATAGCATCCAAACACAAAAATGAAACAAATTAAAAAAAATAATAAGAAAACAAGAAGTAGACTCGTTCAGCAGGCTAGATATTGTTGGTAATAAATAATGCGCTTGGATTTTTCGTTGCATGAGATTCAACAAAAATTAATATTTGTACCATAGAATTCTCCCCTTTTTTTTAATTGATAAAGAGTGTGTAATAAGATCAGGAATTATAGTTTTAAGAAGGTCAAATATATAAGATTTTGTGAAGCTTATATACTTTTAAACTTTAGAAGAGTCTAATTAAAATTATTATACATAAAATTAATGGGTTTTGATCGTTACACTGCAATTAGAAACACAATTTCCCATGTTACTGCACTATAAAACGTATTTCCCTAAATGCTTAAAAAAATTTATTTTTTAATTAGGTCATAGGAAGGGGTAACCTATGACTAGCACCAGTCATAAGTGAGCCCCCCATAATTAGAGTACATTTTTTAAAAAAAGCAAAATGAGTATTTTTTTAAAAAAATAGAGTGCATTTTTTTAAAAAAATTAATTTGAGCTTAATTTTATGTATTTTAATTTAGACCTTTTTTAATTTATTTCATTATTAATCTATCACCCTCTTTTTATTTATAATTTTAATTTAATTTATATTTAATTTAATTTTTTATATATTGGATGTTGCTTTAATACTAATTGTTCAATGTTCCCTAAAGAAATGAAATTATTATATCTCATAACATTGTACAATATATAATATAATAAAATTAGTAAGTATTATAGGATCATTAGAATAATTAAATTTTTAACAAATACAGATTTTTATCTATTTTCCCATAAACTTATAAGTGAGAAAATTAAAGTTATAAAAATTAAATTTTCATACAATATTTTTATCATAATATCATGTATATATATATATATATAAATATTTAATTAAACATGAAATAAGAATATAATTTGTATAATAAAAATAAATATTTTATTAGTAAAGTATATTAAATTAAAATGTGATACAAGTTAATTTATAAATACTTAATTACATACAGATTATATATTGTTAAAAAAAATTAAGTAAAAATCATAATATTATATGTTATTTAATTTTAATTTTATCACATATAATGTTTATGTAACAAAAAAATGAAAATAAATTATGCATAAAAAATGTTAATTAAATACTTGTAAATTATTTGATGAATTATATGGCTAAGAATCATTAAAAATTATTATAGTATAATGTTGTAAGTCTTATTTAAAAATTAAAAAAATCACATTATTTGATAAAATATTTAATTAATTAAGATTTATGTGATTTACTATAGTTATGTGTAAGTATAACTTTAAAATAACATCCTAACAAGTGGTATCTTAGAACGCTCTAAGGAATTTTAAATAATAATATAATAAATAAAGTTAATTCAATAATATGATTTGAATTAATGAATAAAAGTGAAATATACGATTTTGAACTTGTACAATTTATCTACAAAATTGGATAATATGATAAATGAAATATGATTTGAAATAATGAATAAGAGTGAAATATATAATTTTTAACTTGTACAATTTATCTATAAAATTGGATAATACAAAAAATAAAATGTGAGAGAGTTTTAAATCTGAAATAAAAAATTTATGAATCAATTAAATATATAAATTAGATAAAATACTATAATATAATAATAAAATAGTCAGTTACCAAAATAATGGCTTATAGTCCTACATTGAGGGCGTCGCTTCACTCATTACAGTCGTTGAGTAAGGGAATGATGCTATTTATATTTGTCATCATCATCTGCATGAGTCGGGCGAGTTTGACCCCTAGAAGGTGGAGAGTTCAAGTCCCACTGGGAAGACTAAAATGGTGGTATAAGGTTTTCAGGGGTGAAAATCCTTGTTGCTGTTAGTCTAGGGATTCATTGGTGCACTCAGTAGTGAATGCAAACAGGTCAGTAAATAATACCATTAATGAACCAAAGACTTATTGAGTTGAATATGATGGCGATGGGGTGAAGAACGATCACAAGAGTATTGTTGAGGTGGTGTCAAACTGTACAATGAGTCAGCATCTGCACCTATGAAGAATTGTGCTGATGGGGTATAACTTGATGGACTTGCACCTCCCATATCAGCATGCATCAAAGAAGGGGTGTAGGAGGAAGAGACACCTACTTTTGTCATTGATGGATGACCATACGAAATACTTTCATCATCATCTCCCTCCTCGAGAAAAATAGGATCCCTAAAAGACATGAATCCATGACTTTTCCTATCATGCCTAGACTCGAGAATGAGTGGTCTCGGTAATTCAGTAGTTGGATAAGCAGGTTGGGAAGCTGTCATGTCTCAATGCTCTCCTAGTGCACATAGCATGAGGCCACATTCTCGATCCACTGTCTCTTTAAATTAGCTGTATAGCTGAGAAGGTGAATCCTCGATACTGAGCCTGTATAATCTCTTAACTACATTAGCTTATAAAGAAGTCCTATAGTTACAATTTAATGCCACGACAATTTGAAAACATAAACATAAAAGTTTGTGGAAAATGAAAAGTTATCACAAATCCTGGACTACCACTAATTGGATGAATCCACCATCTAATGTGTCTCCAGTACCACCTCATGTAGCCCAAGTTATGACTAAAAGCATTTGTTAACATTTCAGTCAATGAAAGATATGACAAGAATCGAGGTTGAATAGCTCCTGTGGGATTAGCTGCCGCCTACCAAATTATCATAGTACACGATCTGCATGGTGCCATTCCACAATATGAAAGTAAATAATAGGGACTGATGCCAGTCATATGTTGGGTGAAGTCAAGCAATACCCTAGGTTAAGCTATTTTACATCGTGAATGTCATAAAGGTGCTAAATAATCTGCAATACACAAGAATAATATAAATAAGCATATCACTAGATCTGAGGTTAGCTTCAGTTAAAGACAATAAAATAGAGCTTCTAACCTCATCAGCCCTTATCTAATTAAGTAATACTTTGTATTGATGTAGAGCCATTCCTAGTGGCTGAAGAGACAGCCTAATGTTCTTCCACCTGTGTGTAATATAAATTATTTTTTATTTTTTTGAATATTTTAATCTATTGTTAGAATGCAATATGAATATCATATATAATCCAAACCTAAAGTCCAGTGGTGGAAGCAAAGGGTAAATGTCTAACCAAGAATCTGGATACGATGGTCTTGGCAGTGTTAGGGTGAGAAATCGATCCCATACCCATAAATACAACAACTGCAAACATCCATCGATATTAATCTCATCACATTTTGTAGTGGTATACAACTTTCTGTACAAGCATGCCAAAACCGTTGATCCCTAACTATACTGACTAGCATTTGCAAAATTTTTCAATAATGATAGATACATCAACAATACTTTATGACCCGAAGTGTTGGGCATAAGGTAACCACCGATGAGTCTCAAGATGTATACACGCGCAAAGCACTGCGTTTGTTCTTCATCTGCATCACCCGATAAGTGTCTGAAGGTAGTTGCTAACTAAGTAATGCTCAGGCGTTAGCCTTATAAACATTCATCAAACAATCTGACCCCAAGTAAATCTTCACACACCTCTGGCCAATCATGTTCAGCGTAAATAGATATGGGGACACCCTCACATGACAGACCTAATTGGATAGAGACATCTTGTAATGTAATAGTGCACTCTCCTGAGGTAGTGTGAAAAGTGTATGTCTCGGGATGCCATTGTTCGACCAAGGCGGAGACTAGAGCTACATTGAAATCAAAGTGTCCAAACTAGCTAGCGCCACAGAAGCCTACCTATTAAAGATTAGGCATAATTGCTAGTGGTGGATTAAAGAGTCGATTCCCATCGGTTACGTGTCATAACTTTAAAATTCGATTCTCCTTTTCATGTTAATTGAAGAAATAGTTAGCACATTTACAATTAATCAATTATTACCAAAGGAACAAACTTAGCTGGCCATACCACATGGCCTATGAAATATATCTAGACTACAAGTATAATAAAGATTCATCATCGAGCCTAGGGGTCACAACATGACGCTGACTGGCCATTATAGTGAGAAGCTATGAACTACATTAAACTGGATGAATTCATGCAATTTCACAATCGTCAAATTATGCAAGTATTCCAAAATGAAGTAAGAAATAAAATAATTTAATATAATGAGACAAGCATAACAAAATGTTTAGATACAGAAAGTTATCTAACTTTTACCAATATATTAAAAAATTATACATAATTTAGACACAGTCGTAGTAGAAGTCTGGAAGAGTGCATAGTCTAATAGTTTTTTTAGGGCTTGGAGCGTCATGACACATTCCGTCAATTAGATGGACAAGTTGTGCGATTGTCCCCAATTTGTCAATATAACCCACACCTTCAAGGTTCTAATGGACTTTCTATCCAACCCATTTCATTTCTTATTTGTGCGGAACGTGGTTAACCTATAGGATGCATCTGCACTGGATCCAACACTTGCATTGGTCCACTAAATGCTGACCAATGCTCCATATCGCCAATTGGCCGAAACTCACAACTATAAGCTTTTAGCATCGTCTCTAATCGAAAAACAAGATCCACATACTGTAATAGATCCAGTGACACCTTCACACATGTAGCGAATACATGTTAGCAAGGCCAATGCTCCATTTGGAACTCACTGCAATCACATGTTTGATCGTGCAGGCTAACCTTGCAAGTTTGACTAAACTATTTTCAAGTTAGGTCGTATTGCTCCTCCACCTCGAAGGCCGACCCTAGATGGTCAAAACAATGCACATGGCAAGCAAAATACCTTCTGAATACACTCTTGAATTTTTTTGCGGATGTCCTCACTAAACATCTCTCCTGCCTATAATTATGCCGCAGTGGTCTCTGCTCGATTAACAAAGTATGCATTTATTTGATATAGTGTAGCTTTAACTAACCTAGTAATCGGTAAAAATCTAACCCCTTCGAGTATGCTATTTACACACTCGGCTAAATTAGTTGTCATGTGCCTCTATCATTGGCCTTTCTCATCATAAGCACGACACTATTGACTTTTTAAGACAATACCAATCCATTTAACAACTTTTGGGTGCAATTGGCATAGTTTATCTAACTTACTATCCATAATGTGTCACTCATATAAGTAAATTGTGTCACATGTCGTTTTGATTGAATAAGCAATAATTATGCTTAGTAATAATAATTAATGATGTTAGTATAAGTAATACGTACCAATGCTAGTAAACATCTTCTTTAGTCATGCCATCCTAAAAGATGAGTTTAGATTGTTGGCAATATGTTGAAGGCAGAATACATGATAAGCATAAGGGAGTTACCACCTGACACGTGGGTTTGCGACAGTAGCTAATATTCCTATATGTCTATCTGATATCAAGCAAATATCATATCTGTCCTTAACAAGATGACATCGAATATTTGATAAAAACCAAGCCCAAGTCCCATATGTTTCCGCCTTTACCACGGCAAATGTAAGAGGCACAACTCTTCTATCACTATCCTGTGATGTCACGATAAGCAAGACCTCCTTATACTTTCCGTACAAAAATGTGCCATCTACTTGGATTATCAGTTTCAAATGATTAATTGCCTCCATGCATGGTTTGAAAGTCCAAAACACTTGATGGAACAATGCAATTGACTCATCTTTAGAATTGCTTAACAGGTATTCTTTACTAATAATCTCAAAGTAAGACCCAGGATTATAGTATTATACTCCCCCCAACTTCCTTAGCAATATAGAATACTACTTTTCCTAATTCTCAAATGCAAGAGCGATGGCTCGGTGTTTACCCTTCCATGCCTTCTCATAGGATACTAAGTACCTAAAAATACAGTAAATTCACTCAATAACTTGTCAGATGAACACACTTGGGTTTTCGGTCACCATGGCCACAATATTAGATAAAATGATATCTAAATCCAATTTTGGATAATCTCAGGAAAGAGAGACAGATACATAAGTATAAGGCCCATTGTATTTTGATATCTGCCATTGATTCTCTCTTGGCTCATGACATACCCTAACCCTCCAATTGCATTGTACACCAAGTGAAGGCACTGATATTCTTAATATTTGGCTGAAGAATAGTATATGTAAAATATGTGATGAGTTCGAATTGAGTATATCTTTATTGCACGGTGAAATGACTATTAGTCCATATATCGCAGACCCATATATGGCTTTTGGTTGTTGTTTATATTTATACTGTCTCCCACCTCAGGATAATCATGACTCATGCCAACTCCTATATTTATTTTAAAAAAAAAGTAGTAGCCCATTCCATGTACCGGCTTACAGGGGTTGTTGGGAGTGTATTTGTAACATTTTCACATTCATCGTCATCATAACTATCATTATCACTACCAAACCCTTTAGGAACTAGCTTATCATATACATCTTTCTCTTCAAATTCATCCATGATGTCCTCTGTTTCCTCCGGTGAAGATGAGGATTGAAATGAGCCATAGTTGGGCTAAGAAAAATATGGCGATGGAGCATTATCGGTAATAGGGGTGTGAAACTACTAGCCATATTTAATTCGCCTGCTAATTGGTTCAACTCTAGTAAGGTACGAGTTAACATATGATAACTCGTTATTGGTGTCATAAAGCTGGCTAGTGGACGGTAGTGTGTATGGATCACATGTATCAATTGGTTGACTTGCTACGTTCAAATCTAGTTTCACAGTTAAGGTATGTGCATACACTTCTAGGTAGGATAATTGAGTAGGAAATCTCGCATTCGTTTCTCACATTCGTTGAATGTTATCGTCGTCTTCCAACTTACACGCTTTATATCGCATCGGATTCAGTTAGAGTAGATGCATGTATATCAACTCAGTTACGACTTGATTTTCATTAAGTCATTAGTTTTGCCTAACTAGATTTTTTAGTGCTACTAGGGTTATATCTAATTTAATTCTTATTACTTTCACCCTATGGTACTTAAACGTATCGTCGTAATCCATCTCATAAATTTTTTCATTCGCATAAATATAAATATTTTCTTCCTTACTACTCATTCTGATTCCTACCATAGTCAAATTTATAAGTCATCTCTAGAGGTTAATCTAATCAATATTCAAAGACCTATCATAATTATATAAGCAACTACTCCATACTATTATTATGTAATTACCTATAATTATTTCATTCTTGTTAGTTAATAAACTAATTATTTCACATGCCAATCTTAGATATTAACCAACACATATATTACTTCTATGCATTTAAATTTTGTAGTTCACAATTTATTTAACTTCCTACAATACTACATTGAAACACATGTGCAATATTTTTTTATCCAAATTATCTTTGAAACTCTCGACTTTCTTAAATTTTCTTTGAAATAGAAAAATTAAGCATTTTTCAGTTGAAGGAAGAAATAATTTTAAATATGCTCCATTATAAATAATTATTTTTTATATATGTTATAAATGTCTTATTTAACTTATTTATTATTAACTATTTACAAGTTTAATTTAAGTTCAAATTTGAAATTCAAATTTTGTGAAAGTAAATATACTAAGGCAAGTTTATAAAGAAAGGGAATAGACAAGTTATGGCTTTTTGGTTTGTCATCTTCAATATAATGGTAATAATGATAATAATAATAATAATGATTTATTATCAATACACATTATTTATTTAAGTAAGAATGAACATGCCTAAAAAATAATAGTCTACAATAAAAATGATTACATCAAAATAAATAATCAAATTAGAAGTATTATAATTAATATAATATATTAATTAATAATGCAATAAAGTAATGATTTTATTAAAAAATCAAAGATTTGACCACAATCATAAAATAATAAATATTCATAATAAAGTAACAATTACCATTGTTGCAAAAAAATAGAAAAATAATTTAATTAAAGTTGAAATAATAATAACAAAAAATGTTAGCAATTATATTTGATTATCAAATTAATAATATTAGAAAATATACAATATTCAATAACATAAGAAATAGTTAATAATATTAATAAAATAATTATCATAAAATTAATTATAATAATGTCAAAAAAAATTTAGTTATAATTACTATTAATTAGACCAAATATTATTTCCTTGTTAATGGTGATTATAATATGATTAATTTATATTTAACTACTAAAAGAATAATAACTATATATTAATAATACTATTAACATTTACCTAATAGAAAAATAATATTATTCATATTATTTAATATTAAATACTAAAAACTTATTTTATTATATTAATAACTTTATATTTATTTTAATAATTATAATTTTGAAAGTATTATAATATTTTTAAGACGTTAATATTGAGTAGAGTTATTAAATTAATTATAGATGTTACAATTGGTGATTAAATTAAAATTAATGATTAATATCATTACGATAATATTCATTATTATTTTTAATAGCAGTTGAAATAACAAGAGTAATAATATAAATATTATCAATAATATATTAGTGATTAGTATTAAACAATTGTAAAAACTGTGATATTGCTAAACAAAATAAAAATAATAAGGTGTACAATATAATAACAATATCGATGATAATTATAACTAAATTATTTTCCACGATATTGGCTATTTATAAAGTAAATTAAAAATACTTTGATGAAATGGATTGGAATATCAAGAATCATTCCTTTCCTTTCCGCCTAATTCCTTCCGCTGATTTTTTCCCTTTTCCCAGTTTGAACCAAAGCGACCCCGATGTGTAGAATATTAATTAATCTCCATTATGTATTTTATAATATTATTTTAAAGGTCAATTAATTAATGATAATATTGTATACTTTTAATATTTTCTTTTTTACTTTTACATGAGCACCTACGTCATTTCTCATAGCCACATGTAAGATTTTCTTTCAATTATCTATAGAATATTTAAACTTATTTGTTTAATATTTTTCTTGATTATATAATTATTTATTCTTAATCAAATTAAATTTACATGTATTTTAATATATATTCTTGATTAAATCAAATTTTATGGGTTGAAAAAATATTTTAAAAATCTCAAAGAATTACAAACCTTCAACTATTGTTTCTTAATAATAATTTTTAATTAGAAAATTTTACTATTTTTTTAAGATTTGTAGGTATTCGGATTTTTAGGTTTCTTTCTCTATTGTGCCTAACCTATAAGCATAATAATTCAAAATATAATTATATGCATAACATGCATAATCTAATCAGACTATAGGAATAACAATATACTCAGATACAATAATAATAAAAGTAAATTAAAATAATATAAGTAGATTAAAATAATACCTACAAGTATAATAACATAGAAAAAATAAAAAAGTATAGATACAATAATAAATAGATGAGATTAATTAATGCAAATATAGTAATAAAATACATATTCAAACATGATAATAATAATTTAGTCACAATACCTTGTGATAATGCATATTAAATTTAGGGAATACTTATAAAAGAATTACATTCAACATACATTATATTTCTATATGATCTGAAAATATTTTTTCCTAAAATAAATATCTTACTTGAATTGGCAAATTCTATTTTGCACTCTGTACAAGCAAATCAAATTGGAAGATTTACCGTAGGAAAATGAACCTCTAATTCTATTCCTAAATAATATGGTTGCTGCTGAGGAAGGGGAATTTTGAGTTATTGCTCGAAAGGAAAGCTGTTGGGAAGGGAGGGTGTTGTTGGTGAGGGAGGTTTAAACAAGGGTTGCTGCTTGGGAGGGTTTTATAGCACGTGAGCGTGTGAACAATGCACGTGTCATGGGCGATTGCGGGTTAATGTGGGTCATAAGGTTTGACCCACTGTGATCGGTCAACGTTTAATCATGAGGTCTGACACACCGTGACCAGTCTGCTTTGATCATATGGTCAGGTCCATATGATTAGGCCTAATCACACCTACCTCCATCTCGTGGTTGGGGTTTAATACAAAAATTAAAATAAAATAAGCATTGTGGTAAAATATTTTGTTGGCGCAGGATTTCAGTAAATACTCTTCCAATACCGAGAAAAACGGTAAAAAAACTTAAAATTAAAGACATTAATATTTTTTAAAGAGTCGGAGCTCCTGTATGCCCTTGCTTCCCTCAATCTCTGGGCCTTGAGGGTGTGGAATCCAAAGTGAAACTTATGCTCTATTTGTTTAGAAGGAAAATAATTTTTATAAAAATTAAAATTATAATAAAATAATGAAAATTTTCATATATGTTTATAGATAAATGAATGAAATTTGGTGACATTCTTTTTTTTAAGGAGAAATCTCCACTGCCATAATTTTATATATTATTTTTAATCGATAGTTATAAAAATTTTATTTATATATATAAATAAATGAAATTTTTTTACATAAAATATTTTCCGGGAAAACATGCGGAACTCCAATGTTTTCTTTTTTAAAATGTACGAGTGAAGGAGTTGGGGGGAAAAAGCATCGTTGTTCATATGAAGATGCGATTGCGGTAAAGACATAAAAGAAGCCACTCTCGATGGAATTAGTGCCTTTTTGAAATCTTTTTTGGCTTTGGCAGAAACAAATCTTCCACTCCATGATTTACCATTTCCCTCAAAAGTCATGATTTTTTCTTACAACAGTGAAAAAGCTTGCATATCAGTGGGCCATAGGTTTAATTAAGCAAACAAACATGTTTTATGTACATATACGTGCTCGAAGCTCGAGAGGGCAAACTCACTGTTAAGCTTCAAATATACTTTTGCACGTAAATTTGTAATGTTTGAAAAAATTGAAATAAAACTGGTTACTATTTTTTTCATTTTGGAAACACTACCAAAATATTTGGATAACTTTTTCAGGTGGGAAAACTTATGAATTTATTCTTATATATGATAATAAGTATTTTAGTTTTGTTAATATCATGTTTATTAGTAATTCAATGATTGAAAATAATTTTTTGGTAATGCAATGCAAAAAGAACATCATAAAAGTATTTCTTATAAATTACTTTTTTAATAAACATTTTAACTATAAAACTCATTCTATTAAAAGCAATTCAAAACAATATTATCTGAAAATCTCCCAACTGTATCCAGAGCCTCCGGACTAATTTCTCCTTGGCTTTGGCCTGGGATCCATCAATTTATGAAAGTTGTTTCAAAGTTAAAGTCCAAAAGGGATCTTTCATCAAACATTAATGATGTGTGATTGTGCCAACTTAACAGATAATGAAGCTTTAGAATTTCAAAACGAGGAAGCTAAGTGTAATGAAGAAGTTTATGAGCTGTAAAGCCTTGATCCATGCAAGTAGATTTTCTTAGTTGCTGCAAACAGCTGAACTGTGTCTTCTTGTTTTGGGCAAATTGTATTTACATCTGCTGAAATTTAATTTAATTTAATTACAAACAATCTATTATTTTTATAAATGTATACTCACCACTCTCAATTTTTTTTTAGAAATAAAAGAGAAGGATCACAAATGTATGTAGTAGAAAAAACTCAATATATATTTTTGAAAATACAAAAGGTGTGAGTATATTTGTATTAATTTCAATGGTGAAACTAGAATTTTTAACACAAAGAGACCAAATATCAAAATTTCGAATATAAAATATTATAAATATCAAGAATGATATCGAAATTTAAATTCTAAATCTTTTATATTCATTGCATTAAATTTTGTATATTTATCCTACTATTTTATATTTAATAATAATCATTAATTTTTATTTGAGATTCAATTTTAAATGTTATCTTTGATGTATATAGCATTATTAAAGACGTTAAATTTTTTGTGAGAATGGAAGCCGATCCCTATCCCCTCCCTGATTATCGTAGGAGAGGTGAATATAACTTGGTTTTTTTTTTCTTTTTCTCCTCCCTTTGAATTTGAAGCGATAACTTTAACAGCCTCTTCCCATCTATCTTGATAGTCTGTACCATTTTGTCTGTACTCAGTGAGGCTTTGGCTGCAACATTGTCTCTTACGTATTGAGTTTAACTTTGTTGCAAGTGTAGTCATTTTCTTCTGTACAAAAATGGATTCAGGAATATCACCAAAATGGCCTTTTTGATTTCATTGAATTGAACTGGACCATTGAGAATATAGTTCAACTGAAGTTTTAGAGTTAGAATTTCAAATTTCTGATAAGATTCTTGCATGGATTTCTGAAAACGGTATATTTCAAAGGAATGCACAGTTGCATTAATAACTTATTCGAAGAATGGTCCCTATTTACTGGAAAATTTTCAATTATCCGGAATTACTGAGAAAGTAGGACACTGTTATCTACTATATTTTCACAAGGAAATATTTCCATCATAAATTCTAGCGTCAAACTAATCATTTATGATTTTAGAATTTGCCAGGTTGATAGAAAATTATATAATTAGTGAGTAAGTGAGAAACTTTAATTAGTGAGAAAGTTATATAATTAATAAGGGTGTAAATAAGTTAGGCTGAATTAGGTTTTACCTTAAATAGATTGAATCTACTTTTGGCTTGAACATAATCTATTAACCTATATATAATCAAAATTTAGACTTAATTTAACCTATTAAACAGATTTATCTTAACCTATTAGTCTATTTAAAAGTTTATTCGTATAAATAACCTTTGAAATTTATCAATAAATTAAAATCATTTTAAAGACTAAAATTATCCAATGACCTATGTAAATAAATAAATTAAAATATTTATATTATTTATATGTATAATATATATTATATTATTTATAAATATATTAATAATTAAATAAGTCAGATGGTAGGTCTATAAATTAAGTTTAAAGAAACAAAAAACCCTAACCTATTTATTCAAATAGGACAATTTATTAGGCTTAATCTAGCTTATTTTAATAAATAAGTCAAGTTGTTAGGTTGTAAGCTCTTAATAATCTATTTGACCTACTTGTACTCTTAATTAGTGATGAAGTTTTAAGTAGGAAGTGGGACACGACTGTCTATTCGATTTTTACAAGCAACTAAATATTTCCCCTCCTAAATTATAGCATTAAACTTGTCATTGTGATTTTAAAGTTTCTTCAGTTGATAGAAAGTATATAAGAAGTACGGCTTCTCGAGAAATAAAAGAAAGCTGGATTATTTAACTAACCATTAATAGATAAATTGGAAAAAGTGAAACTTCTTAAAAAAATTTACTTTCTATAAAATGAAGAGAGTTGTTTACTTTCATTCTTTTAGATAAATAAAATTTTCTATAAAAAAATTTTAATTCATATAATCAACTAATTAACTTTGAGTTTTTTTTAAAAAGTTTGTAAGAAAATTTATTTAATAAGAAGTTTAACTTCTTATAATAATATATTTTCTCTATAGATTGAATAATTCATTGTAATTTCTTACTTGTCAAATTGTAAAAGATACTAATAACTCACTTTCATGTTATGTTTGATCCAAATTCTAATTATTATTAATTATTAATTATTTTTTATTATGAGTTATTTATCAATTCAAATTAGGCTTATGTGAGTGAGAGTGAGATTATTTATATTAGCTAAAAGTTTAAGGTATGTGAAAGATGTAATATGATTACCTATGGTGGTTATGTGAGAACCCTTATATAGATTTATAAGAAATATAGGGATAGCAGCTAAGACATTGTGAGGTTATGGTTAAAAGTCTTGACAAATATTATTTCATAATCTTTTCATTATAATAAATCTTTTCTCATATGCCATTTTTTCCCTATAATTTGGGATTTTTTTTATATCAATTGTGCTATCTACAATCAAATAATGAATATATAGAGAGTAATTGAGATTATGTACAAAATTAGTATAAATTAAATTAGTGTAAAATTGCAATGCTAGCAGCTAACCAATTATGATCATCTAGCATATTATATATAAAACTGACATGTTTACTTTTTATATTTCTTAACCAATCATTTGAAATACATTTTGGTGATAATTATGTAAAAACATTAATGTCTTCATTTTTTATAGTTTCTCAATGACCTTGTAGATGTCATAATTTAACACATCAGCTAAGTTCAAAATTAGTATATCAAAGTTTGTTATTTTCCTTAACAAAGTTTTGTAATACTTTTAGACATTAGTCAATCCTAAAACCAACATTATAAGTTTCATTTGTTTTCTTAACAATCTTTAAATGTCATACATTTAGATTTTGATTAAATGACAAGCCAATGTCTTAAATTTTCCAATAATTTTAAGAATGATACCACATCTAAATAAATAAAAATTATATTTATAACCCATTATCTTAATTTTTTAAATAATTTAAAAATATTATTGCTTCAAAATATATGTCAATGTGAACTTTGATTGACATTCAACCACTAATGTTTATTTGCAATTCCATAGTAATGGTTAAATTGTTTTGCATGTTCATGTACCATTCTAATTAATTTAATTGACTAATATATATATTTTTTGGAAAAAGAATAATCACTACAGGAAAAATAAGCTTTACCGACGACAAAAGTCATCGTTGAAAGTTTCTCAATCATTGCAAATGAAGAAAGCCATCGCTGATGTTGTCGTCGATGTAGGTTCGTCGCTAAAACCACCTACATCGACGACAATGTTGTCATCGAAAAAAGTTCACTTTTCTACGACAACAATGTCATCGCAAAAAATGCTTTCAAATTTTAAAAAAAAAAAAATTTCAAACTTTTACCGATGACTTCATCATTGCTAAATGTCGTCATTGAAAGTTTTAATGACAACTAATTTTTAATGACGACATTGTCGTTGCTAAAAGTTGTCTTCAGCAACAACAATGTCATCAGTAAAAGATTATAATATTTTTAAAAAAATTTATATTTCAATAATATATTATATTTAATAATACTCACAATAATATTTCAAATAAACTAAATTAATTAATCTAATTTAAAAAAATTTTATTTAGTTTCATTAATTTAAATTCCACAAATAAAATAGGCAAACGATACTAATAATAACTTAAACTAAGATTGCATGATTCTTATGAAAAAAATTAATACTTATATAAAATAACTGTAAAATTATTTATACATATAAGATGTACATGATTCATATAAATATCTATACATAAAAAATTATAAATACAAAATCTAAGGAAAAGGATACTACAAATAACCAGATGTATCATCATTATCGTCATCCCCCTGGCAATGAGGACAATGCATAAAGGGTGGTGGCTAGGAAGCGGCTAGATCGGGTGGCTGCAAGGTGGTTGGACCGGCAAGCTACGAGGGACCAGCTGCAAATTTGCTCGACCCAAGTGATGCAGCAAAAAATAGAGGTATAGGCAGATCAAGGCCATGTTATCTAAGTAAGGAAGTCAACGTCATCAAGTATAACCCAAACTGCTATTGTATCTGGTGCTGCTCTTGAATCTGCTACTGGTCTTGAATCTATTGTTGACTCTACTGCAATTGCTCTTGCAACGCATTCACCTGGGACATCGACTGGGCATTTGTCTCGAAGTTGGAGGTGTCAGGTATACAATATGTCTGACTAGCCAACACATGACCAACTGCCTTCTTGTACCCTTGACGAGTGCCAAGCACGTCATCAGCAATGGTAGCCTCGTCAATCCGCACAGGTGTGCCAAGTAAGCTTGTGAGGCTAGCTTGTGGATGATACATTGAATGCGCTTGCTGGGTGGCTAGCTCAATCATCGTCATCTTAAATTTTTAAAATAAAAATTAATTACATAAATGATAAAAAAATTGATATCATTAAAATATAGAATTTAGGTCATTTATATATTGTTTTGCGGATATTGGATGCATCCACTCCTCCATCCTATACGTGTGTCAGTCCCTGAAGTTCTCGAGGACTAACTACAACTCATTAATCTCTTTGTTTCTCTATTAAAATATTATAAAGATAGATGAATATAGTTATTAAATTGGTAATAGATTATACAATTAAATAATAAATAATACTTTGAATTACCTTATCATAATGATGAGCAGTGATGGATTTCAATCCATACCGATTATTCACCACCTTTTTTGCCTATTTATTTACATTTCTTATAGATAGCTCCTGTAAATTAGAAAATAATCATATAATATAATTATATTTAAAATTTAGGTAGATAAAATATTAACTGGTTAAATATCACACTTACCTTGTAATCATCACTGTCAAAGAAATCTACACACTAATACCATATCTAAGGCAAGATAGATCATGACATACAGCGCTTAGCATGGTCCAAGTCAAAATACTGGTCTCAATCGCCTTCCGTGCGCTAGAAAGTGCCTGTTCAACCTATACTTCTAATCTCAATGCAAGTTGACAACAATCCGTACCAAGCTACTGAGTACTCTATTCCGTTCGGCCTCAGTGATGTCCTAAAACTCAAAATAAGATTTCAGTACAAGATATTTAATAAATTAGTAAGAATTACATCAAAAAATTTTAATACCAAATACAATAAAGTTAAGATAGAGAGATGATAGATATTTATGGAAACTTCCTGCATAACCCTATCCTGCAACTGCTAGGGTAGCGATCGCCATGACTTATAATAAGGTGGTACATGTGCTCGAATGATGCTATCTACGTCGCGGGGGAGATGGCTAGAATTCTGCTCAATTGGATGCCATATACCAATCACATCGAATTGTACAAGCATCGGTCTCCCCTCGTTCCTCTCTATCTTCTCGTGCAACTTGAGGGACCTATTCGGACCCCTCTTTCTCACAAGTGTAGCTTTAATGGATAACAGAAAAGAGTTAGTATCATAAATTTATATTTAATAAATACTTAACATAGGTGTTTTTGTTAGAAGAGATACCTGATCCTTCACACTGCAAAGGAATGTGAATAGGCTAACATGGAGGGTCCCCTCTAGCGTCACCTCTATAATGTCCTGCCTCAACATTTGCCATAACTAGAATAATACACATTGTGTAAGTATTTTTGTAAAAAATGCTCACAATTGAAGTAGATGACACAATAAAAATTAATACATTCATAAAATGAAATTACATAACTCCTTTTACATAGTTGCAAGTTATCATACAAAAAGATATTATTTTCCTAATCTGATTCAGTGCTGATAAACCTAACAAAATATTATTTTCCTAATCTGATTTAGTGCTGATAAACCTAACAAACTCTTTCTCACAATTGTCTATATCTTCACCATTATCATACTGATGTGCATCATTTTCCATATAATCTTCGATTGTTTCATCTTCGAAGTTGTTGTCATCATTGATGAAGACGTTGCCCCCTCTATCATAGATGCAACCTTCGTGGGAGGTGAAACTATTGAAGGACCATTTCTTTGATCTCTCAAATTGACTAAATAGAAATCTCCCAGGTCAACTGTGAGGTTGAAATTGGAAGAGGTGCTTCCTTACAGGAATGAAAAGTCTTGTGCATTGACATCATTGGTAGGTAGATCCCATATGTTGCGATGTATAACAGTGTGGACGACTATCCAATTTGGCTCGTTAAGAAGATCTTCAATATAAAAGACTTGTTGTGCTTAGGTTGTAAGAATATAAGGGTTGTCTCTATACCATTACCCGCTTATAGAGATGCTTGTAATATTCTTATCAATGTAAAGCTTCTTCTTTCTAGGATCACTCCAATTCTAAAAGGTAGGAACCTGTCTCATTCAAGATATTTCAGTAGCTATCAATTTATCCATACTCATCGTTCCTACAATACAAAAATTTCGGCAGCATCTCCTCATAGTTCTTTAAGCATGTAAACTATACATCAGTATAGTTCACGCTTGGAGAACAAATAAGATGCCAAAAAATTTCTACAAAGTCAAACCAAAACCAGATAAATTATTAATGATAATTATAGGAAATATCTCAAATTATCTAACTTTATAGGACAATTCAAGGCTTGGTTGACGTATGGAGATCAACCAATCCTTAAACAAGTCTAAGTTTATCATGCAAATGCAAGTTGAATTGAATTTAAAATTATTATAAATATATATTTATAATAATTTTAAACTTACACTATAACATTTTATGAGTACTATTATAATTTTATGAATACTATTATTATAGAGTGTTATTATTTGCACAATTAAGTATTTTAATAGCCATAATATTTTTCATTTTTTAACAATTTGAAATTAGGAGTTCAATCTTTTAACCTACTCTACCGCATTCATAGGGAGTATAGTTCAACTCTTCTACCATGACATATGTTTTATGGTACTCAGTTCTTTTAAAAGATGTATATTTTATATGTACAACTGTGTTTTCAAGTGCTAAAAGTTTTCAATTTTCTATTAATATACACTCTACAAATTCATCTATATTGCATTTTATATGAGAATACTTATTAATGTAAAAATTGAAATCTTTGTGATCCTTTAAGATGCCTACTCATATGTAATCTTATTATTACTACACTTCAATTTTGTGAAAATATGCTTCCTTATGTAATCTTGTTACTATAGCTCTGTGTATGACTTTCTTGTAAATGTTTTATGTTTTTATCATTTACAAAATATCTGATTTTATTATTTAATAAACAATAATTTAAATTTCAATTCTTTAATATTATCTATTAATATATTCACATAAAACATTTGTATATATTTTCATATCAAATACTTAATATTTTTTTATTCAAATTTCAAATAAAACACTACCAAATAGGTTTCATCTTCTAAAATGTTTTTAATCAATGTTAAGTACATATTAATATTATGCATAATAAAAAAGTTAGATATTGTATAAGCTCATAGATAGAATTAAAAATTATATGAAAATTACAATAAAACTTGTGTAAATTATTATTGAATGGTTTCTATTTTTAACACATTTCTAAGGAAGACATTGAATATATGAAAATTTTTTATAAAGAAAAGTTTTTTACAAAGATGATTTTTTACAAAGAAATATTTATTAAGAATTACATAACAATCATTATTGAGTGATTCAATTATTTTTTTTATCATTGTACATTATTATGAATTTTTTTTATGAACTATGATCCCTATTAAATTGTTTAATTATATGAAATCGTTTTAGATTGTAAGAAATTTTTAGGATGTATCTTCTTTTGTTTAATATTATTATTAAATATAAATTTTTTTTCAATAATTATAAAATTTCCATTAAATATTTTTATAATATTTATTTACTTTATTTTACATTTTCATTAAAATATGTTTTCAAACTTATATTGAAAAAATTTATTTATATGCTTAAAGGAATGTTTTATATCATTTCTTCCTATCAATATACTCATATAAGTATTCTAATTTTGTACATTACTATTTTTTCATAAAATTATAAGGTCCTATATTCTGAAACTATGTCCTAGGTTGAATAACCTACACATGTATTTACTTAATTGAACAACCAATGTACATTCAAATTATTGAAAAAGATAATTACACCTAGTAATATAACAATAATATAATTTATATTTAGAAATTGTACATAAAAATTAAAGTATATAAGCATATTTAACATTTGTAGCATATAAATTCAATAATCTTTAATTTCATGAAAAAATTGCCATACAAACAGAATAAATTAAATAGTTACATATTATTGTAAAAAATAAACCCATATCATAGACTACATAATCAAACAAAATTGCATAAAGTTTTACAAATACCTCACAAGAGTAAATTTATTAATCAAATATCTTTCAATTGAATACAAATACTAACAAATAGTAATAATATCTAACAAAATCATAGCAATATAATATATAAATAAATAATTATACTATATTATTAAAAAATATAAATAAAAATACTAAAATATAAAAGAAAAGAGAAAACATACCTCTAAAACTTTCTGACTCCCCACCTCACCGTGCGCAAATGAGGAAGAAGACTTGCGGGAGGGTTATTTATAAATAGACCCTTCAGCAACAACAAATTTCTTGGTCATCGCTGAAGGCTCATCGTTAAAGAAAATAACCCTTTAGTGATAACAAAGTTATTGCTGAAGGGTTGGCACAAGTTTCAGTGCTAACCTTTCACTAATGACTTTATTGTTGCAAAAAGATCAAAGCTTCAACGACGATAAATTCGTCGTTGAAAGTCTTGCACTGGAATCTGTGCCAACTTTTCAATGACGATTTTGTTGTTACTAAAGATTAAGGTTTTCAGTGATGACTTTCATCATTGCTGAAGGGCTTGCATTAGAATTTTTGCAACCCTTCAATGATAATTTTTTCGTCATTAAAGATTTACATTTTTAGCGATGACTTGTCATCACTAAAGGGCTTGCATTGGAATTTATGCCAACCCTTTAGCGACAACAATGTTGCCGGTGAAGGTTGTATGCCTTTTGCAATGACAAAAAGTCATCGCTGAAATATTTCATTTCTCACCCTCGCTAAATTTATTTGGCACCATTTTTTTATTGATGACTTTGTCGTCGATAAAAGTTTATAATGTCATCAGCAACGATCGAGTGATTGTCATCACTAAAAATGTTGCCACTAATGAGCTTTTTTGTTGTAGTGAATTTTCCAAACATTTATAAATATTACAAGGCTTAATGTAGTTCACACTACCCATTCAACCATTCAATTTATGAGAATTGAAAGTGAATAAAATCAAATAAGAGAGAGTTAAGGAAATGAAACTATTTTTTTTTTTTACTTTTTGGTTTGAATTGTCTACTTTATTTAGAGAATGAAATCACACCATTCGCAATTCCCTTTCTTAGTGCTTATTTAGCAATTAAGGAATAGGTAGTGATGACAATTATGGTGGGGTGGTGGTAGCAATGGCGACAATAATGGTGGCAATGACAATGACTATGATGGTGGTGGAAATGCTAGTTAAGGTAGTTTTATTGGTAGCGGTGGCGATGATGATATTAAGTACAATGGTGTTAGTAGTGCAATAGTAATAGTGACAATAACAATAATGATAGTTCCAACTGTGGTAGTGTTGGTGGCGATAATATTGTGCAATGGCAACAATGATGGTATTTATGAGAGAGATGTATTTTTGTTTTCACAAGATAATGTAATATAAAATCTTAGACAGAAAAAGAGAATCAAATGGAGAGATTTTGTAAGGGATAAATGGAAATAAAAGATTTCACTAAACAAATACTTAATAAAAAATTTAATTTTCTTATTCCATTTTTCACCCTCTAATATCTTCCAACTGAACGCAATCTCAATTTATTTAAGAGCTTTGCACCCTTATAACAAAGATCCAAAGGTCAAGGGTATCATGTGAGCAGAGGTCATGTGTAAAAAGACAATTATGTAATCAATATTTTTGCACTGACATTGAATTAATTTGCAAGAAGTTTATATTTCTTAAATTGGGACCGATAAATTACTAAAAGAATCTTTTAAAAAAGTCATAGATGCAAAAGTGGATATCAAGTAGCTGACTTACATTTTACTATCTGGGTTATTTTGAGTCAATTGATTAAAGCCTTGAGATTTTTTATTTTCATAGAGAGATACCTTGCAGAAGCAGAATGCAACTAAAGAATTCTGAGTTAATTTATTTAATAAGTATAAAATTTGAATATTTTTGTTTTCGCTCCAAATGTGCTTTTATTTTTAGATCCCATAATCAAGTTTTTAATTGCAGAAAGCCTCATGTTAATATTTGAAGTAACATATGGAGTGACTGTTAAGCTTTATGATGACAAAGTTTGGCTTGAGGATTGCAATGATTAACATAACAGACGAAACCAATTTAAACGAAAATTGAGGAATTATAGACCCACTATCTAATTTGCGACCTTAAGAAGAGAGTTTCTTTTCGTAAAAAGGAAAAAAAAAGTTTATTTTTCATCATGCAAAGATTTTTGATAAAATTAATCACATTTGCATACATTTTTGTAATTTTACTCTGAAAATTTTTACTTTTCGATACTATTGTAATTCTCCCCGCTTGAATATTGCTAAAACTATAATACGTATTTGCCATTAATATTGAGAGGATTATTGGGTACACTTTCTTACGATACTCTTTTTTTGTTAAAAATACATATTTAAATAGGTAATGGAATATTTGAATGTATAATATAAAATATTTAATTATATCAAATTAAATATTTTTTATATGCAAAATAATTAGATATAATTATTTTTATAATATATAATTGTATTAATAAAAATAAATTTATGTAAATGGATCGGGTTGAACTAACCCAATTAATCATGGCCCAATCTCTACCCAAATAATAATCAAACCATAAGAAAAAGATTCATTTATCATTCAAGTCATAAAAAAAAGACCAAAATTTATATTTTTTAGGTTGAATAGTTCAACTCATAATCAGATCTATTCACATTTAAATATATCACTTGCTTTTGAAGTTTTGGATTTCTTTCTTTTAATAGAAAATATTTTCTATGGGAATATAGTTAAAAAAATATTCAACTATATGCTTCTCTTTGAAATAAAAGATATTTTTCTCCATCATACTTTTCATATTTAACGTTAAATGAATGTAACATCCACTATAACACCAAGTAGAAACTCAAGGATGGATTAAGCAGTAGCTGTTAGGGGAATTAAGAATGTTTATCATCAGCCATCAAGCACAAAAGCAACAAGGAGTATACTTGTGAGTCCCATGACAAAGGATTTTATTTCTTACCGTTCTCTATATTTAATGTTAAATAAATAGAACATTTTTACTATGCATCTTAATATTTTATAACTATATTTTTATAAAAAACATTTTTTAGTTAAAAGAAAGGGGCCCAAAACCTCAAAAGCAAATAATATATTTACATTTGAATAGATTTATTTATGAATTGAACAATTTGCCTTAAAAAAATATGAGGATGGAGTTCTTTTTTTTTATGTACTGAATATTAAATGAAAATTTTTCTCATATTTAAATTAATATTTGAGCAAAACTTGAGTCATGATAATGCAAAACATACCGGCCATGCTTAATTTGATTATATAATAATTTTTTCATTAATCAGTTATATATTACAAAAAATAATTATATCTATTTTTTAAAAAAATATTTAAATTGATATAACTAAATTTTTATATATTTAAATATGCTATTATATATGTAAATATGTATTTTTAATAAAAAGGAGTGTAGCCAAGAATCCTTCTAACTTTTTAAATGAGACCCAACATAATTCCGTGATTCATATCATATCGTGTCACATGCGCACGTGTATATATATCATATAAGATACCGAAGAAAACACCTTAATATTATATCAAAATTTTAAAAATATAAATATTTAGTGTTGACTTAATTAATAAGGTTGGAAACTTGTTCGCAACATCTCAAAAGCATTCTTACTCTAATATTGCATTTAGTACAAGCGAATGAAATTTCATAATTATGTTTACTATGATTAAAAATGGACTGTCAATTCCATATTTATATTTAGCATAACAAATATTGAAGAAATAGAATAGAAAAAATTAGATCAATGAAAATGATATCCTTAAAAATAAAAAAAAGTGTAAAATTGAAATCATATTTATATAACTTATTATATTATTATTTTTGTTTATTTAAAATTGAACATATATATAATTTGTAGTTGAATTTGTATATTAAATAATAAAATAATAACATGTGTTAAAAAATATATGATATAATCACTAATTAAAATTTTATATTTTGAATTTAATTATCAAAATTATAATAAACACAAAATTTAATATAGTAAACGAATAAAAAATTAATTTATCAAAATTTTATATTAAATAATTTTTATAAAGAGTAAAAAAATATTTTATTTTATATTTTATTATTAAAAATATAATTACTAAAATGTTTTAATAATATTATATTAAAAAATAGAAGTTGTTTCAATATGTATTAATAAAGGATAATTTTAAAATATATGAAAGATGTAAGAGATAAGAATGTAAAAATTTTATTTCAAAAAAGATATATAAAATAATCATTTCATCACTTTTACTATGTAATGGAGATTCCATAATTTAATGTTATATACTATTTACCAAAAAAAAATTCCATTGTATTCTATTATACCAAACATACTATAAAAGTTTCATGTACCAAAAAATACAAAAATATAAAATTGCATCATACATATATATATATATATATATATATATATAAAAGAGATTACTAATCTACACATTCATATACGAAGATTAGCGACTTTTAACTTTTTCTTTTGGATAAAAATTACGTTACTAATTTAATAATAATAAAATAATAAAAAATATTATAATTAATTTATTACCACTATCAACTATTTTTATTAATGAGTTCATTTATTATGAATATGATTCATTAAAGTTATATAAATACCCCTTATTATTTAATTATCAATAAATTAGCAGCATGGTTCTTTCATCCAAAAGAAAATGTAAAGGTTATTAACCTTCATGTATAGATGTGGAGATTAGTACTTCTCCACTCTTTTATTTGAATAAAAAATATATTATTAATTTAATGACAACAAAGCAGTAGAAGAAATTATAATCAATTTTTCACCTGCATTAATTCGTTAATTAAATGAATATAATTATTATGAAGATGAGAGAAAATGAATAGAGTTAACTTAGATATTTGAAATTAATATTTTTCTGTAAAATTACTAAAATGTAATTTTTGTCATTAAATTAGTAATTTAACTTTTTTTTTCATCTAACCACCTTGTATATGATGTGCAGAGTTAAGCACTCCCTGAATATATATTCTTGATTTTTTGTTTGAATGGAAATCCTAATATGACCTCCAACCATATGACCAGCTACAGGACAAATGGAGGATTCTACAAATTGAAGAAATTATATGATTAGAGAACATGGCCTAGATATTTTCATTTGCCTTCAAATGGCAGCTACTGGGGGCCTCCACACTGAACAGCAAAGCCTAATAGAAGAGAGACATCATGATTTTTATCTGTGATTGCTTGCCCAGCTGCAGGTGCAAAGGTCCTAAGATATTGCCAAGAGAAAAAGATAATGCATCAAACTTGGGAGAAAGTCTTCTCCTAACTTTCTATTTCAAAAGATTCTCTTTCTTTTGAATCGACACATAAAGGAACTGAAAATTTAAGAAAAACAGCAGAAATGAAACCAAAAATATTATCAATGTGTAATAGAAATTGTTGATAGTTATAATTTTAAATGGCATTTAATGGCCTGAAAATGTTTTATCGCCCTGATTTAACATCAATATCTTATATCAAGTGATATCAAACTTTTACTTCTTTTTTTTTTTCAAAGAGAGAGAGAGGGAAGGTAATGCAAATTATCACAAACAAGTGGAGGTCATTGCATTTTAAGCTGTTAAATTCAGAAACTTGTAAGTCAAACTCCTGAATTATAAAAAAATTACAATTAACACTCATCATTTATTTATTTAACTATTTTATTAAATTAAATAATTTTTCATCAATATTTTAAACAAGAATCATAATGTTATTCTGTATTATTTTATTAAATCATTTTTTAAACATAATTTCATAACTCATTTTTAAGTATTTAATTAAAATTTTATATATTTAATTTAATTTTTATTAATTACAAAACATCGAAGTTGTACGTAGAAAAATACGTAATAAACTAACATATTTAATTGGAAGTGCCCAAGGTTGGGATGTAGTGTTTCACATCTTCAATTTCTTAAACAGTTTCATTCTTCAGTCTCATTGTTTTGATTGGCACTGGACGGTCCTTCTTGAAACCGTTTCAGTTCAGGTTTTTAAAATGCGGCCGCAATTTGGTGGATGCGGCCGCATCCGTTACCGTAGTGTTGCGGATGCATTGCAAGGCCAACGTGGTTGTTGCATCTGGTTGCAAACCGTTTTTACCGCATTCTCACCGCAAACAGAATGAGTAAAAGTTTAGAAGGGGAAGAGAGGAAGAAATCATACAAAAGTGAAATGCAAAGAAATTGTGAACGGTGAAATGCAGAGAGACCGGGAGCTTAGTACAAAGTAAGAAGAAAAGTGAAAGAGAAGCAAGACTGCATAAGATTTAAAAAAAATAATTTGACTTGATAAGACTCCTATGTGTACTATGTAGATTAGAATAGTTGGAGAAAAGACAAAATATGTAATAATCGAGGGCAATCACAATTCTTGAATTGCGGTAAAATTTAAAAAATAATGGGTATTTGGAGCCAATCTGGAGTAAAATTCAAAATGCCAGCTACGGTTTATGAAGCCAATAAAATCTTAAATATTCATTAAAATATGAGAAGGTTTTCAACTTTTTTTAAAAATTATATTTATATTTATACTAATTAATTAAAATTAATTAGTTATATTGTTTAAAGTATTTAATATGATTTTTTCATATCATCAGTGTCATAATTAAATAAATTTTATTTTTAAATTGATTTAAATATATCAAATTGTATAAAAATAATATTAAATAAAATTTATAAAATTTTAAAATTATTCAGCTCTTTTAAAATTAAAATATAAAAAAATTTAAAAAATTTATAATTGTGATAGTCGCAATCCAATCTACAATATCCACAATCGTAAAAACTACAATATGTAATTGTTGCATCCGTAACTGCACTTTAAATTCCCCTCTTTAAAAGTCAAAAAAGGGTTTTTTTTTTTTTTTTATCATTTTGATGATTGTTATCGCACTTCAAGTTGTTGCCAATATCGCTCGGATTGAAATAGATGAGATTGGTCCATATGGGCATGGCAGGGCTACCTGGAATCAGGTGTTTTGGTTTGTTGATGTTGCCTGTTGCTTAGCTGTACTACTCTAGGTTACTTGATCGATCAAAACTTGCGCTAGGCTACAAGGATCGATGACGGCAAGGCTGCAAGATATTACTTTGTTGTGGTTTTTTGCTACATCTTTTTCACAAGGGTTGTGGTTGAAGCATTGGAAATTGCAATTTCATGTAGATATTCTTGGACCAGTGTGGTCTCTGCTGAGTTAGCTACGCTTGCTTTATATGTCTTTACGGTTTTCAGATTTAAGACCAAGGCAGATGACTATTGGTTGTAATTTTATTTTGAAAAATTCCATAGTAGAATTGTTTAAGAAATCGGTTATAGGTACAGTTGAAACCACAAATTTTTGTGTGGCTTGAGAAATCCTCTTGCAAAGATCATGTAATTATACTAGATATCCAAAGAATGAGAAAATAATTGGATGCTTCTCTCAACTAACAAATAATTCAATCAAATTACAGATATATCTCTAAACCTACCCTAAAATTCAAGGATCCAAATGGCCGTTGCAGCGGGCACTGTGATCGCATCACACTATTATTTTAGAAATCACAAATGTTGCAGTGAGTTACGGTCACATCAGTGCAAAGTTGTGCTACGTCGCAGCTGCACCAACCCCTATGCACCAATTTACAATTTTTTTTTTGGACAAAGTAAAATTTAAAATGTTGATATTTTGTTTGTAAAATTTTATTTTATTTAATAACGAAATGACATTATGTTGAATTAAAGAATTAAAATTGAATAACATAAATTAATAATTATTATATGCACTTTAGTATATTTTGTCTAAACAAAATCTTGATTGCAATGTTGGAAGCTCACATTTTCACTTTTATAACACTTGCGATCACAAAAGGTGCATTACAATTGCAACTGCAACTTTGAACTTTGCCCGTAATTAGGGAGATAATGTCTAATTTTTAAGATATCACATAATTATTTATTTATTTTTGTAGCATAACTCTTTCAAACTTGTTACAAATATAATTTAGCCTTTAGCCTCAATATCGAAGAAACATAATAAAGATATTTGCTAGTTGATCATTAGTAGAGTTAATGAAAGTAGTCACAATACCTCCGGATACAATTTTATTTTGGAAATATATATAACTGGCTTAGGTTATCCAGTAATAGTTTAAAATCCCTTAAGCTCATATTTGTTAATCTTGTAATAAAAATAAGTCATCTATTCTAATAAAACATCAAAATATTTACATAAATAAGATCTAGCTTCCAAATAATTTATAAATGAAAATATTCGTGTGCACTATGTTAAAAAAATATGAACAATAAAATTAAATAGAGATAGAGATTCAAAATATTGCCAATATAAATAACTAGGAACGATAATGGAGAAAGTATGGGCAGGAAATCAAAATTTTAGTACTCATTCCTATTCAAAAATAGTCTACAATCCTTATCCTTGTACCAAACAGGTGGACTTTTCAATACTCAATCCTCATTCCATTAAATTTTCAAAACCCTATATCTGTCTCTATGTTTTAATTTATTTAAATAAAGCATATTTATCTATATTTTATTATAATTTTTAATATGTTAAAATTTATAAATAACGATGAAATAATAATTATTCAATAATACTAATATAGGATAACAAAGTTTTTGTTGAAGTTTATCCTAAAAATCTTTTTTTATTGAAATAGAATGATTACGTATATATTTTTATCTTTTCTTATTATTAAATAATTAAATTTATATATATACATTATTATTTATTATTTAATTATACCTCTTACTTGTATTTTTATTTAATAAAATTTTCATAGAAATTCTCTTACATGTATCCCTATATATTTTTCAAACTCCACATCCATACTGAAATGGTAAATAATGTAGGTAATGTTAGTAAAAATGGTTATGCAATCTAAGATGTGACATAAGTCACTATTTTCAAGGAATTATCCGAGCCTCTTGTGCGAAGCTTAAACTGATAATTCTTTCAAGATTCAATAGACTCATCTATCCTAAAATTGCATAACTAAGGCAAGATACAAGTAGTAAGAAAATGAAACCCAATAAATAGAATAAGAATGTTTTTAGAGAAAATTATTGTTGATATGTGTGTTATGTAAAATGAGAGGAATAGTCTACTATTTGTAGGCTAAGAAATATGGATGTTGAAAAATAGCCATTAGAAATATAGGAGTTAAAAATATAACTATTGAAAAATAAATGTTCGAATAGTTATTAGAAATAAATGTTAAAATAGTCATTAGAAAATAAATGTTCAAATAGCCATTGGAAATAAATGTTCAAATAAATATGTTAACATTTCAAAATTTACCAAAGCAAAAATCTAGTTTTGCAAAAAATAGGCTTAGGTCTGGCCTTATGTGTTACTCGCATGTAGGGAGCCATTTTCTTTGTTTTTCACTTTACATAAAAAAGAAGTTTTATATATAAACCTTTTCTTGAGGCTAAACTTGCACAAGGTAGGACTTAGTCTTTTGTAATACTACCCAATGTGTAATAACGCCCCATATATTTCAAAAGACTTATAAAAGAAAATGAAGAAATAGGTAAATAATCTTTATTGAGTTCTCAAATAAATATAAATCATCGATTTGGTGTCTTTATAGATTATGAACCAAGTCTAGAAATAGAGAAATATAGTTTACAGAGTTACTGCTAAAATATTTAGTCTCTATAAACCAATAATATCTTGTTATAAAATAGTGATATCATCAATTAATTCACATTTGTAAATCATTTTTCTAGGCAAGGTAGTTTTACATTAATAGGTCATGTGCGTGCCTAATAGTTTATAAGTGCTCTAGAGATATTGCTAGTATCTCATAGGAGTGGCCCCACTCTACACTTATATAGGTGAATCTCTCAAGTGTACATTACAATTAAATACACCACCCATAAGGTCTAAGAAATTCATTAAAAGTCAAGTTGATCCTTACATATAATTTACAGTTTTAAAGCACTAATTACATATACCATAAAAGGGACACATAAAATTAATCCTAGAACTTTCAGAACTAACATTGACTTGTTATTAACTATAAGAACTTACTTCATAGGATCGCCAATTACATAGGTTAGGTTAGGTTACTATCAATATTGATTTCTTAAAATGACATTACTCCTGTTTCCCTTAATGTTTCAATTATTTGTTTTCTACCTAGGAGTTTCATCAAAGGTTCAGTCAAATTCTTTCTTGACTTCACATAATTTACGGGAATCATTCCACTTTTAAGAAATTGCTTCACAATATTATGTCTTAATTTAATATGTCAATTTTTGCCATTGAAAGCTTTATTCTTTGCAATGGCTATTGCCAATTGGCAATCACAATGTAAAAATACCAAAGGCTTTGGTTTCATACCTAATAGTATATTAGATAAAAAATTTCTTATCCACTCAGTTTCACTTCCACCCATCTTAAGAGCCACAAACTCTAACTCTATGATGGATTTAGTTATAATTGTTTACTTGGATAATTTCCAATCCACTACACTATCAGCATAGGTGAATACAAAACCATTAGTGGATTTTGTCTCATCTGAATTAGGGATTCAATTAGCACCATTGTATCCTTCTAATAAAATAAGAAATCCACTTATACAAAATATCATAATTCATGGTACCTCTTAGGTGTTTCATTATCAGATTCAAAAGATACTTTAATCCTAACTTTTCCTATTAAAGATATAGAGATTAAATTTTCTCTAATATAAGGCTTATGCAAAACATCACTTAAGCCAATGTCTTACCAAATGCGAATTTCAGAAGCATTTTGTCTTTTTTAGGAACCTTTATAGTTCTTGAATATCCAAGATAAACTAGATTTTCTCCATCTCTTATTGGTGAATAAGAGGTGAAGGATTCTTTATTAGCACAAATGTACCTCATAGCACTTTAGTCTAAAATCTAATCTTTCAAATTAGCCATAATATTTGCTTAAAAAATGATTGTCACGATTATGTCATCTTTATCACATCCAAACAAATTTGATTTAAGTTTTGGAGGATTATCATTTCTTATCATTTTCTTACATTAAGGTGCATGATGTTCTAGCTTACTATAAATATAAGAGTTTCCAAAAAAAAATTTTAGTTAAGTATTAGTATCATAAGGAGTAGTAACAAGATTTTCCTCTAGGTACCTATATTTCTTAAGTTTTTTTTTTACATAATGTTGTTAAGCCAACATAATGCCACTATCTTTCCTTATGATTCTAATCTTCAAGATAACATTAGCTTTTCTCATATCTTTCATATTAAAATTTGAAGCTAAAAAAATTTAGTCTCACATACTATATTAAAATTCATGCCAAAAATAAGAATATTATCGACATATAAGTTAATGATTACACATTCATTATTTTCACATCTTGTATATACGAATTTATCCATTTCAATATAAGAAAAAGCATTATATAAATAAGTTTGATCAAATTTCTCATGTCATTATTTAGGGACCTATTTTAGATCATATAAAGACTTTCTTAATTTGTAATTTTTTTTTTGTCCTAGGACCTCGCATCCTTCAAATTTTACCATATAAATTTCTTTCCTTTAAATCTCCATTTAAAAGGTAGCTTTCACATTCATTTGATGTATAACTAATTTAAAAATAAAACTCAAAGCAAACAAAATATAAATTGAAGAAATCCTTGTTACTATGCAAAAGTATCAAAGTAATTAATATTTTATTTTTATGTAAAACCTCTTACAACCCGTCAAGCCTTATATTTTTTAATTGAAACATCAGAAAAATGTTTTTTAAAAAATGTATTTACAACCTATTGGCTTTATTCCTAGAGGCAAGTCCATTATTTTTGAAATTTAATTTTGTAAAATTGATTCAAATTCTATTTTAATTGCTTTCTCAAAAGTTTTGCTTTAAGTATATTTTAGGATCATTATCAACATAAAAATCATTTCCAAACTCGAGACTTCATCAATCAATTCTAAATCAGTCAGAGGTATATTTAAAGTCTTTGTTATATGAGAATTTTTATCACATAGTGAATAAATGTGTTTAGAGAATTTAGCATTCTTTGTCTTTATTAATGTATTGTAGTCGAACATATCACTTTTATATGCAAAACTAATACAAACAAAGGTTTTTTATTCTATTTTTCTTTTCTTGGGTTCAGGCTATAAAACCTTAGCTAAACACCTTAATATTTTTAAATATTGTAAATTTGGTGGATAATCTTTCCACAATTCATAAGGTGTTCTTCTTGTTTTCTTATAGGATACCTTATTTGTAAGTGACATGTAAAATGAATTTATAAACACCAATAATATTGGCTAATATATTTATTGACAATACATATTGAATTAAGATAAAGCTAATTCAAACATATTAAGTGAACAAAATAGTAAGTAAATATGTTAACACAGGCTTACATAAGCTTGTTTACCATGCATAAATATCTTTACTTTCAATATTAAAAAAAAAGTTCATTAAATGTAAAATTTTTAATTAGTTAACGTTTATGATCTCACAAATATGTAATTTAAGATCTTGATAAAAGCTTCCCAAGCAATCCACAAACATTAAATAAAAGGAATTTAAATTTATTTCAAGCTTAAAAAGTATAATATAAATTCTCATAGAGGATTAATGCATATTCTCACAGAGGATTTAAGTTAATCATGAAATTAAGAACTATTAAATTGCTGCTTTTATTTTTTTTCCATGCTTGTATAGTGTATTATTAATAAAAAAAAATGCTAAGTCACACAAAAGTTGTGAAACAAGTTACTAGATAGTGATGTTCACATATATAGTAAAAATATTTCTTGATGAAAACAAATTCATAAACAATATAACCTAAAAGAAAAATTAAAATATAAATAAATAATAATTAGATTATCATTTCCTTTAAATTGTGATTTAAGTTTCAATAGCATAGCATATGTATAATACCAATATACCAACTGGCAATAATAATAGAAATCTTAATATTAGAGTAAAGATTGAGCAAAGTATCTACTTACTTGAATCCATAAATCTCATGTTGGGAATGCCCAAGATCATTGAAAGCTTTTAATTTATGTACATGGCTTCATTTACAAATAGTTAAAAAAATTGAATCACAAATGTCCTATGATGAATCATAATGATCTACATCTTAGATAACAAACACAAATGAAAAGAATAGTCAAAGAAATTACATCATATAAATTATAAACATAATGAACCAAAAATTATTTTTTATTTTTTATTTTTTTATAAAAACTTATATGTAGTGATATTATCCTCAAACTACACTTGAGATTTAATTCCTTGATATTATTAGTAAAAATGGCTATGCAGTCTAAGGTGTGATATAGGTCACTATTCTTAAGGAATTATTTGAGTATTAAGGAATTACCTTAGGATTCAACAAACTTGTTTAGCCTAAAATTACACGATTAGAACGAAATGCAAGTAGTAGAAAAATGAAGCCCAACAAGTAGAAGAAGAGTATTTTTAGAAAAAGTTATTATTGATATGTGTGTTATGCAAGATGAAAAGAATAGTATAATATTTATAGGTTAAGAAATATAACCATTAAAAGATAATTGTTGAAATATAATCATTAGAAATATAGCCGTTGAAAATGTAATTGCTAAAAAATAAATGTGCAAATAGCCGTTGGAAATAAATGTTAAAATAGCTATTGGGAAATAACTATTCAAATAGTCGTTAGAAATAAATGTTCAAATAAATATGTTGATACTTTAAAATTTACCAAAACTAAAATCTAGTTTTGCAAAGAGTAGGCTTGGGCTTAACCTTATATGTTATTTGTGCACAGGGAACCATTTTCTTTTTTTATCACTTTATATAAAAAAATTCATATATAAAGTTACATAAACTTTGGGTCCGTTTGGTTGAAGGTTAAATTCATTTTCCAAATTTTCCTTGTTTGAACATTGAAAAATTTTGGTCAACAGAAAAATAAATTATAGTCAACCAAAAAGTTATATTATTTTTAAAGAAAATAAATTTTCATTTTAAAAAATAGAATTCATTTTTCTTATTACTCAGTACATCCATACCCTAGCCCAAACTTGTTACCTTCTCACCTTATTACGCAATCGCAACCATAAATAAAATTTATTTTTATTTATTAAATATTTTATGATGGATGCTATTTTATTTTTATAAAATTTATTTTTATTTATTAAAGTTTAGGTACATATTTTTATGCAATATTTATTAAAATATTCTTCATGTAATATTTCGTAATAATTAATTAAACTAATTATGTGAATCTATGTATAAGATTTTATAATACCTTTAATATATATTTTATTATTAAAAATTAATTATTATTGAACTATTGGGCACTAAGAATAATAAAAATTTTATTAAAAAAATTTCTTTTTTAAAAAGTAAGTAAAATTATGATAATTTTGAAGTAAATAATTTTAATTTACTTTAAATGAAATTAATTTTTATTTGTGTACCAAACATTAAAAAATATTTTTTCTCTATGCACCAAACATTATAAAATCAATTCATTTTTCAAAAACATGTTTTCTTAGAAAAGTATTTTTTAAAAATTCCATTTTCTCCTAAATTAAACGGATACTTTCTCTTGAGGTCAAGTTTGTCCAACATGGGAATTAGTAGAAACACTATTTAATGTACAACAAGTAACATCCCTAATCATTACAATAAAGTTTAGACGGTCTTGAAATAAAAGAGTTGGCCTTTTAATGCTGCTCGTAATACACTGCAGCAAGCTCAAGAAGTTACATTGGTTGCTGAAAGGGACAGAGAGATTACCAAAAAACAAACTGCTGTTGTTGGCATTGCTTGGAATCCACTTCTGAAATACTAATGGGGCGGCCAAAAATGGAGCTAAGTTTCAAAGCGGGTTGCGGGGGACTGATTAGGGATTGTACTGGAGAGTGAATTTCCCGTTTTGTCAAAGGTCTAGGATATTGCATTGCAGAAAAGGCAGAGTTTTGACAAGCTTACTAGGATTAAGATTGGTTTGGTTTCTTGATTTTTGTAATATTGGAGTGCAAGTCTTTAGCATATGTGCATTGTTTGAATAATATGAAGGAAACCCAGAAATGGACCCTACCCTTTTTAAAGCACTCCGTCCAATGCTATTAGGAGATTGAAATGTTCAGAATCATCTTACTTGTAAAAATATTAACAAATATGTTAATTGATTAACTATTCGTGGAACCCATGAAAGATGTGGACTAAAAGTTCTTTGACAAACCTCCGGCCGAGTTAAAAATTTCCCTTCTCGTTGATAGAATGAGGGTTATCTTTACTAGAAAAAGTCACCAATTAATTGCTCTTTCTTATTTTTACTTCTCTTGTTCTCTTTGGATTTAGGAGGGCGAAAAAAAAAAAGTTAGCCTGACTGACACCACATCTTCATTAATCTCACAACTGAAAATCGCAAAATTGTCTTGGTTATTGAGATGTTGCCTAACAATTATTGAGATAACCACTGTAACAGTAGTTACCTACTACTTTGTTTAGATGCTCTACTGGTAATTGTGAAAAAAGATTGTACTATGACATCTGGGCTTTCGTGCCAGATATTGCAGATGTGAGCGCCCTTCTTTGTTCAAATTTTTCTAAAGAAACTATAATATATTATTGGTATAGTGATCAATTAATATATTATTAAATTTAATTATATATTATATCTACTTTTTTTTAAAATTAAGTTTAGTATGTTATATAATAATATATTAATAATTAAATTTGATAATATAACAGTATATCATTGTATTCAGAGGTGATAATTTTTGACATAACATGATAATACAATACAAACACGATACGAGTTATACGAGTTTGGATTAGGCTTAATCAGGTTTAGATTATAAGCGGATTAATCTGTTTGATCTAAATAAATTTCGTATCAAATTTGAGTCAATCCATTTAACCGATTTTAACCTGTTTAAATTACACAGATTATTAATCGGATCAACTCGATCCGTGTAACTTATATAACTCAAATATTAAATGATATAATATATAAATTTATTAATTATTATTTTATATAAAATAAAAGAATTAATATAAATAAGTTGATGAAGGAGTTTGAATCGGATTAAATGAATTAGATTACTACTATACAAAACATATTATGAATTTTTCGAATTACATAGATCGAGTTAGGTTAACCTGTTTATTAAACGGGTTGACATGACCTGTTTATTAAACGGGTCGTGTTATGTCAACCCATTTAATAAACAGGTTGTGTTTGGATTGAGCATATATGAGTTAAGACCGTACCTAGCCCGACCTGAGAACCTAAATTGTCACCCCAAAACGGTATCTAGATTAATAATATATCATAAGAATCATTTTTTAATTGCATTCAAATGGTACAAATTGAAACTTGTCTTGCAGTCATAGCTTTTCATGGAACTTATCTGCCTCTCAATTATTTGAATATTATTGGTTACTTGATTTCTGTGGTTAACAAATTAGAAACAGAATAAATCCAATCTCACTCTTTGCCCATACCTACGGCCATGGTTGTGATATATTTTTTTGGGGTTCCACGTGTTATAAAACAAAAATGTAAATGATGAATATTGTAGTTGTGAAATGTTGTTTTATTCGAATAAAATATAATAATAAACATATATGTAATAATTTGAATCCTTCATTGAATCCACTCGAACTAACTCTTATAGTCTTAATGGTTGTTTAGAAGAAACTTGTTAGTGTTAGTTGATGGTGAGTTTCTATCATTGGAGTTTGGTTTTGAATGAGTTTCTATATAATTAATCTTGTAAATGAAGGTACCTTAGAACATGGTGGAGATTAATTAACACAAGCCTCAATTTAAAGAATTCTCAATCATTAGATAATGATAATTACTCTAAGTAAGTCTGAATCATGATTCATAATGAAATTGGGCTATGCTACATTATACGCGCGGGATAACAATTTTTGTTTTTTGTTTCTGTTTTTTGTTTTTTGTTAAGTTCACAGAGGACCAGATGTATGCAAATTTTTGTCTATGCATTCTTGAGGAACCGTCATTTCAATACAAAAAAAAAAAAAATTCACACCCTCGATTTCATTCATAAATTGAGATGAACGGCACTCTTTGTTGTTATCATGTTTTCTTTTATACTTTTGAGCCTACAGTAATTTTTTATGGAAAATTACAATTATTTAAAATATATTTTTCCCTTCATATTAAACGTACATTCACATCTCTAAAAAATTAAGAAATGTGAATGTATATTTTTCAAAGTAAAGGGAGTATAACATAGTAAGATTAAATTTTAAAGGAAGCGAGCGTATGCGAATTCTTTTAACACCTACCTCCTCTTTGTCGTGATAATGCATAGCATTTTGTCAGTGCTTAATGAGGTTTTGGCTGCAGCATTGGCTCTTACACATTTTGAGTTCAACGTAACTTCGATGCGAGAATTGTCATTTTCTTAACATGGTAAAAATTTGGGTAGAATGGACCATACAGAAAATAGAACAACACAAGTTTTAGATAAGAGAATATCAATTTTCAGATAGATTGTTCTTCGTTGGTGTATCTACGAACTTCAATTTGCTTTTCTATTCTAAAGTTTCTTAATCAACATAATAGGAGAAATTCTAAGGTGCTCCCAGAGTTTCTAAACATTGGGTGGTGTGATAAAATTTCATTCATTAGATGAGATTATCAAAGACTTAGGTAATCTCATTCAATAGACACTACAGCAAAAAAGACTTTTAGTGGCGACATTTGTCGTCGCTAAAAAGTTCTCGGTCGTCGCAAAAGAAAAAGTCGTCGTTAAAAATGTCGTCGGCGAAAGTCCGTGCGTAAAAAGGTCAACAGCGACGACAATTTGTCGTCGCTAAAAGTTTCCCCTTTTGCGACGACTCTGTCGTCGCAGAAAACAATTTCAAAATTCAAAAAAATTTGAAATTTGATTTTTAGCGGCGACAATTGTCGTCGCTGTAGGGTAAAAGTCGTCGCTGAAGGGCGGACCTTCAGCGACGACAACTTGTCGTCGCTGAAAGAGGAGACTTTCAGCGATGACAAGAGTCGTCGCTGAAGGTACGCCCTTCAGCGACGACAAGAGTCGTCGCTGAAGGGCTTAATTTCAGCGACGACTTTTTGTCGTCGCTGAAAGTCTCCTCTTTCAGCGACGACTTTTACCCTACAGCGACGACAATTGTCGCCGCTAAAAGTTTCTTAATTTTTTTTTAAATTTTTTAAAATTAAATTATCATATATTTCAAATAATGTACCTATTTTAATTAACTTGAATTATTTAATAATTTTTTAAATTTATTTTAATATAAATTATACAATTATAACACATCAAAAGTATTATTAATAATGTTTAGCAATTTGATCCAACATAGAAAATTAACACTCATAAAACAATGGTAAAAAAAAATTTTATATGAATAAACTAATAGACTATATACATCATCTATATAAATGTGCACGTATAAAAAATATAAAGATACATAAACAAAATATACTACGGGGAAGTAGGGAGATGTCAATATCACAGTGCACCATAATCGTCGTCGTCGTCGTCATCATCATCATCATCATCCTGACTACGAGGCTGATAAAATGACGGTGGCGGCTGAGCGGTAGGTGCAGGCGCAAATCTACTCGGCCCAGGCGATGTAGCAGCAACAAATGGAGGCGGCGGTAGGACAATACCCTGCTGTCTAAGGATCGAGGTCATCTCAGAAAGATAAGTCCCAAACTGCTGCTGCATCTGCTGCTGCTGCTGCATCATCTCCTGCTGCTGTATAATCTGCTGCTGCTGCTGATCAAGCCGCTGCTGCTGCTGCTCAATCAATCGCTGGCTCTGCTGAACCTGCTCCCGACTCTGGTGCAACTGCTCCTGCAACTCACCGAGCTGAGACACGGTCTGTGAGCTCGTCGCCGTGCTAGAAGTCCCCATGGAACGATAAGTCTGACCAGCAAGTACACGCCCAACAGCCTTCCTGTACCCTCGACGAGTGCCAAGTACCTCATCGGCAATGGCAGCCTCATCTAACTGTACAGGAGTCGTAGGCAAGCTAGTGGATGATACACTAGACTGTACATGCTGAGTCATGAGCTCAGTCATCCTTGCCTTAAATTATTAGAAAAAAGTAATAAGAAATCTACCTTGGAAGATATATTTGTAAAATTTTATTTAAAATATAAAATTCAAACAACTTACATGTTGCCCCTGAGGGATCGGATGCACCCACTCCCCCGACCTGTATGTATGTCGGTCCCTAAAGTTATCGGGCACCGACTGCAGCTCACCAGTATCTCTGTTTCTCTGTTCAATTTTTGTAACAAAAAAAAAGGATGAAGGGTTGTAATGCTATTTAACAAATGGATATATTTAAAAAAGATAGAAAAAATTTAAATTACCTTATCAAAGCGATGTGCAGCAATAGACTTTGACCCATGCCGGTCATTCACGACCTTCTGTGCTCTATTATTTGTATTTCTTGCAGATAACTCCTGCAAATTAAGAGAAGAAAGTTAAATTTTAATGTTCATAATCTACTAATTATGAAATATTGTCATAATACCATAAAATATCATACTTACCCTGTACTCGTCACTATCAAAGAAATCCACACACCTCTGCCATGTCTGCGGTGAGACAGACCGAGGCACACAACGTCGAGCTCGATCCAGGTCATACTCCTGGTATCGATCACCTCCATGATCTAAGAAATACTTATTCAACCTGTACTTCCAATCTCTGTACAGGTCGGCAGCAGTCCGCATCAAACCAGAGAGCGCTCTATCCCGATCACCCTCAGAGACGCCCTGGAACTCGAAATGGGACTGCATTAAAAGACATTTAATAAATTTATGAGTAATATATTTAGAAATTTCAATCTCAAAGACATTAATTCAAAAGGAAATGGATACTTACGCAAACCTCCTGCACAACTCTATCTCGAATCTCCTGAGGTACAGCCCACCATGACTTATAATAGGGCGGCACGTGGGCGCGGATCATGCTGCCAATATCACGAGGGAGATGACTGGCATTCTCACCAACCGCATGCCATGTACCAGTCATATCAAACTGTACAGGCACCGGTCTGCCTCCACCCCTGCCAATCTTCTCATGCAATCTTAGGGACCTATTCGGCCCCCTCTTCTTAGCAGGTGCTACTTTATTTAATAAAGAAAAATATTAACAAAATAAATATAATATTTAATCAAGCTTAGGTATGCACAATTGATGTCAAATACCTGAGCCCTCACACTGAGCTGGAATCTGACTGGGTCGCTCCGGTGGGTCACCTCCAGCATCACCTCCGTGGTATCGTGCCTCGACATCCGCCATATCTAAAATAATACACATCATATAAGTAATTAAAAAGAACTCAATGTCCAGTTGAAGGATGAAATGGTTCAATCTCTTACAATCACATTTATTATTTTAATAATCATGCTTACATATTGGACAGTTGTAATTGTAGTTTGAATATGTTATATTTTCCCTAGTCAGAATCAGTGTCAGTGAACCTAACAGACTGATGGTCATCGGATTCTCCTTCATTATCAGATTGTGTGGGCTCCTCATCCATATAATCATCAATTGTTTCGTCTTCAAGGCTCTCGTCATCATCCATTAAGATGTCTTCTCCATGAGCACCAAGTCCAGCATTCCTGTGCGTTGGAACGATTGAAGGACTATTTCTTTCGTTACCTAGATGTACTAGATGGAAATCTCCCAAATTAACTGTGAGGTTGAAGTTGGACGAGTTACTATCCTGCAGAAATAACAGGTCTTGTGCATTATCTCCATCACTAGGTAGATCCCATATATCGCGATGTACCATATTATGGACGACCCTCCAATTTGGTCCATTAAGGAGATCCTCAATGTAAAACACTTGTTTTGCTTGAGTAGCAAGTATGTAAGGATCATCCTTGTACCATTGTCCGTTGATGGAGATACTTGTGATATTCTTGTCAGTATAAAGTTTCTTCTTTGTTGGATCAGTGTTATACCACTTGCATTTAAATAAAGTCACATTGTACTTATTTAAATAAGTCAACTCAATTATTTCTTCCAGTACACCATAAAACATGTTGCCATCAATCCCCGGGACAGAAATGCCACTATTTTGCGTTTTATGCTTCTCATCCCGAGCTTTGGCTACAAAACGTACTCCATTCACAACACACGCAGAGTATACCATGTTAGTGAAACTGGGACCGGATGCTAATGATAGTAACTCTTCGGTGGCCTCCGGGGAACCGTTCCTATGTAAATAGTACATCTACAAAAGTAGCAATTATTCCAAGAATTAAATTAAATTATCAACAAGACAAATGAACAATATTTAATATATCCGTTCAATGGATTTGGGAAGAAAAATTCCTTACCTTCGAGTAAAACCAGGACGGGAATTTGGTTCTCTGTAAGTTATCAATATCTTCAGCACCACTTCGTTCGAGTTCCAATCGATGCTCACTGGTGAACATAACAATCTTAGTCTATTGTTATTAGAAAACGGAGAAGAACATAACTGAATTTTAAGATACTCACTGGAGATATTTTTCTATCTCAGAACAATTATTCAAGATGTACCATACTGCAATATCCCGATCCTTCCTATCAAAATGAGAAATTGTCTTCTTCCCTATCGGTCGACATTGGGACTGGAACACCGATAATGTCCTTCTTGTTTCGTGGGTCGGTGTTACATCTTGATTTCTATCAGAGCGATTGAATCTAGTTTCCACCCCTTCCAAATACATGGAGAAAAATGTTAACGCCTCATCAACAATATATCCTTCTGCAATTGAACCCTCCGGTCGAGCACGATTTCGAATGTAATCCTTTAACTTTTTTATATACCTCTCATATGGGTACATCCACCGAAAATGAACGGGTCCTCCTTCCAATGCTTCGTCTGGCAGATGCATCACCAAGTGAACCATTATGTCAAAAAATGCTGGGGGGTATATCCCCTCAAGCTTGCACAAAATTATGATGATGTCTTGTTTGGCTTGCAGAATATCCTCCCTGTTGAGAGTTCTAGCACATATTTGACTGAAGAAATTGCATAACTCGACAAGTGGATAGGATAATTCCTTTGGCAAAAGAGCCCGGACACCTGGTCCTAACAGTCTTTGCATGATAACATGACAATCATGTGATTTCAACCCCTTTAACTTCAAGTCACGATCTGTGACATTCTTACTAAGACTCCCAGCAAAGCCATCTGGAAATTTCACATTCTTTATATACTGGCAAAATCGTTTTCGCTCTTCTTGGTTAAGCGTATATCCAGCATGTGGCTTGAAAAGTTGACCCCTCTGCTCGTACAGATGCAAGTTAGGCCTTATCTTCATGTCTGCCAAATCTCGTCTTGCATTGTCTGTATCCTTTGTTTTGTGCTCAATCTCCAATAATGTACCTAAGATGCTATCACATACATTTTTCTCAACATGCATGACATCAATGTTATGCCTTAAGTTCATTGTTGGCCAATAAGGAAGATTAAAAAATATACTTCTCTTGCTCCAATTAAGTTCATCGGCACCTCTCTTTCGCTTTACACCACCAAATTCAGCATGTTTTCCTGGAAGTCTCTGTGGCACTTTGCCCAACTGTTCCATGATAACATTATTGGTAAGAGGTCGAGGAGGGGGTGTCCTCTCCGACCTTCCATTGAATTCCTTCATATTTCTCCATGCGTGACTTCTTGGAAGCCAACGACGATGACCCACGTAAGCTATTTTTCCTCTAACTCGAATCGATGGAGTATCCGAATTACATGTAGGACATGCTTTGTATCCTTGCCCGCTCCATCCAGATAGGCTACTTCGAGCAGGAAAATCATTAATAGTCCAGAGCAATGCTGCCCGCATATTGAACACTGTATTTGTATTTGCATCTCGAGTTTCAACTCCTCTCTCCCAGAGATCCCTCAACTCTTCTACGACCGGCTGCAAGAACACATCCATATCTTTACCTGGCGATTGCGGCCCTGGGATTAATAGGGTCAACATGAAGAAAGATTGGTTCATGCATATCCATGGTGGCAAGTTGTAAGTAGTTATAACCACTGGCCACATGCTATAAGATAGGTTCCTATCACCAAAAGGATTAAATCCATCTGCACTTAAACCCAACCTGACGTTTCGTGGGTCAGCGGAGAAATTAGGATACCTCTTATCGAACTCCTGCCAAGCTTTTCCATCCACGGGATGTCGCATTACCCCCTCTTCTTTTGATTTTCCAGTGTGATGCCATATCATGTTTTTGGCAGTATGTCTCGACCGATATAGACGCTGTAGTCGAGGAGTTAAAGGAAAATATCGAACCACTTTTTGGGGCACCTTCTTTCCTTTTGTAGTTTTATTTACCCATCGACTCTCCCCACAAATTGGACAATTATCTTTGGAAGCATGATCTTTCCAGAAAAGTGCGCAATCATGTTTGCATACATGGATTGATTCATACCCCAACCCCAACTTGTTGAGCCATTTCCTTGCACTATAGTACGATTCAGGCAATTTATTATCGTTTGGAAGTGCCTCTTTTAATAATCGAAGAAGAGCATCAAATGACTTGTTTGTCCACTTATGCAGAACCTTCAAATGCATAAGTTTCACCAAGAAGTTCAATGCTGAAAATGTTGTGCAACCTGGATACAACTCTGTTTCTACTTGCTCGAACAGGTTATCACAGTCACTATATTTTGTTCCAATGTCTTCGCCAGCCGCATTCTCACCCCTGTACTCGTCATTGTGAAAATCAACTTCAGTTGTCTCAGGGCCAATGAAATCATGTATAATATCTACCAGCTCATCTCTATTGTTAGGTGATATCTCACTAGTTCCTTTAGAACTCGAAACATCTACTTCACCATGATGTACCCAATTTATGTATAATGGATGAAATCCATTATCTATAATGTGCGCCTCCAATGTCAGTAATGTCTGGAATATTAAATTCACACACTTTTTGCATGGACATCTTACCATACCCCTTTCGTCGGTAAAGTTTTTTGCTCTTTCAACAAATCTTACTGCACCATTCCAATACTCATCTGACAATCGATTTGGTAGGTGTATCCAACTTTTATCGACAGACATTGTATCACTGAACAGGAAGGAAATTGCTTTAGGTGAAATGAAGTATGTTGATTAATGTTTGACATTCACCCTAAATGCACCGTATCACTCCAATTTTGAAGGGTAGGATCCTATCCCATTCGAGATATTTCTATAGTTATTATTTTTTTCAATTTATCCACGCTCATCGATTGACTCGTGCAGAAATTTCGGCAGCATCTCCCTATGGTTCTCCAAGTGCCTAAACTATACACTTGTATAGTTTATACCCGGAGAACAGTTAGGATGCTAAGATATTTCCACAATATCAAACAAGAGCCAGATAAATTGTTAATAATAACTACATGATAATATCCCAAACTGTCCAACTTCTCAGGACAATTCAAGGGTTGACTGATGTTCGGAAAACAATCAACCCTTGAACGGGTCTAAGCTTAACATTTAAATGTAAATGTAGTTCTAATTTAAATTATTGTAAAAATATATTTACAATAATTTAAATTAATGATACAACAATTTATAAGTATGGTCCATTAAGTGTCAGTACTATTATTTACGTAACCTACTTGACTATATTGATGAGGTACACAATTCAGCTTCTTTATAGAGATGTCTATACTATGAATATGGACTTTCTAATTGTAAATTTAAGTAAGTTTGATTTTATAAGGTGTATATTATTTATAAGATGCACAATTCAACTTCTTTATTTAAGTAAATGTAGTTTTATCCAAGAGGGGTGTGATTTTTAGGTGAACTTCCTAATGTTTTGAAATTTTTAATTTTTATGAGACGTAAATATCATAAAAATTTAAAGGCTAGGGTTTCATTTTTATGTAGTCTCTAGTTTAATTGAATTTTTCTTAGTATGTGAGGTAAATACTAGAATTTGAATTGTTAAGTTTCAATCTCAATTAAAAAATAGACTATATTACTGTAATCTCTTACTGAACCTAAGATAGATTTATATATTTATTATAATTATCTATCTTACATTATTTCATTGAATCTAATAAGTTTGAAGTTTCCTAAATTGCATCACAAATGGATACATTTTGTGAATGGACTTCCTAATTGTAAATTTAAGTAAGTTTAGTTTTATTAGGTGTATATTATTTATAAGATGCACAAACTCAGCTTCTTTATTTAAGTAAATGTAGTTTTATCCAAGAGGGGTGTAATTTTCATGTGAACTTCCTAGTGTTTTAAAATTTTTTAATTTTATGAGATTGAAATATCATATATTGAATTGTTATGGTTTCATTTTTATATAATCTCTAATTTAATTGAATTTTTCTTAGTATGTGGGGTAAATAATAGAATTTGAATTGTTAAGTTTTAATCTCAATTAAAAAATAAGCTACATTATTATAATCTCTTACTTTCTAAGATAGATTTATATATTTATTATAATTATCTATCTTACATTATTTTATTGAATCTAATAAGTTTAAAGTTTCCTAAATTGCATCACAAATTTTAGATTTTATGAATAAATTATCATAACTATTTTATCTTAATTAGTTTAAATGAATAATATACACATATATTGTATACTTCAAAATTACAAATTGAATGATGCATAATAATAACCAAATTTATATTTATAAAATTAATGCTAAGTTAAATTCACATAAATAAATTTAAAATTTACAACATACAAAATTAAATAATACAAAATTTCATATTAAATTAAACACACTATCAATTCAATTAATTCAAATTAAACATACTATCAAATCTATTTATTAAACCCTAAATTATTTGAGTAAATTAAATATATTAGTACAGAAAAAAATTATAATTTTTTATTTACGTACCTCAGTGGCAAAAATCTACTGATCAACTGTGAATACTCCTCGCAAACTACGTCAAGTACTAATAATAACTAACAAATTAAAAAATACAACATACAAATTTAATACATATAAACATAAAAACAAAAATAAATATACTAAAATTAGAAAAAATTAAAATAGAGAGAAAGTTTAGAAACTTACCTGAATTCCTGAAACTTCAAATGCACAAATGAGGAGGAGGAGGCGGCGCCGCGAATAAATAGGCGCCAGCTTTCAGCGACGACACAAAAAATTCGGTCGTCGCTGAAGCTTTTAGCGACGACCGAATTTTTCTTCAGCGACGACATTGTCGTCGCTGAAAGTGGAACCTTCACCGGCGACAATGTCGTCGCTAAAGGTCGAAATTGTCGTCGCTGAAAACTGGAGGACTTTTAGCGACGATATAGTCGTCGCTGATGTGTCAACCTTCAGCGACGACAATGTCGTCGCTGAATATTGGACACTTTCAGCGACGACTATGTCGTCGCTGAAGGGTGAAATGTTGACCGTAAAGTTTTAGGGCTTCAGCGACGACTCGGTCGTCGCTGATTGGTCCACCTTCAGCGACGACAATGTCGTCGCTGAAAGCCTTATGTTTTCAGCGACGACAATGTCGTCGCTGAAAGTGAATTTCTTCCCGCCCTTCCGCAAACTTTGCCGCCGAAATTTTTTTTAGGCTTTTAGCGACGACTTTTGTCGTCGCTAAAAGCCTAATTCTCCCGCCCCAGTTTCCATTTCCCTCTAAAAAAATTTCCATTTTTTACCGACGACTTCGTCGTCGGAGATACTTTTAGCGACGACCGAAATTTTGTCGCCGCTAAAAGAGTCGTCGTTATTGCTGATTTTTGTTGTAGTGAGATGAGATTACATCACATCACCCAGAGTTTGAAATCCCTATGGGTACCATAGTCTTTCCCACATAATAGTTGATATGCTTATTAATACAATATTTAAAAAGAGTTTGTGTCCTGTAATTTAGGTCCTGAAATCCTCAAATTTTTATTTTTGCATCTTGCTTCTATAATGCATTCAACTGTTTTTCTTTATGTTTCTTTCTTGTAATTTTAATTTTTATGCGTGTTTTTCTCTATTTGATGTAACTTTTTTTATTTTTTTGGTTGTTTTTGTTATTTTCTTGCATTAATGTTTGTATTTTTCTTGTTATGTGGTAACGAAGCCTGTTTTTGGTAGAACAAAAAAGGAATGTAATATTGCAATGGGAACTCATTTGAAAATGATCTCTGATTTAAAAAGAAACATGTTATATACATGAAAAGTAAAATCCAAAATTAAATTATAAATTTTTTATACTTATTAAATTTAATTTTATAAATTTATCACACCATCATTTATTTAATTAATGGTTCTTTATTTATATTTAAAATTTAATTTCTAATTTTTTTCCATTACATATAGTATTGATGTCAAAAAAAAAAATGTTCATATTACCTTTCTTGCCGTTTATCAATGAACACTGAATAAACCGTTCCTCTGCAGACAATCTCCCGCAAAACTGCTTGACCGCATTCAAACTAGATTTGGGTTTTCTACCTTTCTTAGGTTTCTAGTGTACAAATTCAAAGTAGTTGTACAACAACGATTTAGTCAACATATGGGTGGCATGTAAACTTAAAGGAGAGAGTTCAGCGTACTTTTGTCATTAGTATAGGTTATTGAATTTCATTTATCATTGGTATAGGTTATTGGATTTCATTTATTTTACATATGTTGACAAAATTGTGATTTTTATGTATTATATTCAATAAAAATTAATATTTGTACCATAAAATTCTCTTATTTTTTTTAAATTAATAGAGTGTATAACAATAAGATCGGGAATTTTAGTTTTAAGGAGGTCAAATATATAAGATTTTGTAAAGCTTATATATTTCTAAACATTGGAAGAGTCGAATTAAAATTATTATACATAAAATTAAAGACATTAAAATTTTTAAAAGAATTGGAGCTCATGTATGCCCTTGCTTCGCTAGACCCCTGCGGCTCGAAGGTGTGGAATTGAAGGTGAAACTAATGTCTATTTGCAATGTTTTAAAAATTAGATCGGTCATTGAACCAAAAATAAAAGCGGTTTAAAATTTAATGGTTAAAACGGAATCAAACTGGAATTGAACTGGAATTATAATGTAAAATGTAAATTAAAAATTTTAATATATACATATATAATTAAAAATAATTAAATTATTATAAAGTTAAATTTATATATATATAATATGAAAATATTTAAAAGGGTTTCAAATAATTTCAAATTTTCATAAGTTCATAATTTAAATTATCACAAAAGATTAATATTGAACTCACTTTTTAATTATGTGTCTTTCATTTATATATACAAAGTAACTTTTTACTATTTCAAACTTTAAACTTTGAATATATATAAAATATCAAGTAAAAATAATATTATTTTATAAATATTTAAACAACAATATTTTTTGGTCAAAAACCAGTCGAACCATGAAAATCGTTTTGACCGATTTATCATCGGTTCATTAATTTTCTGACTGATTTTTCAAGATCGATTTTAAGGGTTAACCGGACTAGTCAGGTGACTGGTTCATGGTTTTTCCAATTCAACTGGCTAATCTGATTTGATTTTTTAAACCTTGTCTATTTGTTTAGAAGGAAAATAATTTTTATAAAAAATATAATTATAATTATAATAAAATAATAAGATAATGAAAATTTTCATATATATGTTCAAAGATAAATGAATGAAATTTGGTGACTGTCTTTTTTTTATTTTTAAGGAGAAATCTCCACTGGCATAATTTTATATATTATTTTTTAATCAGAAGTTATAAAAAAATTTATATATAAATAAATGAAATTCTTTTACGTAAAATAATTTGTGGGAAAACATATGGAACTTCAATATTTCTTTTTTCAAAAGTGCGAGGGAAGGAGTAGGGGGGGGAAAAAAAGTGAAAAGAGTATCGTTGTTTATATGAAGATGCCATTGTGGTACAGACATAAAAAAAGCGACTTTCGATGGAATTAGTGCCTTTTTGGCATTTTTCTTGGCTTTGGCAGAACCAAATCTTCCATTCCACGATTTACCATTTCCCTCAAAAGTCATGGTTTTTTCTTACAACTTTTAAAAAGCTTACATATCAGTGGGCCATAGGTTTGATTAAGCAAACATGTTTTGTATACATATACGTGCTCGAAGTTCGAGAGGGCAAACTCATTTTTAAGTTTCAAATATACTTTTGCACGTAAATTTGTAATGTTTGAAAAAATTGTTATAAAACTGGTTACTATTTTTTCATTTTGGAAACACTACCAAAACTTTTGGTTAATTTTTTCACGTGGCAAAACTTATGAATTTATTCTAATATATGATAATAAGTCTTTTAAATTGGTTAATATCATGTTTATTAGTAATTCAAAAATTGAAAAAAAAAATTTTGCTAATGCTATGCATAGAGCACATCTTAAAAGTATTTCTTATAAATTACTTTTCAATCAAGATTTTAAATATAAATCTCATTCTATTAAAAGCACTTCAAAAATAGGAAATCTTCCAATTAAATATCAAAAGTCTCCGGACTAATTTCTCCGTCGGTTTGGCCTGGGATCCATCAATTTATGAAAGTTGTTTCAAAGTTAAAATCCAAAGGGGATCCTGCATTAAACATTAATGATGTGATTGTGCCTTTGCCATCTTAACAGATAATGAAGCTTTAGAATTTCAAAAGGAGAAAGCTAAGTGTAGTGAAGAATTTTATGAGCTGTAAAGCCTTGATCCATGCAAATAGATCTTCTTAGTTGCTGCAAACAGCTGAACTGTGTCTTCTTGTTTTGAGGAAATAAAACTCACATCTTCTTCTGAGATTTAATTAATCTAATTACATGTATTTTATTTCTATTTTTATAAATATACGCTCGCTTGTCTCATTGTTTTTAGAGCAGAGATTAAGTACATATTTAAAATGGAGGAAAATAAAGGTGAATATATATAAAAAAATATTTTTTAAAAATAAAAAAAGTGTGAATATAATTATTTAGTTTTAACAACGGAATCAAAATATTTAGCACGATAAAAGATCAAATAACAAAATTTTGAAGGATCATATACTTCCCGTTTTAAAATTTTTAGGGAAGCCTATTTAATAATATTATCTATAAATTAAAGACATCAAAAATTTTGAGGAGCGGATTACACCGAAGGCCAGGTGAATGTGAGTTGGTTATTTTGTTTTTTGTTTTGCTTTGCTTTTATTTTATTTTAATGTTTTTTAGGCAATATAATTAACAGCCTCTTCCTATTTATCTTGATAATGCATACCATTTTGTCTGTACTCAATGAGATGAGGTTTTGGCTGCAGCATTGGCTCTTACATATTGGGTTTAACTTTGTTGCAAGTGTAGTCATTTTCTTTTGTACAAAAATGGATTTAGGAATATCACCAAAATGTCCTTTCAATTCCATTTAACTGAACTGGACCATTCAGATCGAACACAGATCAACTGAAGTGTTGGAGTTAGAATTTGAAATTTCTGATAGACCGCTATGTGGATTTCTGAAGACAGTATATTTCGAACGAATGCACTATTGCATATATAATTTATTCGAAGAGTGGTCCTTGTTTACTGGAAAATTTTTAATCCTCAAGAGTTAGTGACAAAGTGGGACACTGCTGTCTATTATATTTTCACACGTAAGGAAATGTTTCCATTCCTAAATTCTAGCATCAAACTAATCACTTATGATTTTACAATTTGTCAAGAAAGTTATATAATTTGTGAGAAAGTGAGAAATTTTAATTAGTGAGATGGTTATATAATTATTGAAATTTTAATTATCAAGGATTAATGAGAAAGTGGGACACGGCTGTCTGTTATATTTTCACAAGTAAGGAAATATTTCCCTTCCTAAATCAAACTAACCATTATGATTTTAGATTTTATCCTGTTGCCAAAAAGTGTATAAGAAGTGCACTTTTTTTAGAAATAAAAGATAGTTAAATTATTTGAATGATTAGTAACTAATAAATAGAAGAAGTAAAAACTTTTAAAAAGTTCTATTTTCCACAAAATGAAAAAAGTTGCTTATTTACATTCTTGTAAATAAATAGAACTTTCTACAAAAACTTTGAATTCTCATAATCAATTAATCAATTTTGAATACTTTTTAAAAAGTTTGTAAGAAAATTTATTTAATAAGAAGTTTGACTTTTTATAACAATTTATTTCAAATGTAAATTAAATGATTCATGATAATTTCTTACTTGTTAAAATGTAAAAGATACTAATAACTAACTATCTTGTTAGATTTGATTCTAGTTCTAATTGTTATTAATTATTGATTATTTCCTATCATAAGTTATCTTCTTATTCAAGTTAAGCTGTTGTATTAAAGTTGAAGAAAGATTCTTTGTCACTTAAGTATTTTTATGTTATAAATATTTATATTAATTAAAAGTTTGAGGTATGAAAAAAAATGTAATATGATTGCCTATGGGAGTTATGTGAAAATCCACACAAAGGTTTGTGAGAAATATAGAGATGATAATTAAAAGTGATAGAGTTATGATTAAAAGTTTTTACATGCATTGTTTTATAATCTTTTCATTACAATGAATCTTTTCTCATATGTGATTTATCTGCTAGAATTTAGGATTATTTTATATTAATATGCTATCTATACTCAAATAATGAATATAGAGAGAGTAATTGACATTTTGTACAAAATTAGTTTAAATTAAATTGATATAAAATTGTAATATTATCAATAATCCAATTGCGATCATTTAATATATTAAGTATAAATCCAATGTATTTACTTTTTACCTTTTTCAACAAGTCATTTGAAAAAATTTTAGGCAATGGTTATGTACAAAATCAAAGTTTTAAATTTTTGTGATTTTTCAATAACCTCTTAAATGACATAATTTTAAACATCAATTAATTTAAAATCAATGTGTCAAAGTTTGATATTTTCCTTAACAAAGTTTTGCAATACCTTTCAATTCTAAAACCAATGTTATAAGTTTCTTCATTTTCTTAACAATCTTTAAACATCATACATTTAGATGTTGGTTAAATGAAAAACTAACATATTAAATTTTTCAATAATTTCAAAAACATCACTATGTCCAACTGGATATTAATTATATTTATAACTCATTATCTTAATCTTTCAAATAATTTAAAAGATATCATTGTGTCTATTTTAGACATCAATGTGAACTTTGATTAACCTCTATCCATCGGCCTTTATTTGCAATTTTATATTAATGGTTAAATTGTTTCATGTATTGATGCACTACTTTAATTAATTTAATTAACTAATACATGTATGTCTAGAGAGAGGATATTTTCCCCAATATTTCTACATATTACAATGGTTAAAAGAGTTCACACTACAAAGTCAACCATTCAATTTATGAGAATGAAAAAGAAATGAAATCACATAAAGGAGAGTTAAGGAAAGGAAACTTTGTTTTGAACTATTTGGTTTACTTAAAGAATGAAAGCACATAATTTTGTAATTCCCTTTCATCTTATTTATTCATTAGTCAAGGAATAAGTAGTGGTGACAATAATAGTAAGGGGGTTGTAGTAGTAATGGTGATGGTGGCATTGATAACGACTACAATGATGTTGATGTTGATAATGATAATAATGGTAATGGTAATAGTAGTTGAGGCAATTGAATTGGTAGCAGTGGCAATGGTGATGTTAAGTAAAGTGGTGTTAGTGGTACAGTGGTATAGTGGTAAAAACGATGATGATGATGATTCCAACAATGGCAGTGTTAGTAGTGACAGTAATGTTAATGGTGCAGCAGTAACATAGTGGTATTTATGAGAGAGAAGTATCTTTGATTTCACAAGATAATGTAATATACAACATTAGGAAGGAAATGAGAATCGAATGGGGAGAATTTATAATGGATAAATAGGAATAAAAGATTTCACTAAACCATATACTTAATAAAAAAAATTAATTTTCTTATTCCATTGTCAAACCTCTAAAATCTTCCAACCGAACGCAAGTCCAGTTTATTTTAGAGAATATCCAGAGGTCAAGAGTATCATGGGAGCAGAGGCCATGTATGAAAAGATAATTAGGTAATCATCATTTTTTCCACTCACATTGAATTATATTGCAATATGGAGTGGAGTTTATATTTCTTAAATTGGGCCCGGTAAATTACTGAAAAAATAAGATAAAAAAAAAATCATAGATGTAAAGGTAGATATCAAGCAGCAGATTTACATTTTACTATCTAGGTTATTTTGAGTCAATTGATTAGAGCCTTGAAATTTTTTATTTCATTTTCATAGTGAGAGATACCTTGCAGAAGCAGAAATGCAACTAATGAATTATGTGTTAATTTAATTAATATTTACGCATAAAATTTGAATATTTTTGTTTTCATCCCAAATGTGCTTTTATTTTTAGATCCCATAATCAAGCTTTTAATTGCAGAAAGCCCCATGTTAATATTTTAAGTAACATACTGAGTGACCGTTAAGCTTTATGATGACAAAGTTTGGCTTGAGGATTGCAATTATTAACATATACTTAACGGATGAAACCAATTTAAATGAATATTGAGGAATTATAAACCCCTAGTCTAATATGCGACCTTAATCCTTTGTTTGGCAAGATTAAAAATAAGATTTTATTTCATTTTCAAATGAATTTTTTTTTAAAAAAAATAATGTTTAGCTCTCAATAAAAAAGGATTTCATTTCACTCACAATTCTTATTTTAATTACATTTATATCATTATGAAATTCATCCAATTTAACTAAGATTTCATTAGAATTCATTTTACTTGACCAAAAAAAATATTTTATATAAAAGTTTAACCCTTTTTCTAGCATTATATTTATCATAATACTATCAAAATCTATTTTTAATTGAATTTCATTTATTTTTCAATGAATTACAAATAGAATAATTAATTTACAAATGAATTGAATTCACTATTTTTGATAAAATTTTCAAATAATAGAATTCACTTATAAATGAATTGAATATTAGTTCTATTGAAATAAAATAAAATTAATTCTAAAAATATTACATGCCAAATGAAGCATAAGAAAATAGTTTCTATTGTGAAATGGAAAAAGTTTATTTTTCATTGTGCAAAGATTTTTAATAAGTTAACCACAACTGCATACTTTTTTTGTAATTTTACTTTGAAAATTTTAACTTTTCGATGCTTTTGCAATTCTCCCTATTTGAATATTGGCCTGAAAAAGTGATATATATTTGCTCTTAATATTTTGTAATTCTCATTATACTCTTTTTTTATTAAAAATACATATTTAAATAGGCAATAGAATATTTAAATATATAATACAAAATATTTAACTATGTTAAATTGAATATTTTTTACATTCAAAATAATTGAATATAATTATTTTTATAATATATAATTATATTAATAAAAATAAATTTATATAATTGGATCAAGGTGGAACTAATTCAGTCAATCATGGCCTAATTCCTACCTTAATATTAATCAAATCATAGGAAAAAAGTTCATTTAGTATTTGGATCATTAAAGAGAAATCAAACTTTATACTTTTCGATCTAAACAGGTCAACTCATAAACAAGTCTATTTACATTTAAATGCATCACTTGCTTTTGAAATTTTAGGTCTCTTTCTTTTAATAAAAAATATTTTATATAAGAATATAATTATAAAATAATTAACTATATATTACTCTTTGAAATAATGAATGTTTTTTACTACATTTTTCATATTTAATGTTAAATGAATGATACATCTTCTATAACATCTAGTGGATACTTAAGGAGAGATTAATAGCTATTCAGGGAGTTAAGGATCTCTATTATCATCACTTCACAAGAAGCCATTGAGCACAAAAGCAACAAGGGGTATGCAATGAGTCTCATGGCAAAAGATATTATTTCCCTCTCATACCCTCCTTGTTTAATATTAAATAAATAAAATATTTTTTATCATATATTTTAATATTTTATAACTATATTCTTACAAAAAAAATCTTTCAATTAAAAAAGGGATCCAAACATAAAAATAAGTAATATATTTAATTACTATTTGAATAGATATATTCATAAAATGAATGGTTCATTTGAGGGTTGGGATCTTTTTTTCATAACCTTGAGTATTAAGTAAAGTTTTTTTTTATTATATCTCAGTTAATATTTGGGTAGAGTTCGAATTATGATTATATGAACTAAATTGATCATCCTTAGCTCAATTATATAAAAATTTTATTAATTGATTATATATTATAAAAAATAATTATATATAATTATTTTAAAAATGTTTGAATTGATATAATTAAAGTTTCATATATTTAAATGTGCTATTATATATACAAATGTGCATTTTTAATAAAATGGAATACCACAAGAAACTGTACCCAAGAATCCTTCTAATTTTTTATTTTTAAAATGAGACCCACATAATTCCATGATTCATAGTCACTAATGTGTCACATGTGCATGTGCATATATATCATACAAGATACCCCAAAAAAATCACCTTAATATTATATCAAAATTTCAAAAAATATGAATATTTTAAGTTGACTGAATTAATAAGGTTGGAATATTGTTCCCAACATCTCGAGCACTCATACTCTTAATATGTTGTGGTGCGATGTAATAGAATGAAGTTTTATCATTATGTTTAATATGATTAAGAATGAAATGTCTATATCATAATTATATTTGGTATAATAAATATTGAAGGAATATAATAAAAATAAATTAATAATAATAATTTTAAAAATAAAAGAAGTGTAAAATCGAAATCATATTTATATAACTTATCATATTATTATTTTTTATTTATTTATAATTAAGCTTATATATAATTTGTAGTCGAACTTGTATGTTAAATAGTAAAATAAAAACATATATTAAATAAGAAAATGTGATATGATCATTAATTAAAAAATAATATTTTTGAATTTAATATCAAAGTTATAATTAACACAAATTTTAATATAGTAAAAGAACAAAAAATTAATTTATCAAATTTTTATATTAAATAATTTTTATAAAGAGTACAAAGATATTTTATTTTAAATTTTATTATTAAAAATCTAATTCTTCGAATGTTTTAATAATATAATATTAAAAATGTTATTTTAATATTTATTAACAAAGGATAATGTTAAACTATAGGTAATATGTAAAGAATAAGAGTGTAACACATTCATTTCAAAAAAGATGTAATAGTCATTTCATCATTTTTGTTATGCAATGAAAGTTGCATTATTTGATGATGCACAGTATTTACCAAACAAATTTTTTTCATTCATTTTCATTCTATTACATTATACCAAACATGTTATAAAAGTTTCATGTATCAAAAAGTACAAAAAAATAAGATTGCATCACACACACACACATATGTGTGTGTATGATTACTAATATCCATATTGCATATCCATATAGTAAAGATTAGCAACTTTGACCTTTTTCTTTTAGACAAAAGAATTCATGTCATTAATTTAATGATAATAAAATAATAGAGTATTATATTTAATTTATCATCTCTACCAACTACTTTCATTAATGAATATATTTACTATATAAATGAAAGACAATAATTAAAATTAATTTAAATATTTTAAATTAATATATTTTCATTAAAATTATATAAATAACCCTTGTTATTTTATTGTGAATAAGTTAGTGGCATGATCTTCCTATCCAAAAGAATAATGAAGGTTGTTAATCTTTATATGTAGATGTGGAGGGAGCGGTTATATATATATATATATCCAAAGATTAACATTTTTTACTCTTTTATTTAAATGAAAAATGTATACTACTAATTTAATAAAAAAAATAAAAAAAAATTATAATCAATTTGTCATCTCCATTAATTTCTTAATTAATTGAATATCTTTATTATGAAGATAAGAAAGAATGAATGGAGTTATTTTAAATTAATATTTTTTCCTTTAAAATTACTTAAATAAAACATATGTCATTAAATTAGTAATTGAATTTTTTTCATCTAACTAAAAAAGTGAAGATGTGCGGAGTTAAGCACTCCCTGAATATATATATTCTTGATTTTTCCTTTGAAGGGGAACCCTATTATAACCTACAACCATATGGCCAGCTAGGATAAATAGAGAGTTCTATAAACTAATGAAATATATGATTAGAGCACATGGCCTAGTTATTTTCATTTGCCTTCAAATGGCAGCTACGGGGGCCTCCACACCTAACAGCAAAGCTTAATAAAAGAGAGACGTCATGCTTTTTATCTGGGATTGCATGCCCAGCTGCAGGTGCAAAGCTCCTAATATATTGCCAAGAGAAAAAGATAATGCATCAATCTTGGAAGAAAGTCTTCTCCTAACTTTCTATTTCAAAAGATTCTCTTACTTTGGAATCGATACATTCTATTTTTTTTTCCAATAATAAGTGTGAAAGCAACTGAAAATTTAAGAAAAATAGAAGAAATCAAACCTAAAATATTATCAATGCAAAATAGAAATTGTTGATAGTTATTATTTCAAATGGCATTTGATGGCTTGAAAAAATTTTTATCTTCCTGGTTTAACATCTATATCTTATACAAGTGACGTTGCAACTTTTGCTTTCCCCTGTTTTTTTTTTTTTTTCCTTTCTTCTGTTAGGGAAAGAGAGAGAGGATAATATAAATTATTATAATCAATTTCGGATGATTGCATTTTATTCCATTAATTTTAGAAATTTGTAAGTCAAACCTTTAAATTATAAAAAAATTATAATTAACATTCATTATTCATTTATTTAACTATTTTATTAAATTATTTAATTTTTCATTAATGTTTTAAACAAGAACCATAATGTTATTCCATATTATTTCATTACATTATTTTTTGAACAAAATTTCACAACTCATTTTTAAGTGTTTAATTAAAATTTATATATTTAATTTAATTTCTACTAATTACAAAATATAGAAATTGTATTAAAAATATGTAATAAACTAATATACGATAATATTGTAATTTTTATTCAAATTTTTTTGAAAAATTATATAATTTAACAAAAATATATAATTAAGTAGATTATAAATGTTAATTATAAATTTTTATAGATAAAAATTTTAATTTATAAGTTTTCAAAAGGATAAAATACAATCACCCAAAGTTAGTGGGATAATTTACGATTTTTAATTAAAAAAATGCAATATAAGTAATGTCGTCAGACGAATACGTCATTGATTGTATTTTTAAAATTTGATTCCTTTTCTAACCTACATAATATAGATGTGTTTTAACATTGACATAATAGATGAGGCTAAGTGAAAGGTGGTACGAAATATCACTAAAATAACTAATATCCCCTTTTACATTTATGTTGTAATATAAAAATAAGAAATATTAATAAATTTTAATTATTTTTAATTATATTTGTTTGAACTATATTTCTATTCCCTATTATAATTTTTCCAAATTTATAATTTTTATTTCTAATTTACTATAAAAAGGAAACCGATTTATATATAAAAAAAAAGGTTTGGATGTTTCATATATACTAAATTATCTAACTATATAATTAAAATAAAATATACTTTAAAAATATTAGTAAAATAAAAAAATGAATAATTAATTCTATCAAATAATATAAAATAATTAATAAATACATAATTTTTACTTTTAATTGAATATTAAAAAATAAAAAATAACATATATATAATGAATATGATTCAATTTAATACTTATCTTATATAATTTCATGCAGTACTCATTTTATTTATTATATCATTAATAAATTACATTTATTATAATTATATTTATATTTTACTTTTAATAAATTATATTTATTATTAATTTCAAATTCATAATGAGGAATAAAAACTTAAAGTAGTTATTAATTAAATTGAACAAGAATGGTTTTACATTTTTATTTATAAATAATATGAAGTTCTCATTGTGGAGGTGTAAATAAACAACTGTTCATAATTTGTGACAAGTGCCTATTTTAAAAATTTGTGATGAAATAATCAAACAACTTGAGGATTTCATATTCTCTCAAGAAGTTATATTTCACGTGTTACTTCTACTATAGTATATTGGTTTGGTTGAATAGGGCTGGACTTTTTTAAAATACAAGATACACCTTAATATATATATATATATATATATAAAATCACAATTTTGATGAGAAAATCAAAGGCTCAATATTTAATATAGAATAATAAATTAAAAATTAATTTTAAAATTTGTAACTATCAACTTTATTGATATTCATATTAAAGATTAGAATGTTTGACTTTAATTTTTAAAACGTATCTTACATTTTAAAGAAATTGTATTCTTTCAAATATACCTCTACTTTTGTACCAAAGATGGTCAATTTTGAAATAAAGGAAATGTTAGATAATATGTCATCATCTGATTTAATTCAATAGTAGTCATTATTTGGTTTAGAGGAATCTATTTATTTGATTTTTTCCATGCGTATCCAAAATAATAATTTATGCATAATGCTATAGCAATTAATTTTTTATAAGAAAATAAAAAAAAATTTGTTGATGTTTGTTCAATTAAGTCAAGTTTCTTTCAAGGAAAATATTAAAATTTTGTGTTCACTTATATTTTAAAAAATATACATTAATTAAAATTTTCGAAATTTCCACTAGAAAAACTCATATTAGTCTGAACTTTTACTTTTCAGTTTATTTTCCTTTTTTTTTAAAACTTAGCGCAAATATCTTAAGGCACTCAATTCCTCAAAGCTTGTAATTGGAGCCTAATCTCATGTAATACCAGATAGTTAATAGTGTGCAGCATTTCATAGGAACAACTTCAATTTCTGCGGCAAAAAGAAGAACTTTTTTCTTCCACCAAGTTACCCATGAAGTTGAAATAAAACGTAGATTTGGATTTACTTTTTCTATTTAATAATCCTAAAAAGAGATAAATATATAGTCTTTAGGTACAATTAATTTCAAAAAAATTTTATGGATAATTAAATGTATAAAATATTTTGTATTTACCTTTTTAATATAACCAAAAAATGAGAAAATATAATATTCAGTTGAAAAATACTTGCTGCATTTTTTTAAAAGGAAATTGATCATCCATCTCCTTTTAATAAATGATAAATTTATAAAATTATGAATCTTGTAAAATAAGAAGTGAACATATGAAAATGATTACAGTATTATATTATATCCTACTCAAATTAATGTGAAGGTGTAAATATGTAGCTTATTTTAACAATTAGTGATCAATCAAATATTTGAAAGATTTTTTATTCTCTTAAGAGGTTATATTTTACATGTTACTTCTGCTATCTAAACTAAGAATATGTAGCATTTAGTTTGGTTGAATAAGATTGAACTTCTTTAGAATACAAAACGCATTTTAAAAAGTAAAGTGTAAAATTATAATTTTTAATAAGAAAATTAATGATTTAAAATTTAATATGGAATAATAAATTAAAATTTAATTTATAAATTTATAACTATTAATTTTATTAATTTCTTATTAAAATTTAAAATATTTTAATTTACTCTTTAAAATATATCTTCTATTTTAAAAAAAAAAAATCATCCTCTGGAGTATAACTCTAATTTTGTACCAAAGATAGTCAATTTTGGAATAAAGGAAATGTTGGGTAACATGTCATCTTCTGATTTAATTCAATAGATGTCATTATTTGGTTTAGATGAATCTATTTTTTTTAATTTTTTCAATGCGTATCCAAAATAATAATTTATGCATAATGCTATAGCAATTAATATTTTTACATAAGAAAAGAAGAATTTTTTTGTTCATGTTTATTCAATTAAGTCATGTTTCTTTCAAGGAAAACATGAAAAATTTGTGTTTAGTTATTTTTTTTTAAAAAAATATACATTAATTAAAATTTTCAAATTTCCCCTTTAGAAAAACTCATATTAGTCTCAACTTTTACATTCAGTTTTTTTTTTATTTTTTTTCAAACTTAGCATAAATATCTTAAAACACTCAATTCCTCAAAGCTTGCAATTGGAGCCTAATCTTATGTAATTCCAAATAGTTATTAGTATGCAGCATTTCATAGGAACATCTTCAATTTCTACGGCAAAAAGCATAAGTTCGTACTTCCACCAAGTTTCCTATGAATATGAAATAAATGTAATAATTAAAATGCATTAGTTACGATCGATATAAGTGGTGTATCGAAATATTGTTCATAAAATAAAATCCATATTTGTTTACAAAAAATGATACAAAACGTAGATTTTGATTTACTTTTTTTATTTAATAATCTTAAGAGAGATAAATATATAATTTTATGTGCAATTAGTTTTAAAAAATTTTATGGATAATTAAAAGCATAAAAAATTTGAATTTATTTTTTAACACAACAAAAGGATAATAAAAAGATGAGAAAATATAATATTTAGATGAAAAATACTTTTTAAAAAAATTGACTATTATTTTATTTTAATAAATAATAAAATTTATAAAGTTATAAATCATATAATATAACTTATAAAAAGAGAATGAATAAGAAATGAGGAAGGGAACATGTGGAAATGATAACAGTATTGCATTATATTGTACTCAAATTAAGGATGGAATTAACCACAAAACCCAGGAACTTGATGAATAAATTATTCCTTCTTTATTACCTGTCCCTATTACCAAAGCAATTGCAATTTGGTAGTAATGCAAATTATTCAACTCCAAACCACAACATGACGAATCCAAACTTTGCTAGTTGGTTGGTAGGGACCACTAAACACCTCTGTTATAAAAATGGTGGCCCATGGACTCGTTTGTCATTATCCATTCGTTCTATCATAATTTATCATCATATGACAAAGTGGGCACATTAATCCAAGCCACATTTTTCCTCAGATCAAACTTTTTATGCCTAAAATTTCGCCAAAAAAAAATTATGCCCAAAAGTCCTATTGCTCTAGGGAAAGTGGGCACATTAATCCAAGCCACATTTTTCCTCAGATCAAACTTTTTATGCCTAAAATTTCGCCAAAAAAAAATTATGCCCAAAAGTCCTATTGCTCTAGGGAAACAGAATGCTAAATTATTGTTGACGGAGACTCATTTGCCTGTTAAAGAAAATAAGATCTTGTAAAAGGCTGAAGCTGATTAAAAAAAAAAAAGATCCTGTAAAAGTCGAAGCAAAAATTCTGCATGAAATTTGACAAACTTGCGGAAATTATTGTCGCGGTTCATCCTTTTCTGTTGCAAATTTTGGCCTAAAATTTTGAGAGAACAACAAATTTTTTTGGGTTAAATGATTTATATAAAAAAATTTCAAAAATCACATAATAGTAATGTTACGAGGAAATTAATTTTTTAAAAGATTAAATATTTTTAATATTAGATCATCTTTTCTTGAATTTTAAAATAAATAATTAAAATTAAAAATATAAATTTTAATGAAGTAAAATAACACTCTGCATCTTAAAAAAATCGAATTCCCAAAGTATTTTTCAACTCATTTAAGACCTGGGTTGAAGATTATTTTAACATTAATTTCTAAACAGACTTTGTCAGATTAGATAGAAATTTGGGCCATTAACTCGATGGGAGAATGGAAAAGTAAGATGATCATGAAACTCTGAAAAACAAGCATTTCATTCCAAATGGCAATAGTGATGGAAACTCCAAACAGAAGAAGCACGTAATTGCTTCAAAACTTTATTTAACTTACAAGTGATTCAACTAACAAGCAGAGGATGAGTTTTTACAGTTCTTGATCAGCTTCATCTATGAATTACAGCAACACTTGTTCCTGAATCATACAAAAGCACTTTCTCTTTTGGGACAAAAGGAAGAAGAAAGCAAAGGCATTTACCAAAATTTATTGAGCAGCTTTAAGGGGACATCAGCAATGTGCCCTTCAATCCAAACACATACCAAATGAACAATGAAGAGATCATTTCTGAAATCCACAAACAATGATCAGTTACCCACAAATCTACATCAGTGTAATTTGCAAGCTAGAAAAGCTTACAATCCTGAACATCACTCCAACAAAATGTTTATGCAATCAATTGGACAACCTCAACTTCAGCTGCCTGGTTCAAATTTGAAGCAGAATTACCCTCCTGCCTTGAACTTACGTTTGAGCACCCTACAACAGTTTGACCTTTGCTCAAATCAAGTGCATCTTTATCAGTGCCGCAAGGCCGGTAAAGATTCCGGCCTCTAATTAGATATCTTCCACTACCAAACCTTGAGCTAAAACTAGAAACTAGGTTAGGAGACTTGGAACTATTTTCATCTCTATCCGCACCTCCTAGATATTCTGGCTCCTCAGTGGTGGCCATAAGGTCCATCAGATTGCTACTGAACCCCAAATCAGAATACACTCTCCTAGAATATCTTGTCTCAGACTTGGACAATCTAGCATCCAAGGCATCAAAATTTTCCCTTTCTATACCATCTAGCCTTGAACTCAAATGGGCATGCCTCGCTTCAACAGGGCGTCCCACTGTGTCAGCCATCAAGCAAGGATTATTAAAGCCATTCCAAGAATGAAGAGGCACCAATTTACACAACCCAGTAAGCCAATTAACTACATCCTTCATTGAAGGTCTTCTCTCCCTACAAGACCTCACACATTTTGCAGCAATAACAGCCAACTGCTTCCTCACTACAGGATCCTTTGGAGGAGAAATTCTCGGATCGTAAACAGCCAGTAACTTCCCTCTCTTTATAAGAGGAATTGCCCAATCCACAATAGATGGTGGAGAATATGTAATATCAATGGCCTTTCTCCCACTGATAATCTCTAACAACAAAATCCCAAAGCTAAAAACATCAGTTTTTGTGCTCAAATTATCTGGGGTCACATAACAAGGATCCAGATACCCCATAGTGCCTGCTGGCGGGGTAGACCTCAGTCTGTAATCATCCACATGGCCCCTTAGTGCCAAACCAAAATCGCCCAATCTAGCATTAAAACTCCTGTCAATTAAAATATTTGCAGATTTAATATCTCTGTGAATTACAGGTGGGGTTGAGGAATGAAGAATATCAATGGCCTTAGCAGTCTGCAGAGCCAATCTAATTCTCCTACCCCAATTGGGTGTCCTATTAGAGGAATGAAGAACATCATAGAGTGTGCCATTGCTCATGAATTCAACCACCAAAAGCCTATCTTGTGAATCATTTGTGAAACCCACCAAATTAACCAATCTTGGGCTCTGAATCTTGGATAAAATGTCAATTTCGTTATCTACCTCGTTGGTAATTTCAGGCGCAGAGGAAGAAGAAGAACTGGGTCGAGGAGCAAGATTTGGTGCCCGAGACGCCCTCTTAACGGCAACTGGACGGCCACGAAGAACGGCTTTGTAGACATAGCCATGGCTGCCTTTGCCTAAGAGCTTCCTGTCAGAGAAGCCATTGGTGGCCGCTTCCAGGTCACTGTAATCGAACTGCTGAATCTTTATGGGTTTTTCTAGTGTTTGGGATGCGGCAGGCGGATTTGGAAGAATGAGTAGATTTGGAACATTGGGAGAGAGAATTGGAAGTGGAAACGGCGGATTCAGCTCTGCAAGAGAAGTAACCCATCAAAGTTTATTTCTTTAGGGGAATTGGAAGTGGCGGAAGAGAGGGTGAATCAGACAAAGCTGGAGATAGAATAGAGAAGCAGAGACTTTTGGGATTATTGAAGATGTTTCAAGAGATTGGCAATGAGAAACAGTTTTATCATTAATGGGGGTGTAGATTGGAGAGGGAGACGAGTTACTCTCTGTTGGCTTTGGGTCCGAGAGCCCACACAAAGGAATTTATTATGATGCGTAACGTATGTTTGCTGTTGGTGTCTTGCACTGGTCAATTTTCTTTCAATGAAAATAAGTTACTTTCCACTTTTTAATAAAAAGTATTTTTATAGGAATATTTAGTCGTAGTTATAATTATAAAATATTAAAATAAAAAACAATTTATTTATTTAATATTGCATTCAAAATGTATGTTAAAAAGTAACGTTTAATATTTTAAAGCGAAAACTACTTTTTCCACACATATAAATACCATCAATTAAATCTAGTGGCCACCATCCAGCCATAAATAGCTTGGGTGTAATTATAAATTATGTTTGCAATTCTGATCCCTTTTTTTTTCTATAACATTTCCTCCCCTCGGGGTGCAAACGAATTCAATCAAACTGAACCTTTATAAACTCAACTTTAAATTTATCAAAAATAAATAAATTCAAATTTAAATCGAATATCATTAAAATTGAATAATTCAAATTCAAATTTAAATTTGATGAGGATATGAACTTAAATAAATTTATATGAATTTATTTAAATAATATATTATTAGGCCTCAACTGATCAAATTTAAAAATTTGAATTCTAATTTGATTTTATACAATTTTACACAAATAATCTATTATTTGATATAAATTTGAGATTTTATTTTTTATAAATAAATAGATACCTTTTATCTTATTTTATTTATTAATATAAATTTTTTGTAATTATCAAATCTATTAAAAAATTAATATAATCATTATATAATAACAATAATTATATTTAACAAAAAATAGCATGTACTAAAAAATTAATCACTTCAACGAAAACATCATACTTTCTTTTATAACCTTAACAATTATTAGTATGATTGAATTTTTTATATATTATATTATTTATATTGTAATATAAAAACAAAAATACATTTTTATTAATAAATTTGTTTAAGCTCACTAACAATTTAAACCAAATAGTATGAAATTTAAATTTAATTTATATATTAATTAAGTCAAGCTTGTTTATGTTTGATTTATTTAAAGTCAAACTCAAATTGAATTTTTTACAAATTAATCTCAAACCATACATAAATAACTTGACTCATTTATATCTCTATATACAACAATGGTCCCTTTTTTTTCGGAAAAAAAATATTCTCCAATCCATTCACTGAAAAGTCGACGAAAAGCTCTAATAAAGACTCTCAACAATCCTTCATTACTTGTTTCCTATTTGGTTTATGTGATTATGATGAGTTAGATTTGATTTTATATTTTGGTGTTGGTAAGATCTTGATTAGGACTCTAATTTGGGTTTTGGGTTAGAGGCCTTGTCTCTGTATCTGTTTGGTTTATTTGTATAATTCTATCTTTGCATCTGTTTGGTAGGCCAAGAAGATCCAACCACAGTTATTCATGTTAATTAACTTGATTAATTGTCCTTATTCCAATTATAATGATAGAATGATGGTCTGAACCTATACAACATGCAAACTATTCAAGGTCGTCACTTTTGTTTCAATTCTAGAGCTTTTATATTTCTTTATATTTAAAATATATGGAAATTGATTACTTTAATCTAATCTTTATATTCAAATTATAATAACTATTAGCAAAGAGTTAATTTGATCTGTCGCTAATATTAGTTATTTAAATAAAGATATTTAATAAAATTAATTAGTAATATATAAATAAAGAAATGAGTTTATTTTATGATTTAATTAAGTATATATATTTGTGCACATATATATTATTTATGTATATAATTTAATCTTATTAATTTTTAATTTTAATATGAAAAGAACTAAAATTTATTAAATAATTATATAGTAATTTCTTTAACATATTATAAGAATTTATTTTGTTAAAATATTAAGTTTAGCATGTAAATTAAATTAATAAATATTTAAATAACTATATATTATTTATAAAGAACTATTTTATTCTAATATAAATTAAATTAGTATATATAAAACCAAAAATGTGTAATAGTATAATGATTGAGTCATACATACTACATGTTAAAAAGTAAGGATTTCGATCTTTTTCCACTAAAATTTTTAAGAAAATAATGAAAAATTATTATTATATAATTTGAGTGTAATTTTAATTTTTATACATATTTAATACATTAGTGAATAACTTATTAATCAAATCGATCAGCTAAAATTGCATCAATCAACTAAAAAATTATAAAAGAATTATTTACCAAATATCCTAAGATCATTCTTATTTAAAATGCTATTGAATTAGAGCCTAGAGTATTTATATAATTAATTTTTTTGTTATAAATTTGTTCACTGATTTTTTTTATAATAGAAGTGATTAATTTAATAAATGCATACAGGCATGAATATAAAATATAATATAAGATAAAAATTTTAAGAAATATTAAATGTTACTTAAATCAAAGAATACGACCTATATAAATAATACTAATCAATACTTTTGAGAATTAGACTTAATACTAATCAATACTTTGGAATGTAAATGATAGCATTCGATAGTAACGAGTATTAATATAGTATTATCATTGTTTGCTCCACATTAAGTACCATGACTTATGTTTTTAACTTTTTCAACAAATAATCTAACTTATTAAGATTACGGTCAAGAACCGAAGATACAATGGTAAAAGATAATTAATTTTACCAATTCAGCTGACCATTGGGCTTGAGTTTTAATATTCTAACATCACATCAAATTCCAAAGGAATCCTCATCAAATGTCAACTTTATAAAATAGAGTTTTCATTCCGGTGAATTCTAAAGTATTTCTAAGAATTTGATACTTGGGATGATGTGGCAAAATATAAATCATTGGATAAAATTACTAATTCAATACTAAAATTTTTATAATCTCATCCAATAATTTATATTTTGCCACACCATTCCGAACATCAAACTCTTACCGATATCATAGCAATCACCTTTCATTCTTTCCCACATCAGTTTTATAAAATGAAGTTGATTGCTTTGGCATGGCGTGTAATTAATGGAGACAGATCTTATAATGTGAATGTCATTGTGTCAACTACACCAACCCATCATTGGCCAAACGTCGCCACCGCACTTGACCTCGTTGGAAGGCCACATCCTAACTTATCTCTATGAATCATGGTGGGTTTTATCCAACTAATTTTTTATAAAGAAAAAGGAAATCCAATATTCTTGATTAAAATAAAATTAATGGGCTCAAAATAAAGTCTTTCAACCTATCAGAGCTTTAATGAAGATTGTTCAACTCTCAATGTTAACGCATTTAAGCATATTCTTTTTATACGCCCTGATTCATACTCTTTATGGGTTTGTAGATTTGTTTCTGGATTCGAGTTTATCTTAACAGCTTTATCAATTATTATTTTATCACAAACATTTATTATATAGATCATCATGATGTGTACTCTATAATCTGAGTTTCTTAATTTCTTACTTGTTGATTTTTTTTCCGATTTGAAAAAGATGAAAATATAAGGTGTATTTGTTTTTGTATTTAAAAATAGTTTATTGTTTTTATATTTTAAGAATAAAAGATCCTTGATAATTATTTTTATATTTTATTTTTAAAAATCATAATTCTAAATAAATAATTTAAAATAAAAGATAAAAATAAATTTTAAAAGTTGTTATAGCTTATTTTTTAATTCTTAATTGATGCTAATTTTATAATTATATAAAATATTTTATTATTTGCTCTATTGACCATTCTAAATTATTCATTTCCATTAAATATAAAAATAAATTTTCAGAATATTTTTAAGAGTTAAAATTAAAGGATATTTATATATTTATCTCTTTTACATTCACTCTTAATTTAAAAAAAAAATTGAGGTGATTTTCAAATATTACATTAGTCAAATAAGTCAGATTACAAAATTGTTTGAGATTTGCAGTACTACTTGAGATTAAGGGTGCTTAACGAGTTTAATAAATTGAATTAAGTCAAAGCTTATGCCAATTTCATTTGTTAAAACCTACATTTTAAATGAATCTATTTTAATTGGTTTAATCTATATCATAAATTTTAAAAAGGCAAATAGTTCACAATTGATTTTTGGTTCACATAAATCAGTTTGTTTAGATTATTTTTTACAAATTTATTTTTAATAAGTTTAATTTGTAAAAAATCTACAAATCAGTTTATCAAACTCGTAAGTTCAAATTTCTTCACGCACTCCTCCGTACTGACCTTAGAAGAAACTTGCGAGACCAGAGTCCTCTTTACATGCAACTACAATTTTTAACATTTTTAGGATTTGATTTTGTTTGCATTTGGGTATGGTTATCGCAGGTCCTTTTATATGGTTATCACAAGTCACTGTCACTTCATTTTTTTCTTTTGAACGGCAGAGTGTTAAATGTATGATTGGCGTCATGGGTCTACTATGCTGGAGAGCTTTTTCTGTTTTGGACGCGCATTGATATCAAAATATTCGTTCATCCTTGGTCGGTGGAAAATATTTTTTTAAATATAATTATAAAAATATTAGAATTAAAAATTCTTATTTATTTAATATTAAACATAAAAAATTTAATAAAGTCAATTTCTATTTTAAAAAGAAATTATCTTTTTTACTAACATATTTTTATGCATTGTTTTTTAACTACATTTCAATAAAATAACCGAAACCTTAATTTGTTCAATCTACAGACATCTGCTTCAAAAGATCCTTAAGTTATAAAGTAATGTATTAGATTTTTTTTCCAACACACAAACAAAATATACCATTAAATGTGAATTAATCATAGGATTGTACTAACCACAAAACCCTGAAACTTTTGAGGAAAAAAATTAATGGAAAATACTTATTTAAAAGCAGTCAAATTTATTAAGCCATAACAATTGGATGTTCAAATTAGTATTACATTTATAATATGTCAAAATACAAATTTAAAAGAAGTCGAATTAATCATAGGATTGTACTACATAGACTTTTAGTGCTCAAACTAAAAATGTTATCAAGTTTTTGATCCAAAATTACCAACACCAAAGGCAAAGGCCAGAAAAAGCAGTCCCTTTCTGGAGAGGGAAGGGGAGATAAACCAATTGTGGAGGAACCTTCCCAGCAAACACTAGCAATCAAATTGCAACTGCATTAAAATCTTCATTCCACCCAGGAGAAAGAAATGCCGCCTGTTTGGTTAACCACAAAATAGAGAGAGCAGATAACTCCATAACAAATAAGAATACTCCATAAACATCTCATGTAAGGAATGTACAAGTACACAGCATCTCCCATTACAATCATCTCAGCCACAGGCACAGAGACACAACACTTGCCAAACCAGAGAACAATTTTGCTTCGTGCCCCCACCACCACACTAGTAGCATGTCTAGAACCGTTATCAGAAAACTAATGATTTGTTTGCAAGGAAAAATAGGGGAAAAAAAAAAAGGTAACTAAGGGTTATGTTTATATTTTTAGTTTATTTTGTAAGGATAGCCCTCCATTCCTTTTCCTTCTCTACATTCTCCTCCAATCAAACAGGCCCTAAATGTCAGCATTGGCCTTTATAGAAGCTTTCCATCCGAGCATACCTATTTTATCACCTTGTCTACATGTCAGGTGATTCATAAGCCGTTTCCACATGACAAAAAATTAATAAATCTTAAGTGTTTCTGAAAGAATATTTGCTGTTTAGAACTCTTTGCCAACCCAACAAACTCCATTCATAAATAATGCTGGCAATGGATTTTACGAAGTCTTTGAATTGATTCAGATTGCTAAACTAATTTGCATGTATCGTCACTTTTCAATCACAATGGATTCAGATGCCACTTAATTTTTAAGTGATTGCATTCAAGTGAACCCTTCACTTTACTTAAAGCTGCCTGTCTGTGTTGCAGAAGTGGAAGTGATGGATCATCAATCTGCTTGGTGGGATTGTTGTTTTTCTTGCGAGGAACTCTTCTTGAGAAATCTTTCCATTTTGATTCAAATGCACAAGCTACAATGATAATAAAAAATGACGGTAAATTCATCAACTACAAGCACATAAGATACTCACAATCTTATTGAAAATCCTTGCACTCTACAGATCAAACATATATAGGGATGCATCAATTAGACGATTAGAGAAAGAGGATCCTACTTAATTCAGTAAACAGCTAACAAAGATACATTAGGATATAGTATACAACAAAGTTTAATCTCAATATATTAAAAATAATAAAATAAAAAATAAGGGCAGTCACTACAGGGTAATGACATACACACACAAAAAAAGTCCTATGTGGCAGGATCAACCCATATGAGAGGATTCAATGATTGTACACATTCACAAGGCCTATTGAATTGACACAAAAAAGGTAACTATACAACATTCAGATCCCTATATATGCCCATTGCCCAATAATATCACCTATGGAGAATGTTGCCACTTGAAATTAGATAATATACTACACCAAGTAATATCATCTAAATTTTCAACTACAGAACCCAAATGGCGGAATATAAGCCCCAAGAATGTAAGCAAACAAATGCTGTTCTAATTTCTAAAGCAAAGCAAGTTTATGGATTAAAAAAGGAAAAATTACAGCATTAGTGTAATACTTGACTTTTAAAAAAAAGGCAAGTGGGTGTATACCTTCACTTTGGTCTGTAAAACCACGAACAATGCATGCACAAATCCATGGTCTTCCAGTACGGGATGCTTTTGCACCACCTTTAAGGTCACCATTGTGTTGTTTCAGACTGTATAAATTGATATGCATATCAATAGAGCATCTATATCTTTTAATTCCAAGAAAAACAATAGAAATCAGCATTGAAAATTTCTTAAAGGTACAAAGAGAAGGCAAATTCAGTTACAACAGACAATTGAATAGGATCCTAAGAATATGTTAATGGCATGAAGAAAAGCACAGGTTGACTTTTATATTAGTTAACTTGAAGCCCAGATCAAATAATGTGTAAAATGATATGTTAATGAATTTTTATCCTTGACTGTACCTACAAGAGTTTGAAGGCAGCCAATTTAACATTCTGAGCTCACACTCACGGCCTTGAGAGAGTTAAAAGAAAAGAAAACTTATATGATGAATATGAAACCATCATATTTAAAATTAATGCTTCAATTAGTTGTTTATTGTGCCTCCAGAGCATGTTTAACAGATCTAATTCTTGGTTATTGAATAGATACCTTTAATCCCTTGTTAGCACTAGTTTGCTCAGTGCTTTTAGCATCTAGTGGATGCTATACGGCTCTAACTTACTGCCTACTTCAATATTTTTCTTTTGCAGAGAGATTAGGTTCCCGACTGCACACAGGAAGAAACACAAAAAACAACCCATCTGGCAACAACATTAGCTAACCTAGATACTTTAATTCCAGCAGCTTTGCCAATCAGGACTTAATTGCCATCTGAATTTATTTTAAAGGAAAAGCTCAACAGATGCAGAGCAATTCTACATGCATGCATGTGGAAGTCGCACTGGCACTGACAGCTCCTTTTTGTATGGATCACTATATAATCAATTAAAACAGCTATTAAAAACCAAGTAGCAGAAACAATGCAACAGCTAAATATAAACACTACATTGTAGTGAGGTTTCTATCTGTATATTTCAACATATACAGATGGATACTCCCAATGCAATGAGAAACTCGAGTTTCCTTGACCTAACAGAATCATTAACCACCGATAGCAAGATAGGATTCTGGAAAAAAGAAATAAGAGAATATGTGGATGGGATGTGTAGCAAATCACATTGTCCTTTAGGAGATAATTTGCCCCGGCTAGTTGTTACAGGTTTATCAAATAACAGAAAATAGGTGGTATTTGCCCCTACTTCATTCAATTTGAATCTCAGTCCTCAGGCATAAATCCTTGGCCTGTATCTAGACAGACCATCAAATATCAGAAAATGAGCATAAAAGCATGTTCCATTCTATTCCAGATAGACATATGGAAAAAGGATCTCGTTTCTGCTTCAAGGCTAAATGGGTCCTAATATAATCACAACTCAAACCTATCACAATGAATTTTTGAAGCTTGATCCTTAAGAACTCTAGCTGATTGAAAATTTTCAATGATGGAAACCGAAAGAAGACAACTTTACATACCGTCGAATGAAATTGGTGGTGGCGCCAACGTAAGTTTTGATTGGAGGGTTGGTGGAAAGGATTAGGTAAACGCACCATGGCCTCGGTTTTGATTTGAAACTCGAGTTCAATTCCGCCTTACCAACAGGAGTTGGCGACGATGACGATGATGATGGTGATGACAAATTTGATAATTTAGGGTTACGAATTGGGGGTTTAACAGAGCGAAATGTGCTAGAGAACGCCCTCATCATCCCAGACAATTCTAAATCTCTGATGGCGATTGTCGTCAACGGTGTTATTCTATCATAATTCTCATGTTAGCTTTTCTCTAACTGCTTTGTCCAGATGGTTAAATTTGTGCGAAAACTTGTTGGGTGGATTTAATTTTATTAAGGGGTCGTTTGGTTTGTAACAAAAATATAGGAAATTATATTTCTTAAGATATAAACTATCATAAAGTTGTTTGGTTGCATAAAATGAGAGGAAATAAATCTTCCTGGAACTTGTGTTTCCCATAGAACACGAGAAAACATGGGAAATCACTTACCCACTCCCCTTAGGTAAGTTCTATTTCCTCCATTTTTAACTAATTCATAGATAAAAATATCCTTACTAAAATTAATTAATACCAATTTTATCCTTTTAACTGATTATCAGATTTTACTTCGTGAATGTCCATTTTAGTTGGTGTTACTGTTATTTTACAGTTTGTTTATTAATTAAGGTATATATATATATATATATTACATGACATATTTTATTATTATTATTTTATAGAAAAATTTAAATATTTAATTTAAATGAATTAATTAACAATATTTAATTCCTACGTTATTTTATAACTCACTTATTATTTTATTTTTTTATTTATTTTATTACATAATTTTCTTTTACTTCTTTTTTATTTTATCTATTGTTATTATTTGAAAGTTAGATTATAATTATTAAATAATATAAATATAATATGATATATTTAATTTGATTATATAAATATTTTAAATAAATTAAAATTTTAATATATATTATATTAATTACATTATATAATTATATATTCTATTTGTTGATTGAAATTATTTGAATATTAAAATCAAATTTTCTTTAAATTTTATAAATATTTTTTAATATCAAACTTCAAGCACTATAACTCAAATTAAATACACACACACACACACACACACACACACACACACACACACATCAATTAGAATTAAAATTTTCTTAATTAGTTACTGTTTAGAGAACAAATAATAATATGCTATTATTTGATAATTTAATTTTTAATTAATGTATTTATTTAAAGTTTTCAATTGATGTTACTATCTTGGAATGTAACAGTAACATGTTACTGTCTAGAAAAAAAATAGTAATATGCTATTATCTATTTACCTGAAATTTTTAATTGATATTACTATTTTAAAACAAAACAGTAACATGTTACTGTTTCTTCTAGACAGTACTAGACAGTAACATGTTACTGTGTAGAGAAAAAATAGTAACATACTATTATTTAACAATTTGGTTGTTAATTAAACTTGATTTATCCATTTATTTAGGATTTTCAATTAGTGTTACTGTTTTGGAATGAAATAGTAACATGTTACTGTTTTAGAATGAAACAGTAACATGTTACTATCTAGAAAATAAACAGTAACATGCTATTATCTATTTATTTAAAAATTTTAATTAATGTTTCTGTTTTGAAATGAAACAGTAACATGTTACTAACTAGAAAATAAATAGTAGTTAGTAACATATTACTGTTTAGAGAAAAAAATGATAACATGCTATTATTTAGTAATTTGGTTGTTAATTAGACTTGATTTATCTATTTATTTGAGATTTTTAATTGATGTTACTATTTTAGAACGAAACAGTAACATGTTACTGTCTAGAGAAAAAATAGTAACATGTTATTATTTAGCAATTTGATTGTTAATTAGACTTGATTTATCTATTTATTTGAGATTTTTAATTGATGTTACTATTTTAGAACGAAACAGTAACATGTTACTGTCTAGAGAAAAAATAGTAGCATGTTATTATTTAGCAATTTAGTTGTTAATTAGACATGATTTATTCATTTATTTGAGATTTTTAATTAGTGTTACTGTCTTGGAATGAAACAGTAACATGCTATTATTTGGTAGTTTGGTTGTTAATTAGACATGATTTATTCATTTATTTGAGATTTTTAGTTGGTGTTATTGTCTTGGAACGAAACAGTAATATGTTACTGTCTTGGAACGAAACAGTAACATGCTATTATTTGGCAGTTTGGTTGTTAATTAGACATGATTTATTCATTTATTTGAGGTTTTTAATTGGTGTTACTGTCTTGAAACGAAACAGTAACATGTTACTATCTTGAAACGAAACAGTAACATGCTATTATTTGGCAGTTTGGTTGTTAATTAGGCATGATTTATTCATTTATTTGTGATTTTTAGTTGGTGTTACTGTCTTGGAACGAAACAGTAACATGCTATTATTTGGCAGTTTGGTTGTTAATTAGGCATGATTTATTCATTTATTTGAGGTTTTTAGTTGGTGTTACTATTTTGGAACGAAACAGTAACATATTACTGTCTTAGAACGAAACAGTAACATGCTATTATTTGGCAGTTTAGTTGTTAATTAGACATGATTTATTCATTTATTTGAGGTTTTTAATTGGTGTTAATGTCTTGGAACGAAACAGTAACATGTTATTATTTGGCAGTTTAGTTGTTAATTAGACATGATTTATTCATTTATTTAAGGTTTTTAGTTGGTGTTACTGTCTTGGAATGAAACAGTAACATGTTACTGTCTTGGAACGAAACAGTAATATGCTATTATTTGCCAGTTTGGTTGTTAATTAGGCATGATTTATTCATTTATTTGAGGTTTTTAGTTGGTGTTACTGTCTTGGAATGAAACAGTAACATGCTATTATTTGGCAGTTTGGTTATTAATTAGGCATGATTTATTCATTTATTTGTGATTTTTAGTTGGTGTTACTGTCTTGGAACGAAACAGTAACATGCTATTATTTGACAGTTTGGTTGTTAATTAGACATGATTTATTCATTTATTTGAGGTTTTTAGTTGGTGTTACTATTTTGGAACAAAACAGTAACATGCTATTATTTGGCAGTTTAGTTATTAATTAGACATGATTTATTTATTTATTTGAGGTTTTTAGTTGGTGTTACTGTCTTGGAACGAAACAGTAACATACTATTATTTGGCAGTTTAGTTGTTAATTAGACATGATTTATTCATTTATTTGAGGGTTTTAGTTAGTGATACTATCTTGAAAAGAAACAGTAACATGTTACTATCTTGGAACGAAACAGTAACATATTACTATTTAGTTTACAAATAGTAATAAATTATTTTTTAGTAATTTTATTTATTAAAAAAATTATTATAACACTACTAGATAGCAAAAGAGTTAGAAAAAAAATTTTAATATGGAATTCGAATGAATTTAAATTAATAAAAATAAGATTAAAGTAAAAAAAACAAGAAATTAAAGAAAAATTAAAAAAATCATTGAAAAAGGCCTTTTTTGCCAAATCAGAGTGGGCAAAACACCTTTGGTATTTGCAAGCACGTAAATCTCGAAAAGTTACATGAAATCAAAAAAAAATTCACTTAAAACGGACACTCAGGCACAAAGTTATAATTATTCAAAGTTTTGAGCTCAATTTATACGTTTTTAACCAAGTAGACTTCGTCAAACCCAAATTTTCTTATTTCTGTTGAAAGAGCAAATGAAAAAGATTAAAAATGAGTGGTCATGCAAACATTGGTTAACTAATAAAGAATTTATGACTTTTTTAAAATTTTAATTTACTACCGCATTCACACAGTTAAAAAAAGTGTAATTTCAGTATATAACATTTATAAATCATAAAATTGGAACCTATTTAAAAAAAATCTGGCGCTATCACCTCTTTAAAATTAATTAATATCTATTAATATATATTACATTATTATTAAGGATATTATAGTCATTTCATTATTATTTCCTAGGAAATTCAAAGTTGAACCAAACAAAACATAAGAATTTATTTCGTGGGATATGTGACTTCCTTTATGTCAACCAAACAACATTTAAGGATTTCCTAGGAAGTGCACACAGTAAGTAACTTCCTAGGAAATTCAACTTCCCATGGGAAGTTATTTCCTGCATGAACCAAACGACCCCTAAGTCTAATTATTACAAGATAAGGGGAAGAAAATTACATCTTACACCCACTGTTAGGTGGTTGGATTTCACCTATACCTTCTTTATTTATTTGAAATTAACACTCTGAAGTTATTGATTATTGGATTTAACCCATGCTGTTCAAAAAACTGATATTTGTTGTTAGTCACATGTCAGTCACGTGAGTTTCTTTCTAACTAGTGAAATGTGATTGGAACACAAAAAAATAATAAAAAAAATAACACATTAAATTATTTAACTCCAAAATAGCAATTTCCTTTCTAAAATAATAAAAAATTTCATTTTTGTTTTTTAGTTGAAATTTTCTTTGGCCAATTAAGTCACCCAATAGTTGTATACAAAAACTTTCAAAGCGTTAAATAATAGTAGACTCAGGTGCAAAAGAAAATAAAGATGCATTTTCATTGCCTTGATTGAAGATTAAAGCAAGTACTATACACAATCAAGTATGGACATAAGTAAGCTTACTTGCTAATTCTATCTTTTCACATTATAATTTACTTTAAGTAGGGCAATGTAAATATGGTGAACGAGAAATTATTTAGTAAATGAGGTCTTAATATAAGGTTTTGCTTTTTTTTTTTTTGCAATTATTTCACTTAGTGTTTATGAATGTGCTAAGAGAAAGGGATTTATTTTTTGAATAATACTCACCCTTTCCTATAGTGTAGAGGTTAACACTAGTGTATCTTTTTATGTTAACACTAAATGGATAATTATTTGTTTCCATTAATGGATTGAGTAGGGTTATTTCTAAAATTGATATATTATGTATGGTTAAATGGGTGATAAAGGGACATTATGCAATTTTGATAATTAGGTAATTCTTTTCCACTATAGCATTTTACTTTATTGATGTGAAAATTTACCATAAGGGTAATTTGCTTATGTTCCTAAAGGTGGAATATGAAAGTGGTGAGGTGGTGTTCTAGTGCAAGATTGATATTGACATAATGTCCAACATAAAACTTTAAATGGAGATGAAGAAGATGGGTAAAACAAGGTAATGATTTTTTTATATAAATTTGAAAGGGATAACTTTGAGGAAAGGTTTGTAGAGATGTTAATTGATCAAGATCTTCTAGAAATTTGGAAAATGATGGTTCAAAAGAATCATAAAGCATTACAAATATGTGTCCATAGATGAGGTGAGTTATGAGTTACTTTTGATTGGATCAGAAGTTGAAGATGAGCATGATGGACTAGAAATGGAATAAGCTTAAAAGGAGCAAGATGGACTAGAAGTGGAACAAGTTGTTGACCTTGCACTCATGATATACCAGTTGAACCTAATGGAACAAATGTGCTAAAGAAATCTGCAAATGCGTAACAACTTGGATGGAACAATATGCAAACAATGAAGACCTTAATTATAATGAGGATGAAGATCGATAAGAAAGTGAGGATCTATCAAATCTAATAGACAACTTAGGTGATGAAGGTAAAGATAGATTTGAGGGAGATGTTGATCCTAATTTGGCAAGGAATGTCAATGATTGGTTGTAGAAATCTATTTTTACAAATGGAACTAAAGTGCAAACTAAAGATGTAAAAGAGGGATATGTGTTACAGTATGTAAGCAATGATGAGTTGAAAAGAGTTTACAATAATAGTGACAATGAGAATGAAGGGGCAAGAATAAGGAGAAAGAATAAGTACCAAGAGTTTAATAAAATAACTAATTTACATGACAATGGGCACATAGAGGTGGGGTTAAGGTGATTCATCCCAAACATTTAGGAAGGTATTGTATCAATGGATAATCAAGTAAAGTTTTAACATTAATCTACCTTCAAATGAAAATGTAAGGATAACTATATATTGCAAAGAAACAAGTGACTAGAAAATTCATGCAACATGATACTAAAAAAGGGACTATTTTCAAATTAAGTCATTCTATAACAAACATGAGTGTGATCATTATAAGAAATGTAGAAAGGTCACTATTAATTAACTAGCTAAGAAATATATAAATAGCTTTAGGGATAATCCTACATAGGAAGCTAAAGTATTGAAGTTTTAATTTTTTAAGGAGTATGGATTTGAAATGTCCTTGGATAAGGCATATCAAGACAATATTTAGTGATAAAAATAAAAATATGCTAAGCTATAAAGATATGGTACTACCACTAGGGAGAGTAATGTGGGCTTAATAGTGAATATTAACATTAAGCAGGGCAGGTTTCAATGATTCTACCAATATTTTGATGCATGTAAAAGGGATTTCTTAGTTGGATGTAGGAAAGTGGTATAAGTTGGTGGTTGCCATCTAAAAGGAAGGTTTAAAGATTCGTTGCTAAGTGTTATTGGCAAAGATGGAAATGATAACATCTTTCTTATCGCAATTGCCATTATTGAAATTGAGAACAAAGATTCATGGATGTGGTTTCTAGATTTATTATTTAATGACATAAGCAGTATGCAACAAATGGGTTAGATTTTTATGTCTAACTAGTAAAAGGTTAAATTTTGTGCTAGGTCGTCAACTATTATTGCTAACTATGTCATTTTGAAATGTGATTAACCAATATACATTCACTATTGTAGGGAATGACAGAGCTTTTCAAGGAAATTATTCCAAGTGCAAACCAATGATTTTGTATGAGGCATATGCATGCAAACTTCAAGAAGCAAGGATACATAGGGAAGACCTTGAAGGATATAATGTGAAATGCAATTAGAACATACATAGAAATTGAACATAGACATCATATGAAAAATATTAAGGTTATTTTAGATTAGGCACATAATTAGCTTACTACATTTGATCCTAAATTGTGATGTAGGTGACTTTATTTTTTTTAATAATCCTCTATAATGTTATTAAACTATTTCATATTTGCTAAATGTATGAAAGCAATGTACTTGTTATTTAATTGTGTTATGTAAGTATGCTTACAACCTAAATGTCAAATGCAACATACTCCTTAATAATATTGCAAAATCTTTCAATGCATATATCAAAGATGCCAAAGACAAGCTAATTATAACAATGATGGAGATGATTATGAGATGATAAATGAGGTGAATTCATTTGAAGAAAGAGAGAATGAGAGAATACTCATAACCAATCTGCCTAAAGATAGTGTAGAAATTGGAATTGAGTAAGAATGATGCAAGAAATTGGCATTCTAATAAGAGTAAAAATGTAATCAACTTGTTCCAAAGGACTTGCACATGTAGAAAATGGCAACTAACAAGTATTCCATGTGGGTATATTCTTTTTACAATTTACAAAGACATTAGCAAGCTAAATGAATTTTTTGCTACATGTTACTCAAAGGAAAACTTTTTGAAGTATTATGAATTCCACATCAACCTTACTTCTTGGAGAAAATATCTGGCCACCATGTAAAGATGTGAACATATTACATCTTTAAGCTAGGACTTTAATTGGTAGGCTTAAGAAGAAAAGACTTATGGAAGAAAGATAGCTAGAGAATCCTAAGTGGATTTCAAAGATTGGGATGAAGATAAAGTGCTCTACTTATGATTAACATGGCCCTAACTTAAGAAGATGTAAGATTGCTAAAGATCCTGATTTAAAAATTTACAAAAACAAGGGTAAGAGACATAGCAAAAGGCTACAACTTGTGAAACAAGTGTTTCCTTAGCTTTAAACCATGCTTTTGGATCTAAAAGTCAAAAGTATTCATTTATTGTCGCTATTACTCCAACCATGCTCAATTTTGCTTTTGGATATACATTTATTTAGAAGTCTTGAATGGTTTTAGTATAGCTTTTGAACAAGTTAGTGTTATCAATCCCCTTTCTTTATGTCACTTTATTGAAATGTACTTAAATATTTTTTTTTTATCATTTTCTTGACAGCCAAAGGAAATCCAAATGCATGAAGCATATAGGGCAATAGATTCTATGCAAAATATTTTCTATAAAACAAATGTAGTTAAGCCAAGTGGACCTTAACATGGTGCTAAAAAAAGAGCAACTAAGAAACTTACTAACATGAGGGCCTCTTATGGTTTAACTAAAAGAACTAATAGGGGGGCTAAGAAACTGCACCATGGACCATCAACTTAGAATAGGCATTATTTGTTTATGGATCTGTGGATTAGTTTGTAGGATTTACTGCAATTATTTTGAACGTATAAGCTTTAATATTTTAGGTTGAATGTAACAAATGCTAATGTTTAACTATTTTATTGGTCATGTATTATCTATAGTGAACCTATTTTTTTAATGTATAGTGAACTTATTTTTTAGGTTAATGGAATCCATGATTTGGCAGTGACTTTGCCTTGGCACCATAATGTTTTCCACTTTGGCCTTTTTGATTTTGTTTTTATCTATATCACTTTATTGAAACATATTGCATTCTAATGGAATGAATTCATTTGTCTCATTAGTTTTTAAAAGTGTTTCTATCATTTCATTTGTCCACCTTACCAATATTAACCTCCTATTTTCACTATCTTAGCTTCCTATTATATTTATCTCATTAGTTTCATTTTAAATACATCATTTGCCTCATTTTATTAGTCTCATTTTAATTGGTTTGATTTTGACTACATCTATTTTCCAACTCCTTGCAATTTTGCCATGACAATTACAAATAAAAATAAAAAATGTTACATAAAGTTGATGAAAAATAAAAACTTAACTATACTATATTTTTTCATTGTTTCAAACTAAAACTACAACAACAACTATAATATTAGAAAATAGTGTAGCAAAATACTAATTAATAAAAATAGAGCATCTACCTAGTGCACAACAAAACATAGACTCCTTTCTTTCATTACCCATTTAATATATTATGCACTTCCTTTTAATCCCAAAGTACAAAAAAATAACAAGAAACAATAATATCCCACACACTACCCTTGTATATGTATATTACTATACACTTTAGTTCCTTTTAAAATTTTGAGACACATACAATTAAAACATATACTTATGTAATAAAAATAAATTTTATAAAAAAGATAAAAAATATAAAATCATTATTCTTCTATAATTAATTAATTATGAAAAATTTATACTTTAATTTTTTCATTTTTCTCTCTTCTCATTAAATATGAACTTTTTTATTGTATAAATTGTACATTAAAAAAATACTTGATAGAAATATATGTTTAGTTGAAACAAAGTTTACATGACATACAAATTATTTTTCTAGCTTATATCTAACTCTAATTTTTTTTAAAAAAATAGTGTGCACTAAAATTTTCATACACTTATTTATATGATACATATAATATGATTACATTAAAATTTCTATTTACTTACTATCTATTTTAATTTTAGGATATGATTACATTAAAATTACTATTTACTTACCATCTATTTTAATTTTATATCCTAAATTTTCACAGTCCTTTAAATATGTCTAAAAAAGTATATATACATTTATACCTTATTAATTTTTTTTTTAAACTTTATAGATTTTTATTGTAAATTTTTTTTATAAAATTATAAATAATTTTTATGTCACAACCTTTGCAAATATAACTTTATATTTTTATTTATATTATGCACAAATATAATTGTACTAGAATTATCACTTAATTACTATCTATTATGATTTTATCATCCAAAATTGTCACAATAAAGCATTTATACATTTCTAAAAAAGATGCATAATTATGAACTTTATTAAATTAATTAAACTTTTACAAATTTTATAAATTTTTATTGTAACATTTTTTATAAAAGTTTAAATAATTTTTGTTACAATCTTTATAAATATTTTTTTGTAATTCTATCTAAAGTTCCATAATTTATTATATTTGATTTGTAAATAAGTTACAATACGTTAAATTAAAATTTTCAAAAAAATTATAATTTTTTAGATAATTATAAATTTTTTAATACATATTAAAATAAATTTTATTCAATTATAGCTAATCTTTGGCCCTCCTAAGCTAGAATTTTTTACTCCATCACTAGGCATGAAAACATTACATTTGATATTGTATGTGCAATATTTATACTATATAATTTTGTTAAAGAGAAATTTATTATCTTATTTATATCAATAAACTATGGTGGCATAATGTATTATTTATTGAGTTAGAAAGTACCTTTCTCACCATGTGATGCTGAAACAATTGGGTTTACATGTAAAACGTATGTTATATTAGAAGCATTTCTTTCAATAGTACGATCAAGTAGTTTATTACTTTTAGCAAGCATTTCTTTCGATGGTGTAACATCCTAACAAATAATAAAAATTAATTTTTAATTAAAATCTTTTGCTATTTTTGAATTTCAAAGTTTTTATCTATAAAAATCATTTTATTTAAATTTTAAAAAATAAAATAAATTATCCATTTTTGAATAATTAAATTGGTCAAAGATATAATTATAATTCAAAACAATACTTATAGCATTTTGAAATAAATTTTTATAATTTAGTATTTCTTTGATATAGCAGTCACTTTTTATTGTGGTTTATGTATAAATTTGAAAATTCTAAAACCTTAAGAAATTATCTCTAAGTTTCTAAGAATTTTTTTTCTCATGAGGTTAGGAAAATAAGATTTTGGTGGAAATTCTAATGTGGTTTAGCCAAGGAGAAAAATAGTTAGAAGGAAGGAATGGATGAGATTTAAGCATAAAAGTAAGCTTTTGGTGTGCAAGAAACACCAAAACAAAGCCTAAAAGGGCTTGATATTTTTTTAATTATCCTTTTTTTCTCTCTATGTTTTTCATGGCATTTGTCAAAGTGAGTTGAGTTTAATGGGTGGATTGATATCATTTTTCCTAACCTAGGATTAGAATTGGTATGAAAAATAATAACAATAATCCGATTTGATAAAAAATGAGACTGGTTAGCTTGATCGGGTAAATGATTAGAACTAGTAAGTGTGAATTTGTTAAGTAATTAAGTTAGCCCATTAATGTGATAATAAATAATTAATTTATACATAATATTAAAATTATATATATGAGTAATTTTAAATAATTTTTAATATTAAAATTAATAAATTTACATATTTAATAGTATCAGCATATATTATATAAGTTTATTAAAATAAATAATTACATTAAAATTAAAATTAAAAAAAATTATGCAAAAAATTCAATTTATGATCATAAAACTTAAAAATTAATAAAAAATAATTACATGTATTATAACTAAATATACACAAAACAATTACTATAACTAAACAAATATATTAATTAGAGTAATAAATTATTAATAGTATAGTAAAATAGTGATATATTCATATATATATATATGTTATAAATTTAGTTAATAAAATATTTATTTTAATTAATACTATTTTTTTAGTCTAAGTCTCATGGTTTTTAATTAGTCTTCTAATTAAAAGTTTTCTATATTTAAGAACATTGTACTTTAATTTATTTTTTACTATTTTAATTATATCCATTAATAATAATAATAAAACATAACCAATTGTAAAATCTATTTAGGATTACCTGGTAAAAGTCAATTTGAGATTAGGACTTATACTATAACAACCTAACCTAGCTTGATCTAATAAAAAAGTACCTCATTGACCTAATGTATAGTTTTTATTTATTGGGTTAGTTTAGTAGGGTTGTGTAAACTTGTTTTGACAATTTTACATTCCTTATCACTAGTTCATTTTTTTGTTTTTCTCTTTGACTCCTTATTTCACTGCCATTAGTTTCTATTTATTTTGGTAGCTTAACGTCACCATTCCACCTTTGCTTTAGTGCACATCACATTTAGCAATGGGCTAATAATTTCCATTGGAGAGATGTCATAAATTGTGATTCTTCTTGTATAGCAATAAGGTGATATTGTATTGTCCACCCCACTTTCTAGTGTCTAGTGTCACTCTCTTCATTAATGGAACTCTAAGTACTCTTCCAGAATAAAGGTAAACCACCCTAGACAAAAACTCAAAATTTTCAACCTTTATAAGTATGATTTGGAAAATCCTTAATTTATGCAATTTAGGAATTCATATAATTTTAGCAAAAAAAAAAAGAATAAAATGCTCTAGATTAGTAAGGTAACGTGAATAGAACTTAGAATAGAAATTTCAAAGAGAAGTAATTGATAAGGTATTATACTAATTAATTATTCTAAAATATTACAATGGGAAGAAAGAAAGCCAAGTATTGATGTTTCAAAAGTTTTTAAGAAGAAGCAATCTCCCTTAGATGAGTGCTTATCTCTCTAAAGGATAATTTAGTAAATATTGAATGCTTTATATTATTTGTTTTCTTTCACTATGTATATTTATTATAATATTTTATGAATTAACTAAATTAGTGGTAATATTGAACTATAGATGGTTGTGTAGAAGATTATTTATTATTACTTGTGTATCCGTGTTCTGAGAATTTGATTTCACGATTGGATATTGATTTGATAATATTCGGGATTGGACTAAAGAAATATGGCCTTAGTTGTTTTGGTTAAGATACAGTATATGCCAATAATATTTATTAGATGAAATTGATATATAATTAATGATGATTGTGTATAATAAGAATGCTAGAATTATTATTGGCATAGGGTGCTATGGTTTAATTTTTTTATTATTAAGATTGTAATTGTGAAATGATTATGTTTGTTTTTAGTATTATAGCTATGGTTTGCTTGTGTTTATTGTTATTACTATGGCTATGATATGATTATGTTTGAAATAGTGATGAATAATGGTGATATGGTTGAATTATTTTATTGAGCATAAGATTTGTTGCGTACGAGAATGGTACCATAGTGATATTGGAATGAGATAATGGAAGAGAAAAAATAAATTTTATTAAGTTGTAAAAAAATTACCCTAAATCCATGTGCCTATTTGTGAGAGGGATAAGGTGCATATTTGAAGGAATAAGGATGAAGTTTGTGAGCGGATAAGATGATTTGAAAGTTACAAGGAGATTTAAATAAATTTACATGATCAATTTCCTTGATTTCAATGCATTCTATAAGTAATGATATGTATTAGTAAATATGAAAATAGTTGATAGGTTGTACATGGCCTAAGAATATTTTAAAATAACATCTTATGCTTGGAAGATATGACAATAGTCAATTGATTATCCAACAAGGATTTTAAGTATAAATTTATATTAGAATTGTTCTTTCTTAACAGGCATCTTAGCTTGTTAGAGCTATCTTATATAATTTATCTATTAATAAATGATTTTGGAAAGATATGTACTTATTGAATTATAAATTTATTTGTTAGTTATCTATATCTTTTGTAAGTTAAATTTCAAATATCAAATTAAGTTATTTTTAGGGGAATTCAAAGTAAGTTGATCTAAGAGTATGATAGTTAAGGAGTTTAGTGTCGATGTAATTTTATCGATTTGTTATTGTGTTGTTTATATGAATCCTTACACATATTGGAATTCTAATGTAGGATTGTATGAGTGTCTAAGTTTTGATAGCTAGCATGATTGGTTAGTTAGCTAGTCAGATTAGTGGAATTAGTTAATAGGTTTAGTTTGGTCATGATTATAAAGTATTTTATCACTCTAACCATTTCCTAGCTTCAAGTTAAACAATCTCACATAATAAATAACTATATAAATTTAGTGTAACTTATATATAAAAGGTTCTTTGCATCACTTAACAAGTTATGAAGGGAATATAGGTACTCAATGAAATTATCTTTGACAACATGCATCATCTCCTTTAACTGATCGTTTACTTAGAAGTACAACACAAATAGAAAATTTACCTTCCTTATGCCATATTTATCATGTATATACTTGGTAAATTTTATTGAAAATAGATGTTCACTTATCTTTATTGGATTGAACATTCTAACACAAATATAATTCTTACAGGGACACTTAGTAAGCTTGTTATAAAATTTCTCTTCTTTACCTATAATAAATTTAATAAAGTCATCATCCCTTTTAGCATATTTAAGGCTCATACAATGAGCAAACATATTTATTCATGATTCATAGTTACCTAATTTGAATAAAAAATGCAATAAAGACACAAAATATAGCAATACATGAAAATATACACCAACATGTAAATAATACAAAGGGTTTTAATGAAGTTTCTAAATATATATATTAACATGCACTCCACATAGAATTTAAGAAAAAAATTAGACATATAAAATCCAAATAAAAATAGAGGTACACAAACACACTATCAAAAATGTTCTTCCCTAAGTTTATAGGAAAATAAGGCATTTAAATGAACTTTAACATAGAGAAGAAGATTTCAATAAACTAAGGGATGAATAAAAGGTTAAATGCAAGTTTTGTTGAACTTGGATAAGAAGATTCCCTTTGGGCATAACAAGACTCGTGAAGGAGATTCAAGAACTCTACCCTGTGTTGTTTGGCATCAAGTAAGAGATTACTTTTTATTTCAACTTGCATACTTATTTTTGTCAATTATTTAAAGAGCAAAATGATGTCATTCAAATTTCCACATTAGGTATACATTAAAACCAACATCTATTATCTAACTAATTATGTTCAAAATATTAATAATCAAATATACCATATTAGTTACATAACAATTGCCATTTTAATTATTTTTTACATTGATGTTAAATAAAAATTGACATCTTATATTAAAAAAAATAACTTCAACATTGATTTACTAAAAATAATTGATATGATTTTATAATTTTTTAATTATAGAATAACCTATGTTTAAAAAGTAGAAATCTTGTTTAATATGTCAGTTATTATAATAAGGAGACATCATAACATAAAGATATTGATGTTGAGAAAGAAATCAATGTGGTTTTTATGCTTTTTTTATTATAGAACATTAAAATCTTTAAAATTTCAAATGAATGATGATAATAAAAAAAAGAGTTATGTTTAAATATTTTGAATAAACATGTAGTTAATTTTATTTCATTTTTCAAATGACATATGTCTTTTATACTTAAGAAAAGATAGTTATCGATACATGAAAACTAAACATACATTTTAGAGGAAGTAAATTAAGAAATATATGAGAAAATGGATAATTAATAGTTATGAGAAATATAATTTTATTTGTTTACATACAACATCATTATAGGATTTCATCAACAAATAGAATAAATAACTAGCTTTTCATTACATATTCTACATGCTATTACATTAATGATATTAGTAAATGTAATATTCCATACTTGTTACTAATTCTCTTAGTTGACTCCCATCTTTTTCATATTACTTGATGTTACTTCTAAGTTAGAGGGTGCAAATGATTCCTCCATTTTAATCCTCAAAGAAGCTTAAGAAAGCTTAATTTTTTGCTTTCTCCTCCTATTGTAACAATAATAAAAAATGAAGAGTTAGCTTATATTTTTTATGCTTAATTATATTATGAAAGGAAACTCTTTCTTTGAGGATTAAGGTGAAGGTGTAAGAATGGTCTAGACAATATATTTGTCACCATTACCAATTCAAAAGTATGGATTAAATGCAAATATAACTTCCCCTTCATCTCAAGAAGCACATCTAGAGATGCTTCAATTCATGTCAAAGGTTTTGCTTCCTTTAATATTTTGGGCTTAACAATGTGACCAAGGATTCTTGCCATATTATTAAACTTGAGATATCAAAGGAGACAAGTCCTTTGATAAAATCTGAAACATTTCCAAATGTACTTCTTGAGACAAAATGAGAGCTATCTATAAATTCAACCTAAACTCTAGATCAATTAGATAATGGAGATAAATGCATCACTAAAATTGTTTGAAATGGAGATTACAATCAAAATTTATAGGTAAACCTATAGAATATGAGATGTTAATTATTAAATTAAGACTAAGACTTAAAAGTTTGGCAATTTAAAGTATGATGCCTAAAATTCATTTAGATTTCATTTATTTGAACATCTAACGTTGTAAGTGTTCACTTCCTTGTGAATGTTATAGTACAATTTAAATAAACTGACCATTAAAATAACTTTATAGCTTCTGATAATATCATAAATATAGATATTAGTTAGCTGTAGATAACTTTTAGATATTAGTTTACACATACACCTAATGCCAAAAAAATATATTTTTTTATAATTTTCAATAATATTATAAATACAAAAATAGTTGGCTATATATATATATATCTTTAGACATCAATTCCTATATATAATCAACATTTGAATTATATATATTCATTACAGTTTCTAATAATATCATAAATAAAAAATTATTTGCTTATTAATATACCTTTAGATGTTAGTTCCCACATATAACCAATGTCTAAAATTACAAACATTCTTTCTAACATAACTTTTTGGTATTTTTTTAAACATTAAGCATTTAAAAACTAATGTGGTAAATTGTAAATAAGTATGTGTCTAATATTCATGTTGGGTTTTATTAAATTACTATCATGATTTTCATAATTTTTTCTTTTTTTTGTCAAGTTCTAGTATGTTGTAAATACAATTTTACACAATGAAATATTTGAAACTTCAAACAATTTTATATAATGATATCATTATATAGTAAATATCAAAGATGATGTAAGAAAAGATTAAACATATAAATAGTTTCATAAATGAAAACTTTAATTATAATAAATCATTATATAAAAAAATTACAAATGAAAATATAAGACACTTTTACAACTATATATTTCATAAAGCAACCTACACAAAATCTACATTTTTACAACATAATCATTATGTATCTAAATTTACAACCTAAAATAATCTTTGTTGCAAATCATCATTTATTGAAGAAAGATAATCTATTTTGCTTACATTGAAACGCTCCATAAGATTTTGTAGATATTAGCCATTCTTTTCTTTAGAGTGTATGGTGAAATATAAGGATAACTCATTTATATTTAGTAACTCTTTGAATTTTATAGAAGCATTCTAGCCAGGATTTTAATGCCTCATACTTTTCAAAGTATGAGATATTAAAGTCATAAATGACGTGCTTCTACAAAATTCAAATCATTTCAAATGAATGAATGAGTTGTGCTTAAATTTTAACATAAACAAAACAAAGGTACAAGGAAATTTTATAGACACTAAAAGTAGTAATAGACATTGGTTATTAACGAAATACTAATGTCTTTTGTATTATATTTTTTAGAGTAAGCAGTTGTTCATACACTTTTAAAAGTTGATTAAATGCAAATTAATGTGTAAAATGAAATAAACATCATTGTAAACAATGATTGTCATCTTAAGTTTTCATATTAAATATTATTAGGAGTGTTAAATAGACTCAAGTTTATGAATACTTTTAGGTTAGTCACAAACTTTGACAAATCTAAACTATTCAAAATTAAGTTCATTTTTTAACAGATAATATGGGCCTATCAATTATAGATTAGGTTCATCACAGATTAGGCAAATACAGACTAGTTTGTGGATTTCTAGTTAAAGTTTATGAACATGTCTAGGTTCATCGCAAACTTTGGCAGACTTAAATGCCTTAAAATCAGGTCTAATTTTTTTGTAGATAAATACAAATCGTTCATCAAAGGATGAGTCCATATGAAGTGTGATTCACCTATTTAACACCTTTAGATATTACATTTTTAGTTGGCTTTATTTGAATTGACGTGATAAGTTACACTTATTTTTAGAAATGCTATCACACCATTGTATTTGTTAATTTTCACTTAAATTGATATTGATATCCAACGTTGTATGGCAATTTTGTAATAATGTTCCTAATTATAATTTTACATGCGTATTTTCTTTTCAACTTAACACTAATAATAAAGCTCAAGAAATATATTGATAACAAATAGATAATGTAAATTTTTAATAATTAATGCAAAAATTTGGAAAGGAAACAAAGCATTTGACTTTTTTTTTCAATTTGTTCTTTTTTCCCTTACACACAGAATTCATGCTCATGTTAATAGTGTATAATATTTTGTATGATGATGTACAAAGACATCTAGTGGTGCATGATGTTTCTTCGTATTAATACAAACTAATACTATATAGAATGAAGTATTTATTATAATTACTTTTAGCATAATTATTTTTTATAATTATTATTTGTTATCAATATTAATTGATATATTGTAAAGTAATAAAAATCCATATTTTATACTAAAAGAAGAGACAAAATTAATTTGCAAGTCTTTCAATTGTATAATAATTTATGTTTACACTTTTTTCCATAATAATTGTTTTTTCTTCCTTATTACATAAATTCCTTTCATTTTAATTAAATTTTTTTATTAATAACACAAATAAGTACGATGTATTTCCAATGCAATGAAACTATGATGAGTAATGGTGTAATCGAAAATTTTCAATAGGTGGTCCTTAAATTCTAAACCTAGGAAAAAAATTAATTTTTCTACTTTATTGTTCCAAAAGCTAATAAAGGAATTTTAAGAGTGTCTAACAAAAGGAGATCATTGGAGCTTGATAACTCAAAAGCTTTAATTCCAAGGGTTATCAAGCTAACTTTCCTACTTCAATACTATGTTGTATTTCCAAATTTAATCATTTTGAAATAATCACTCCATCCAATGACGAGATAGAATTATCCTTTGATATGTTGAGAGTTTGAATGACATTAAATATACATAAAAGAGAGAATGAAATTGATAATCATAGTAATTTTTCTTATACTTTGTGGCTTTACTATTAATGTTATCCACCCACAAATGCTATCTTGGCATTTAAAAAGGTATTTCATGCCTTGAGTGAAGCAAATATATAATGAAATGAAAATTTATTAAATGTCAAACTTCAATTTGTAATTTCCCTAACATTTCATTTGGTATATATGTGGATTGTTTTGATATTATTTGATTGATAAAAGGAATAGATATCACCAAATCACATGAATTTTATATAAGAGAAAAAAATGCTATTTAAGCATAACATGTGCATTGTCATTCATCTATCACTTCTTATTTATCATATTAAAAACAAAATTTTCATGAGAATAGGTTCAGGTTATATAAAATTTACATTTTATTCAATTTGCTTTTCATTTGAAAGAATATTTTAGATAATAAATTAAGTTGTCATATTAATACAATGAGACCTTACTTTATTTAGATATGGTTTTAAGTCAATATTATTTGCATACACAAATTTATATTCATGTTATTTTTTTATCTCTTCTCTTACATTTACCAAAATAAATAATTAACCATTAGCATTAATGTGTAATGCTCACACCAAAATGAATAACTGAACTTACTCTAATATGTAGTAAGGTTGACTGTCAGTTGAACCAAAGAGTATACAATACAAAAAATCTATCATTTTCTGACATCATTTTTCGATGGTTCTTCGATGATCAATTTTATGTATAAAAAATTCATCGGAATGTTAATTAGAAATTAAGAAATTTATATATTATTTTTTCATGTTTACATTCGTTGGAAATTCCCTTTTAGTGAAAAAAGATAATAAATAATTTTACTACATTAATCAATTATTAATATTTTATAATATAGGAAAATTTGCTTTAATTGCTAATATGGTGTTTCCAACTAGGAGTGCAAATGGGTTAGGCCGAAATAGACTTTGCCTTAAATAGCCAAGTCTGTATTATAAAACATTAGCCTGAGCTTAACTTATTAGTTTATATAAGACTTTATTTCAAGCTCGGCCTGACCTGTTTTAAAAATCTAATCTAGTCTGTTAATCTATTTAAAAGCCTATTCTTAAATACAAATTTTTAAATAGGCCAATAACTTAAGACTTAAAAGATTTATTATAAAAAGGCCTTAAATAGGCTAATAGTTTATATAAGCTTATATTAATATATTTTTAAGATGTACCTAATAATATTAAAATTAATACAAAATTTTATATAAAAATTAATTAATAAAGAAATAAATAACATAAAGTTGCTATAACATCAAAAGTTAATAACAAAGTCAAATCAGTTCATCATAAATTATGTAACAAACATTTAAAATATTTAATTTATATAATAAGTTTGGAAAAAAAATTTATATATTATTACCTTTATAGTAAATAAAATTAAATAAAAAATATTAAATAAGCTGACCTAATAAGTTTGTAAGGTAGGTTTAAAATAAAAAGACTTAATCTATTTAATTAAAAAAATTTCTATATTAATTTTAACCCTACTCATTTAACTCAATAAGTCGAGCTGAATCGAGTCAGGCCGAGTCGAACGGTTCGGCCTGATATAAGTTAAGTCAGACTACAGACCTTTGTAGGTCGCTCGAGTCATTTGTATTCCTATTTCCAACCCTTACAGGCATCGGAATGCTACGTGAAATTTATAAAATATTTTGGAATATAAAACACTAGTCATGTTTGCGACGTTCTTGGACTTTGGAAAGCCGTCGGAAAATTCGGAGTTGTTTTTCAAAATCGTAAAACTCAATCACCTTTCATCTTAGCATTCCACCAGCGTTTTTTTGCCTTAACCTCACTACCCCTCACCATTGCTCAAGCCACCAAAAGCCACTAACATTCCTCACCATCGGTCAAGCCACTAGCAGCCACTGTTCGAAGCCCTGCCGTCTATTCTGCATCTCGCTCAGCCTTCTTCCACTGCTGTAAATAATGGTAAGTGATTAATTTCTGATCACATTCCCATGTAATATGAAGTTTATTTGACATATTGACTGCTTATGAGTTAGCATCCCTCTGTGAGGGAAAATAATACCTTGCTGTAAAAAAGAGGGGGCCGACCTTTAGCATGATTTCTAGTTTGTACACATTCTTTGTTGTCTTCCTAATTTCACCAAATCACCAAATCTGTGTCGTAGAGCGCTTTTCAATCTGAAGCCTCCTTACGGGTATTTCCCTCCTCTATTCTCCGATGATCAACACATTCCAAATTTCTGTTTGAATTTATTTATTTTTAGTTGACGGTTTGATTCTTGTGGGACTTTTGCAGCATTAGTGTCCATACCAAAGTCCTTGCAATCTTGATCATCTTCTCAGTTGATACTTAGCTAAAGGTACTTCTCTATATTTTGCATTAAGGTTTTGGTTTTTGGTCCTTTAAATTTAAGGGAATGAACAATATTGTACAGTTGAATTATTTCAAACTATTAGGTTGGGTTTTTAGCGGTGAGGTTTTCTAAAATTTGACAGTGAAGTATAATTCTTAATCTGAAAAATTAATGTGCAAAATGATTGAAAGTCATCCTATCTTCTCCATTTAATTTTACGGAATGAGTTCTTTCCTTTTCCTTTTTTTTGGGTGGTAAGTTCATGACGTACAGAGAAAAGGGGGATAATTTAATGGAGAAGTTATGAGCAAAATCCTTGATGTGTTAATTGGTGCTTACTCTGCATTAAATGGGAATGAGTATGACAAGGGTTGCCAAATTGAGAGCCAGAGAGAGATAGATGAAAAAGCCAGTTAAATGTAGAAGCAGGGGGGAAGTCCCTCTTTATTATACACGTAAGAAGGGTCAAGATTGTGAAAAATTGTAGTCAGTGGGAGTGTGAGAGTAGTTGTTGCAAAAATGCCATTAAGAGGGGAAGGGGAACAACTAAAAAGCTGTACATATTCATTGGCATCCACCAATATGTCCCTAAAATGAAAAGGAAAAATTGATTAGTTTTACAAGGATTGTTGAATGTAGAAATACAGCAAGGATTTAATAATTGATTTCTTTAATCATGAATGTACTTCAAATCTTGCAGAATCTATCTTGTGTCATCGTACCAAAAATAATAGTAGTAAAAAAAGGACTAGAAACCACCTCTTATCTGCTCCGACTGTCAAAAACCTTTGCCTTTATTCATTTGATTTAATTTCAAGGATATTCCAACAGTTTCATCACAGATAACAAATGCATAAACTCGTAAAAATATATCAAACAAATCAAGACGTACTGGGGAAAAAACTAAGCTCACCTAATGCCAGACTTGCTTGAACCAGATGTACTGCAACTATCAATATGAGAGACATTTAAAAATAAGAATAACACTAATGGATATATTAATTGTCATACATATATATTATTCTTGCATCTTTTGCCCACGAGAATTTCACATGCTCATCGCTCTAAAAATTTTATCAATGCTATTATTAACGATGAACCATTCTTCCAACTCAGAGAACTGTGGCTTCTCCCTCAACCACCAACACTTTGGGCAAATAGGCTACTTGCACTGTTCCGTCACCATCCAATTGGAGCGGAATTCAAGTCTGAATTTCTCTCTCTGCATAATTTTGGTTAGTCCTCTTTGCAGTCATTTAGGAATTTACAGTAACATTATATGCATATATCTAGAATTTATAGTAAGCTTTTTAACAAATCTGGAATTTGGAGTTTCCTTTCTTTTACATTACTTTGTAGCAATATCAGTATACAGATTTGCACTGCACGTGGGTTTTGGAAATTCTTTTATTAGATTATATCCTCCTACTATTGTGTGATGCTATGTTATCATTATTAATGCTGAAAGAGGAAAAAGGAGATCTCTATAAAAATATTTTTACTAAAGATATTTTCAGAAAAACAAAGAAAAAAAATGGAGCATAAAATAAGAAAAAGAATTTCATAAAAAGAACATAGAGATGAAAAGCAACAAAACTTTTATTGTTGAGTACATAATGGAGAGCTCAAAGTATTACCCTCCAAGCTCAATCACGATAGAATACAACTTCAGCTACTTCTGTTGCAGACTTCACTCTTTCTTCTTCAATAAAAGCTCTAGATAAAAGAAAAAACTGACAAATATTATTTGCAGAGAGGACAACAAACAAGAGCAATAGACAGAAATACACACAAAGTTACTGACCTGATACTTAGATCTTCTCAATATAGACACAAGATGATTTAAACTACCATGTGCTATCTATTAGAATTGGAAAAAACTAGGGCAAGTCTGGCTAATTACTCGTTTAAAATACTTGGTCAGTAAACTTTCATCAAACAATAAATGAGATTGAACAAAAGAAGCTACAGCATTGAAGTGGTTGAATGGATGCAAAAACATTTATAAAGGTGCTTAGTTGTCCACTTTTAGGTTGGGCACTAATGGTCAGAAAAGTGCAATTGCTTATTCTTAAAACCGACATCAAGGTACATATCTAAGGCTAAAACTAGAGTTAGCTTCTTATTTTCTATTCTATGGAATCACTAGTGGACATACTAGAGGCCAGTTTAATAACTAGAAGTGATTTTGACCTTTTTCACCCAAAAATGCCGTAGTCACAACTCAAACTCCACAAAACAGCACAACTCTGGCTAATGTTATGTGCCACTGATTTGATGATGATAGCTTATAAGTTGTAAAATGGTCTGTTCTGATTCATGCAAACTTTAATTTATACAGATTAATATGTATAAATTTGTCTAAAAATGATTGAATTTTATACAGATTAATATGGAAAAAAGAGGGAAAAAATAGAAAATCCAAAACAACGTATTATTATATATTCAGAGGTTGAAGATTCAGCATTTTCGAGCGCTGCATTCAGTCCATCCACTTTTTGCTTCAAGTCATCTATATATTTGGAAGCATCTACAATAATTGAGGCTTTGTTCACCTGCTTAAGTAACTAACAAATGGATAACTGTTTAGTTTGACTCCAAAAGAATCAGAAAAGCCTCAGCTATTTATTGAAAGACAGCAGCCAAAAGCTAATTCATCAGTACGTGGTGTGAATTACAGCACTAGAATTTGTGACAGCTCGAAGTTGTTGCAACTTATGCTGTAGAGCTACTTTTTCCCTCTCCCTAGAAGATATGATTTCTCCTCCTCCTTATCACTTTTATCAAGTTATTGAGTAATTTGAATGCGTGCCTCCTTAGTTCTGGCCTCCTTTTCCATCTAAGCCTTTGGGATTCTTTTTTATACAAAGCGTGAGCAAACAAAAATAAGTTATTTTATTGTTTGTTTCCATAATGGCCAGCTTCCTCTTCCCCACAAGAAATTATGCTTTTTCACAAGGGAATTACAGAATTGACTTCAAGTCTAATGTTAATCAGATGATTGTTTGGTATCTGATAGGTGCACATCCATGTACCACAAAAAGATGCATTAATCCCAAAATTGTTTTAAATATATACCACCATTTGTCATGTCCGCTTGCAAAATATGTGAATTTGAATTCTCTAAAAATAGTATCACTTGAGATAATAATATATAGAGATAGATATAATATAATTTGTACAATAAGATTGACAATCAATTCTCTCTTTTTATAATAATAGAAGTAATCAAGGCATTAAACACACATACATAATATTTCAAGATCGAATTTAGCATATAGATTACGATATAACTTTTAAGTAACAATATATATCACTTGAGTTAAAAATTTAAGGTTATAATAATTTATTTTTAATATAGAATAAATATGACTAAAATAAATATGACCATATAATCTGGTAAAATCCAAACATGGCATTGGTAAATTGATATTAATAAACATCACCTACAAATTATAGAATGATACTAATTAGGTCTTACAAATGAGATAATGGTTTACAAAAATCAAGCAAAGAAATCTCTGTTACCATTTCATTACTATAGTTTTATTATTATACGTTAGTTTTGTGGGGTTTACAAAAATCAAGAATTATCATTGAATGGAGAAGATTATGGTACAATATCCAATATCAATTGTTCTAAAAAATTTAAAGTATTTTAAAAAATTAAAATTGATTTTATTATTACTTGGATGCATTTTTCGAGAGTATATGGGAAATTTTTAAATAATTAGTATAATTAATGTACAATAAAATTGGTCCATTGGCTAGCCCCTTTAATTGGCCTAACTGGATTCGCTTAATAATCCGCCTTACAAGAAATTTTCAGGTAAGTGTCATTTTTATCTAAAACAGATGCTCCTTGACTTTTATAAAAAACAAAAATAAATATCTCCCTAACTGGCGTTCTAGCTTTCCTCTCCCAGCGAAAGAAGATAAATGATTGTTTATTCATATATTGAAGTGCTGCTAAAATGCCTATCTCATAAAAATTATTATTGTCAAAATACTTTCTTGAGGTTGAATGAAGTTAGCTTTAAATGTTTCTTCAATTAATTGCATAGTTTCTTGTCACTTTTTGCTTCTTATATAATCCAAGTTTTTAAGATTATGCTCTGTTGTTGGTAATAAAATACTTATGCTTATTTGCCATTGATGACTATCTCATTCTTTTAACAATTATATTAGTTAATAATAAATGAAAGTGTAGATATTAATATCTTAATTTTTAGGAGTAATTTCCTTTTCTTTATCAACGAAAATTAAATTACTTTCTTCCATTCAATACAAGTATGTCAAGAATGACTGTTTATGTGGATTTCTGCGAAGTAGGCTGTCTTAAGGCAGGAGAGTGTATAATAATAAAATATAATAAATAGATAGTGTATAAATTTAATAAAATAATGCAATTAAATATATTTATTTTGAATATATAATGATAAATATATTTTAAACTATTTATATATCATAAGAAATATATACACAACTTATAATATATCATTTTACACTATCTACTTGAGAAGTTGATTAGATTTTATTAAATAGATAAAAAGTCCAAAAGTAAATTCTATTGAAAATAGGCTTATAAACTGACAAAAGTGGCTTTTACTATCGAAAACAAACTTATAAAATGTACAACTTTGTACTATCTACTTGTGTAAATTAATATGAACTTAACAGTAAAAGTTTTGTATTATCTATTTAATTATATTTTCTATATAAAAGGGGTATATTTTAAATGAACTATTTTAAATATACACCTTCTCAACTAATTTTGTGGTCAAATCACCTTCTCAAGTTCATATATACAAAATTGTGTATATATTTCTTATGATATAACTTTTACAGATTTTATATGATAAAAATTACAATTTTATCTAGTGTAAAATGATATATTTAAATTGTAAATATAAGTTCAATATCACAATCTAAATATATACACTATTATTATATTTATTACAATTTACAATTGAAAATAAATAAAAATTATAAACTTATAAACTTGTACTTTTATTATTTATAGTGTATATATTTAGGTTCTGTAAGATAATAATAAATATATTGACAATAAACTTATAAATTAGTGTAATTTTAGATAGTGTATTATCATTATATAAAGAGTTAACACTAGTATAAAATAAATATATAATTTTACAATTATAATAATACAAGGTAAAGATAAAATAAACTTAATATGACAATTTAATCTAGCATATCTAGCAAAATGGCTACAACAACATTTTAGTGGATCATTACAAGCTTAACAAAATCTTTCAAACTAAAATGCAAAAGTGGATGATGAGAGAGATTATGAGATTACATCATGAAACAATTTTTAATTTAAATTGTTCAAATGTTTGATATTTTTATTTATGGTATTTTGGTTGAATTATATGAACAATAGTTACATTATTTTGATCTTGATTTCTAATATATTTCAATTTGCATTTGCATATGGATTTAAAGTATGATATATATATATATATATATATATATATATATATATATATATATATATATATATATATATATTGATGCTAAGTTATTTAATTAGGTGGGGTAAAATTTTTTTCGAAAAAAATAAAATTCTTTCAATTTTTTTTGTCATATCATACTTTTCGATGTCTTTATAATAAATAAGAACGTTGGAAGTGTCCTAGTTGTAATTTTTTGACGTTGCAAAGCGTCGAAAATAAACAACTTAAATGACGTGTTTTGATGATGTTGATGTCAATGTCATGTTATCTTTTCCGATGTTCATGGCCGTTGGAAAAAAATTATATGGCATTGCCAAGTCATGAATATGTTCACATATTTTTGACATTTTAGGCTGTCCAAAATGATGTTGGAAATTTTTGACATATTTTTCAACATACTTGGGCATCGAAATTTACAACATACATGGATGTGAGAAATGATGTTGAAAATTTTCAATGGCCATGAACATTGAAAAGATTTCCAATGAGTCAAATATTGATGTTTTGGTGGACGTCAGAAATTCGTAGGAAATTGATGTTTTCAGATGCATTTCCAATGCATTCGAATGTCGGAAAATGATAATTTTCTTATAGTGATAGAAATCAATCAATAGAGATAAAATATAAAATATGGAGTTATTAAAAGCAATTTTGAATGAATTAATTAAAAGCATAAGTAAAGAAGCACTAGTTGAATATGAGAGTTTAGTCAAACAAAAATCATACTCCAATTTTTAGATTTATCATCAACACCCAATAGATTTTATTATAATTTGATTACTTTACTAAAAATTATTAATAAGCTTATAGTAGTTAAGTTCTCAATGTTAATTAATTAGAACAAGCACTTAATTGCTCTCTTGTTATTAATATCAATCTAGAACATGAATCTAGACCTAATGAATGACAATGTTAAACATGTAGAACAAAGTTAAGGCCGAATTTGATAATACTATAAGTAAAAATTGCTCAATCCATTCTTTATTTTTTTTGGTAACTAATGATTCATTGAAGCATTAAATTATTAAATTCTAATTACTACTGATTACAATCAATCACAATTAACTTACAAGTGATAATTAATTGCAATTAATTATTTACTATAGATTATAATAGATGATTAACTAACAAATCATATTTAATAAATTATTTAAGTAGTCATCCATAATAAGAATAGAAAAATAAGAGATAATTAAATCAAAAGTAAAATGTAATACCTAGAAGCAATATCCAAAATCCTGTTGTTTAAAATGTTGAAACATTCAATTTAACTAATGAAGGTAGTTAAATTTTATTTATTTATGTCAAGGTGAAATATAAATATTTTAAATTTTAACTAAATGATATTATTATGTTTTTACTTGATGAGGGTTTTATCCAAATTTTATGAGAATATTTAAAAGTTTGGAGTGAAAGGATTATAAAATATATGTATTAGTTCTAGTAGATAACTTTTTTCTTATAGACTTATAAGTCCTTAAGAATATTGTAGAAATTTAGGGCATGGCAAATTATGAAGTATAAATTTATGATTTAATAATTTATCTTAAGATTTATAGGGTGATGAAACATTTAGATTAGGATTTTAAATGAAATAGGAAAAGGAAATTTTTGAAAATGAAATATTTTTAAATGAATGAAGGGTTAGGATTTATTAAAATAGAAAATGGAGAGTTGAGATTGAAATGGAAATAGAGCTCACAATGCACTAAGAAGCATTGAATAAAAACTCTTAGCTTCTAATATTCTTTTTCTATCTCTTTTCTTTCTATGTTCCTTGGGCTTTCTCTTTTTCCCCATTTTCCCTACAATTCTACTCTATTGATTGTTATTGTTGTTGTCTCTAATAGCAACAATGTTAGTACAATTTCATGTTATGATGCTTCTCCATTTGGATCCATGTAAAGGGGTGCCAAATTAGAAGACTAAGAGTATAGCAGATCGATTTGACAGCTGCTCCTTTCAGCATTCTTTCACTTTATCACTACCACTTGAGCTATCACGAGAAAGCCACAAAGTGCTACATTGGTTTCGTGGTAGGAAGTTGTTATTTCTTTTTGATCCATTAGCTTTAGGTTTCATCTTGCCTCGATGAGTTCTTTCATCATTTATGATGTTTTTTGCTAATTTGAGGGATGTTTTGAGATAAATGATGATGAGTTGAAAAATATTTGTTAGGACAACAGAATTTGAGAACTTCTAAAGCATTACATTTTAATATTTTGAGAGATTCAAGTTTGATTTAGAAAAATTCAATTTATTATTTTATTTTAGTTACTTGATATAAAACTAATAAAATAAAGATTTGATGTTCTAGAATGTAAGACCAGTATACTTAGAGTATATTTAAATTCTTAAAATTCAATATTTTTAGTGCTGAGTTTTATTTAGAAAATCCCCAATACATGCAATTTTTTTTATTATCTTGAAAAAGAATTGAAAATATTAGGAAATAAAAGTAAAGAATTAAATATGGATATGAGTGGAACCTAGAAAGTTAAATTTGAGTGGGAAATATATATATATATATATATATATATATATATATATATATATATATATATATATATATATATATATATAACATCAATATATTTATAAATTTTCATTGCGAAATGGGTGAATAAGAAAAAAAAGGGGAAAGATGAGTATGAATATTTTAGGACTTCTTGAAGAGCATGGGTATTATCGTGTGAGTATATATCTCACTCAAACTAATTTTGTAATTAAACTCTTTATTTATCTTCACATAAATGTGTATATATATGTTTATGGTTGTTTTAGGACTTCTTGAAGAGCATGGGTATTATCATGTGAGTGTATATCTCATTCAAACTAATTTCTTAATTAAACTCTTTATTTCTCTTCACATAAATGTGTATATATATGTTTATGGTTGTGGTTTAGAGAAATTTACAAACTCTCATAATAATTAATTTATAACTGTAATATATCTATTATTCTTATATTTAGAAATCCTACAAAATTAGTATTTATTGATGATTGTTTTCTTGAAGTACTTGACTAATTGTCTTATCCATAATCGATATGAATGGGGTTTTTCCTTTGCAAAATGTTGGCAAATGGTCCTTTGAATCTCTACAACAAAAGCATAAATACGATTTGGTTATGAATTTATATTGTTATGTATATGTTTGAGATGTGTTAAAAAATATATTGCAAATTGTATTACAATATGAATAAATATTTATGTCCATACAAAGGAGTATGGTAGTGTTATTATATATTGTTATGTATTTTGATATTAATTCACGAGGATGAATTAATTATCTGTTTCGTATTGAAATTGAATTGTGATTGTGTTGTGTAGAGCTTATACTCTAATGTATGAAATTATATTGTGAATTATGCCATCAGTGTCTTTTGAGATGAGAAATGTGATAGGGGTAATGTTATGAGTATTAGATAGAAAATTCTCAATGACATGCTTGTGAAGGATATAAGTCAGATCCTAGAGGGATAAGAATGAAAAGTTTATGGAAAGCTTATACAGAGTCTAAGATTAATTTAGGAGTCAAAAGGTGAATGTATATATCTATAAATTCTTATGTATTGTGCTGTAAAATTATATCTATTGTTTGAATGCTTCTATTTAATGTGGTTATGATGATTTAGTTATGATTGAGCCACCAATAGCTACTTGGAAACTAGATGATTACCTGGAATGATTTATATGTAAAATTATAATTATATTATGTAAATTGTGTATATGAGGCCATTATGGACTATGATATGAAATAGGAAATTTAAGTTATGTGTAGGTGAATACGTCAATAAGAGAATTGATATCATATGTTACAGAATCTACGAAGTTAGTTTCCTGTTGTTTTCTTTTCTAATCTAGTTTTAATTAGAATTTAAATTGTTTTATGTAGCTAATTCTAAGTATGAATGTGATGGATATATGCTCATTGAGTTGTTATAACTCATTTTTTTTTATTTTCAATATTTTTAGGTTAAGTTAATTTGTTAGAACACCATTGCTTTTATGGAGACTAAAGACTGCTTTGTTAGGAGATTTTGGTAGTTAAATTAGGAAAAGTGATTGAGTTGTGTCTATGTAATTTAAATGTTGAAATTGTTTAATTATAATGTGTATTTTTCAATTTTGCATTTGCATGAAATATAGGTTATTTAGGGTTTTTGAGAAGTATTCAGAAAGAGAGGAAATCCTATCCATTTTTCCTTAATTGGAAATAATTTGAGTTATTATGAAAATAGAGAAATTTCCCTTAGTAAAGTTATTATAGTTAGTGTGGAGATTTGTGGAAATTGAGTAATAGGATCTATGTTGGTTATAATTAGGTTTATGTCATAAAATAATACTTAGAGAAATATCTTAAAGTCAAACTAAATTAAAGTGGTAATCCTTTGAACTATTAAAAGAAATTAACCACTCATAGTGGTTTATAAGAAAGCTAGTAACAAAAAATGTCATCACCCTTTCTTGATTAGGAGTCAACTTGATTAGTTAGGCACTAGTTATAAAGGTTAGCTTATCCTTAAGAGTAGTGGACTTAGTAGTCGATTGGATAGACATCATAAAATTTGAATGTGTGATATGCTTGTTAGCTATTTGCCCCTGTAGAGAGCAAAATAGTCCAACTATTATTACAACAATTGCGATGACTATTGCTACATAAGTTATTGTACTTGTAAGTGCTATTTTTCCTGTTGCTATAACCTTGCCTCCTAGTATGCATTGAGTTTTTATACCATATCTTTGGTGATGCTCATTTTCATGTCTACAAACCTGACACTTAAATGTCCTACTGGATGACATCTTGATGGGCTAAAGAACTCTTTTAACCCAATAACATGTTTGACAGCTCAAAAATTATTAAGATATTTTTTAGTTTTTAAAGTTATGGTTATAATCCCATTCTTTCTAGCTGGTTGAAATTCACCATAGAGGCTTCCTACATTAGAGTGTTTTGTAGTAATAAACAAAAAATAGATAATTAAATTTAATTCGAGTGAAATGAAAACTTCAAAATTAAATAACATGTTTTGTTTAATTCTTCACACTTACAATCATCTTTGTGATGCCCTAACTTTCTAGGTTTATGTATTGCCTTTGCTTATTTATTCTATCTCGCTTTTATAACTTTGTATGAAAAATGGAAGGTGCCTTATTAGCATCTTCACCTTTCCCAATTTTAACGCACCTTTTAGCCAATAACTCCTTCTCCAAGTTCTTGTTGCCTTTCTAGGAGAGCCTATATTGATATGTATTCTTTCTTTATTTCTTGTGGTTAGATTTATTTAACTCTTATTGGCTAGAAGATATATTAGTTCACAAGAATAAATAATATACAAACAAGAATTTGAAGTGAATTAGAAGCTTGTCTACACATTGTTCTAAAAATTTTTCCTATGATTCTTAGTTGATGTAGTTCCATCATTGAGTTAGGTTTGTTTTTGTTATACTTTTAGGATTGATGTGTTCTTGCTTCAACATTGTATTGAAGTCCTTTTATAGGGTTGTTGCATTCTACAGTACTTTTTTACGCATCAATGGAGTGTTTGGGATATGGAAGAAACTTTACAAAAAAGGAAAACACACATGCACACACACACACACATGAAAGATCAAAATATATATCAATATGTCATAAATATAGTTTTTCATATCTATAGCACAAATCTATTCAATTCAAGTGTATATACTAAGAGCTTATCCCAAATGTTATCTTTCAATCTCATGGGGACTTTTTTCTAATAAACATAAACTATTGATGTTTTGGAGTCATTCTAATATAACTGGTATATGTTGATCCATTTTCTCCTTTTAGTTGCTATTTGTCATTGAACTTAATGTATAATTTTTTAGCCTTAACCATGCTGTAATAATGACATTCAAGTTTGTAAGACGTTGTGTTCCTTTAGGTGAGGGTAGATGCTTTCCAAAGATATTCATATTTTGGATTTTGCAAAAAAATTAGTATCAATCATGTACAATAATACATAAAAAATGTTATAGGTTAACATTTCTTAATGATTAATAAAATAATAGATATATAATTGATCCTTCCAATAAATGCTACACTAAAATGAATGGCAAAATGTTGCATGGCAAGAAACTTAAATAAGATTACATTAGTTATTATGTTTTGCAAACTCCTCAACTAATCTATATAACAATAGAGTAAATAGGAATCATGAAGTAATGTTTAATGCCTTAAAAAAGAAATAATGGAATGCAATGGAAAAGTAGCAAGTCAAAATGGTAGAAATATTATTACTAAATAAAGATGATTATAATCATACATTATGAGGCTAACTAAACCCTAAAAGCGTTACCAAATTTAACATATAATATAATCTCAACATAATGGTGAATAAGAGTATCATAGTGTCATTATACACATAGATATACACATTGACTAGACAAAGCCAGATTTAATCTCTTAATATTCATAAATACAATAAAAATAAGAGGACAATATACTTGAAAAATTTGTTGAGGATTAGAATAACCATGAAACTAACTCCAAGTGCAATAAAGAGCATGGAGAATGTTTGGGACTCGCATGAGAAATTTCAATTGCATAGATGATGTTAGGGAAATAGGTTTTAAAAAGTAAAAGTGATCCAAAATAGAGAACTAAATGAAAGTTATGTAGATAAAATAATTACATGTCAAATCCTTAAATGACAACTAACATCTTAAATAAATGACATTAGATTGATAAAAAATAAATATATAAAGTTAAGATGATATTTATAAAAATATCATTGAACAATCAATTTCAACAAACATGGAGGAGGTTTGGGACTCACATGAAAAGTTTATATGGTGCAGAGGATATTAGGGAAGTAGATTTCAAAAAGTAAAAGTAATTTAAAATAAAGAATCAAATGAAAGTTATGTAGATAAAGCAATTACATGTCAATTCCTTAAATGACAATTGACATCTTAAATAAATGATATTGGATTGATAAAAAACAAACGTATAAAATTAAGATAATATTTATAAAAATACTATTGAACAATCAATTTCAACATCAATTTTTTGAATAATTGATAGCTTAAGTTTTTTTTTTTGTCTTTCAAATGTAACGGTTTGCATTCACTTTCGACATTAGTTATACATTCAACTGACATTTCAATATTACTTCTATTTTCAAATATGTTACCTTGACAAATAGACATCAAGTATTAAGTTAACCTTTATTTCAAGTTTCCATAAAATTTTAAAAATGTCATGATATAACAATAGACATTGATTTTTTTCTAATAATCATCATCTTAATATAAGTTATTTCAAATTTTTCAAAGAAGGTGTATATGAAGGGTATACAACGACTACTTAAAATCCTTTTAAAAGCTTATAGGGCCAATAAATTATTTCAAAAAAATAAAAAAATCTTAAATATAAGAAAAAAGCATTATTTTATAAAAAAGATAGATGTATAAATTAAATTGCAAAATTAAAATCCTTAAAAAGTCAAAATTAAATCTATTTAATTCAGCATAATTAACAAATTTTACTTTTTTTTATTGAAAAATATACATCTTTTAGCTAAATTAAAAAAGTATACCATATTAATATTATATAAAGTAATACTAAACATACATTTATTTTTCAATAACATAATCTATAATTATATAAGAAAAATATGAATTAATCTACTCATACTTAATTAAAATGAGATAATTAATTTGGCCTAATGTTTCATAATTTTTTAGTTGATTTAACTAATTTTAATTTATTGACCAAGCCATTTAACTGATTTGAAAAAACTAAGAATGTATCATTTTAAATAACTACTCGAAGCATGTGAAAAGACATATTTTCCCCTTATTTGAAATTAATAAATTAGTTGATATCTTGAATTTAGGAAATTTGAATATATATAATAAATTATAATTATTTTTTGCTTAAAGAAAAATCTAATAAATAATACTTACAATGATAAATATTTTTTTTTAAAAATTAATCCAGTGAAAAATTTAATAAAAATAAATCTAATATGATAAATAATATGTTAAAATTTAAATTATTAAAGCAAAAAAGTAAATTATAAATATACATATTTATATTTTTATATGTCATTTTTTTATATAAATAGTTAATAAAAATAAATGATTTTATCAAATCTAATTATATAAACAATTAATGCTATCAACTGATTAAATAAAAAATTAGCTAATAGGTATTGTAAAGCTAATTGTCAAGAAGGGATGATATATGTAAGGAAAAATCTATGATATATCATTGATATAGTGGTATAATAATATATCATTAGATCTAACTGTTAATAGACTACTATTGTGCAATATGTGAGATTTAACCTCAAAAAAAAAAAAAAAACTTGATATCCAATCACATTTAATAATGCATTGATGTATTATTATATTAGTAATATACCAAAATCTCTTCCTATATATAATGAATAAGTACCATCTATGAAAGTAACACTATTCTATTACCTACCACGATGTAGTTTAGTTATAAAGATTTTTTACTTCATTGTTCTTTCTTGATTGAATGATAATTTTTTGTCGATATTATGTTCTTTTAATCATTGTAAAAAAATAATCGATAAATATTAAAAAATGAAATAAATTACTTCATAACAATTGTTTCGTGAGTTTTTAATTTACTTTTACATGAGTGCTCTCTCCAAAAAAATCTTCTGGATCCGCCACTACTCATGCTATCCAGAGCAATGCTAAATTCCACTATGCTGGTACCAGTATATATACAATATAGGATTTTTTTTCCAGCAATGTAGAATGGGGAGGGAAGGAAATTTTCCTGGGGGAGCTAAGTAGAATGGGGGATGAGATGTTCCTGAGATGGGTGTTTTTCAGTCAATTTGAGGTTGAAAAAATTAGCCACGGTTGGAAATCTTGAGAGAGGGCAAAAAGTTAATCCTATCCTGTGTCAAATTCATTCATGCATTGTGAGTATTTGATGATTCCCATTGAGTATTTAATGACTCACATTAAATTATCCATTTCTTTGAACAAAATACATTCAATCTAATGGCTCATAATCCATCAACAAGAACCATTCATCCATACATTGAATTTTAGTCATGCAAACTCAATGCATGGCGGGGCAAAAATGAGGAAAAAATTGCTGTTGAAATAGGGTGTTCTGGTGAACCTTCCTTTGTTTAATTTAGGCCTACGTCTAGAGCGTTGGGCCCTCTGATCTTATATACTATTTGTATATAAGATCTTCTCAAACATGGTAGCATTGGTCTTTGGATTTTTTCTACTTGGCCTTCACCTCCGGTTTTGGTTAGTGTTCTGGTTTTGAAGCGTTGGCTAGTGGAGGACGTGGTAAAATGGCTGAGATTGGAGCCTTGGAAGGTTTCCTAGAAAGGGAAAAGACTATTTGGAGTGAATCAGATGGAGGAATCAGATATCGATAGTTGAACTATAATGGTAGGATTCATCTGTCTGTTTTGTGAGAATTTGTTCTTATTGGTAAGCTGCTCGCTAAAAAAATCCTGAATAGGAATGTTGCGCGTACAATTATCAGGAAAATTTCGGGAGATCCTCAAGGTTTTTCTATCGATGAGTTGGGACCCCAACTATATTCCTTCAATTTTAAAAATGAGGAAGATTGTTTGAGAGTTTTAAAAGAAGGCTCATGGTATGTCAAGGGAGCTATGTTAAATCTTAAACGTCTATGATCTATCTGCTCAAAAGTCCATTCAAGACCTGGATTTCAATCTTATAGCCTTTCGGATTTAGATTCATGAAGTGCCCGTTATGATAATAGCTTGTTAATTTATTTTTCGAAAGATATGTTTGTATATTTTTTAATAAAGTGGAAAATTTTATTTCTTCGTATATATAAATGAAAAAATATTGTATATTTTTATAATTTGTAATTAATAAAATATGATATCTAGAGTTATAGTCATGAAGGAAAATAATTTTTTGTAAAAGAAAGAATTTATCTTTTATCAAATTTTTATATTTAATATTGAATATTTAAACCATTTTTCATCATCTTGATATTTTACAAGATCCATTTATTTCATCAGAAAATATTTTCTATAAAAATGTTATTTGCATGTGTATTTATAAATGAATGGCATATTATTTATATTTGTAGTTATAAAAAATGATATCTAAAATAGTAATGGAGAGAAATAAATTTATCTTTGAAAAAAAGTAAAGTTACTTTTCAAAAATTTTTTATATTTAATATTAAATAAATAAAATGCTTTCTTTTATTTTAATATTTTATAAAAAATTTTCAATTGAAAATGAAACTCATGTTCCTATATATTTTCTGCCAAAATAAACAAAGCTCTAATTGGAAGCAAAATCAGTGAAGTTTTAGAGGTGAATTATTTGGTTGATAAATTGGAAGAGATAAGACTTTTTAGAAAGTTTTGTTTTTCATAAAATATGAAAAGTTTATTCAAGTTAAGTTTTACTTCTTATATTATTTATTGAAACAAAAATAAAATTATTCTCATAAATTCAATTAATAAAAATTAGAATTTATTAATTTACATTATAATAATATTGATGATTTTGTTAATGTTTTCTAAAAAATTTAAAATGGAATAAAATAAAATATGAGCAATTACTTCTTTAAAAGAGTTATTTTTTTGTTGTAAACCAAACAACTTTAATCACTTCACTTGAAAAGTTCAATTTTCTAGGAAAAGTGTCATTTGAACCAAACAATTCCTTATTGGACATTTGTGTCGATAACAGCTCTAAGTTGCTGGGTATGATAGGAACAATGAGTTGTGCCGAAAAACTTGATTTGAGAAGGGATTTGCATATGCACAGCATCTTATTTACAGATGACATGAGTTATTCATGCGGGATGGCCTTAATGTGGAACAATGATATTCAAGTAAATGTTGTAGCAGAATATAGATATTTCATACATGCTGAATTTGTTTATGTTAATTTAGATAGAAGTTACTTGCTTACTTTCATTCATGCTCCGACCGATCTAAAACTCAAGAAGCTTTTATGGAGAGAGTTGATTGCAAGGACTCAATATTATAAAGGTTCCTTGATTTTTTCGGGAGATTTTAATGAAATGATTTCTCAGGAAGACAAGGATGGGGTACGGCCAGTTAATTTTCGGTGAATTGAAGCTTTTCGGAGTTTTTAAAACAAAACAGGGCTTATGGAGCTGGAAACTAAAGTTTGCAAATACACGTGGCGGAAAGGACGGAAGGGAATGGAGAGCGCGAAAGAGAGATTGACCATATTTTGGTTGACTGGGGTTGGAGATTGCTGTTTCCAAATACTGTTCCATTTGTTCCACCTACTATTGGCTCAGATCATAACCCATTAATTTTGGATCATGATCCAAACAATATGAGAGCATCCCCTATCTTCAAATTCGAAGCCTTTTGGCTTGACGAGCCATCATGTGTTGAGGTGGTGAAGAACGGGTGGATTTAGGATGAAGACCATAATGGTGGAAGGAAGTTCATAAGTAAATTAAAAAATTGTCAGAAAGAGCTGCAAGCATGGAGCGAGTCAACATTTAAAGTTGCTAAGCAGGAAATTATGAGATCGAAGAACAGATTGTCTTATCTTCAGAATTTGCTAGCAAGTGAAACTGTCACAAACAAAATAGCCGATATTACTAAGAAAATTGGGAAATTGTGGTCTAAAGAGGAGAAATATTGGGGGATGAGATCAAGAATCAAATCGTTAAGATGAAGGAAAAGAATTCATAATTTTTTTCAGGCTTCTACTATCCAAAGAAGATCCAAAAATAAAAATTATGAGAATCACAGATTTAAATGGGATATGGATTCAAAAACCAAATCTTATTCAGAATTGTGTTAAAAATTGCTATCAAAATCCATTTTCTTCTATTGGCCCTATTATTCTCAAGTGATTCAATTTATTCCGAAAGTAATGTCTGATGAAACAAACTGTTCTCTCTCGAAGCAGGTTACTAAAAAGGAGATCAAGGTGGCCATTTTTGGTCTTGGATCCCTCAAGTCACCAGGTCGAGATGGTTTCAACAGAGTCTTTTACCAAAAGAATTGGGAAGTAGTGAGAGGGATGATGTGATTAAACTAGTGCAAGATTTCTTCCAAAATGGTTGTCTAGATCCTGATCTTGCAGAAACCCACCTTGTTCTTGTTCCGAAAGTGTAACATCTTGAAGAGGTCAGCCATTTTCACCCCATTAACTATTTCAATTTCATCTATAAAATAATTTCAAAGATATTAGTCAATAGAAAGAAGGGCATTATGCAGTATTTAATTTCACATAACGAGAGTGCTTTTATAGAGGGACGTTCAAATTCAGGATGATATCATCATTGTACGAGAAGTGTTCCACTTCCTAAGGAAGAAATCTGCAGCCAACAGAAACATATTGGCTATTAAAATAGACATGAATAAAGCCTATGATCGTGTTGAATGGGATTTCCCAAAGGGTGCATTTTTAGCTTTTGATTTTCATCAACATTAGGTGAATCCAATTTTGACTTGTGTGCAGGCAACTTCTTTCGGGATAAAACTGAAAGGCATGGTGGGGAATAGATTTTTTCCTCAGATGGTTGAGGCAAAGTGATCCTTTGTCTCCTTATTTATTTATTTAGCTGCTGAAGCTTTCTCAATTTTAATTAACAAGGCTCTCCAGGATTCACAGGGATTAGGCTTTCTAGAAATTGTCCCAATTTAACTCATTTGTTATTTGTGGATGACGCTATCCTCTTTTCTAGAGATAAAGAGCCGTAGGTCTGTGAGTGGATTAAAATACTCAACCTATACTCTATGGCTTCAAGGCGCTGCGTAGACAAACAGAAATCTGATTTGGTCTTCAGCAGAAACGCTACAGCAGCTCAAAAGGTCAATTTCTGGCATTCTAGATTTACAAATGTGGGAAACACCTTCTAAGTATTTGGAAATTCCTTCCCTTTGGTGAAGACCAGATATCAAACATCTTAAATTGGGTAAGAGAGATTGTTTTTCAAAAAGTTGGAGGGATGGAAAGAAAATCTCTTGTCCAGGAAAGGAGGTAATAATAAAGTCAGTTGTTCAGGCTATACCAAATTATGCTATGGTTATTATCAAATTCCCCAAAACTTTCAATAAAAAATTATGCTCTTTGGTGGCTGCCTTCTGGTGAATGATCAATGCAGAAAAGAAAACGGGGAATTCATTCGATAAATTGGAGGGTGCTGTCTGGAGATGAACTCGCTGGAGGTATGGGGTTTAGAGATTTTGAGAGTTTTAATCCTTTCCATTTGGATAAACAAGCCTGGAAATTATTGAATAATCCAAATTCTTTGTGGGTGATGGTGGTTAAAAGTATTTACTAATTACTATTCATCTACATATATGGAACGCTTCTAAACCAAAAGGAGCTTCACGGCGTTGGGTTGGAATTTTGTAAGGTTTACAATTTGTTAAATCTAATATAGATGGAAGATTGAGGATGGAGATTTAGTCAGAGTAAATAGTGATAGATGGATATGGATTGCTAACGACATTGTTCTAAATCTCCCACATATTCCTTCTTCAATGAAGCTGAGAGATCCGATGAGTCAAGGCTTGAATCAATGTGATAGAGAGAAATTGTATGCTGTTTGAAAAATGGAATTTTAAGAAAAATATTGTGCATTCCTCTGAATTTCAACAGAGGCAACGACTTGAGAATCTAGCCATACACTAAATCCGGGGATTATACAATTAAATCTTTCTATCATGTTGTTAAGCACTACCAAAAAAAAAAAGGCGTCATTTAGCGGCATTTAAATTACGGTGGTTGGACAAACCGCCGCCATTGAATGTTCTTAACGGCAACTAAAACACCCATTATAATAATTACAATATCTCCTGACGGTAGAATAAGTAATTGCCATTAAGTCGGACATGTTTTATTAAAAAAAAAATGCCTGATATTTCGCAGTAAGGTGCCCAAATCTCAAATTCCTATGCTTACGAAAACCAAAGCCCAATCATCCCTTTCAAAATCTTTTCCTCCTTGGCCACAAAAATATATTGCCGCGAAACCTAAACCCCTTTTGGTATTGAAACCAAAATCTAATCATCCCTTTCCTTATCCTGAAACTAAATCCTGACTTTCTACTCTTTTTCATATTGAAACCAAAACCTAATCATCCCTCTCCTCATCCTGAAACCAAATCGTCACTCTCTACTGAAACTAAATCTCTGTGTGATGTTTTCTGAAAAAAGGAAAAAGAAAAAACCAATCTCCGTTGAGTCGTGATTGTCGCTGTAAGTGCTGAGCTTCATCTCTGTTTGGGGCTTTCATATTCAAGCACGGTAAGCTTGCTCAATGTTGAAACTTGGATTCTAAACCCTATTTTCAGTTTATCACTTGTTCGTGCTCATTTGAATTCTTCGGGTTTGGTGCTTTCGCAGTCGTGTGCTAATATCGTGCGGAACAACTGGTTGCTTTTATTTGCAAAACTCTGATCTATGATTCCAGCAAGGTGCGTTAGTTTTCTAATTACAATTTGTAGAACTTTTTTTTTTGGGTTTAATTCTAGGTAATTCATATTCATGGAATGATAATGGAGGGTGAATTTTTATTATAATGTGGTTCCAGCCAGGTGATGGTGTCATCTCTGCATAATAATATGGCTAATTAGTTGAACGCCTCCAATAATTTGTCTTAGCTTTAACCTCTGTATCCCTAAATCAACAGAAACACTAAAGAATTAAAGTTTCTTGGATGTCCTATTGTTTGTCTCTGATTGATGCCATAGATAGACATATATAATTGGACCTAGAATCTTGTAGGAACCTTGATAAATTTGATTGAAAAGGAACTTGAAAAATTTCAAACCTAGATTTTACATATAGCTTGCATTGAGCTGGTGAGCCTTAGAAGAACTCACCTTTTAAAACTAATTGTTGAGTAAAACTTTGGGCAGTTGGGAAATTATTTGCTGGTTAAATGGTTTTACTGTGTAATTATTGTTCAAATTTTTTAAGGCAGTGGATAAGAGAGACCTGGAAATCTACCGGGATGTTGTTATGGAATTTGTGTTTCTTTGTGCAGAAACATAGTAATGGTAATATGTTTCTTCAAATCCATGTTCTTATATGCTGTGAGTGTGGAGTTAAGCATATTTAGATTTAGATTTAGACTAGCTCTATTATTAAGATAACAGCAAGTCCTGTTTCCAATTATATAGATATGTTGTGAATTGCATGATGGAAGCTGAATTAGCTTAAATATACATGGTATATAAATAATTGAATTCTTGAACTTGATTAATAGTTATAGGTACACTAGTTTCTTTCAAAAACCGGTAATGTATGCTTTTGTGATTAGCAGTAGGTACACTAGTTTCTTTTGTGATTAGCAGGTACATCTGTGCTAAGCACACCTAAAATGAAAAGAATACTGTACATATGATGTATGCTTTTGTGATTAGCAGTTATAGTTACTTTGATCCCGACGTGGAGGAATTTATCATCTGCATATAAATTATTGTAGTTACAATAGAATTTCCGATAATTGAAGTATTTAATTTAGTATTTTCAAATACTTTTATTTTAAAGCATATAGAATACCCAAGTAAGGCCAGGCTTGTTTGATATCCGTACAACATTCCCACTTCCAATATTGTGTTCAGTATTTTTCTAATTATATATAGTTTAGTATTTTCATTTTGTTTTTCTAGTATTGTTCTATTGCAAAATAGGTTCTCTTGTCCATTTTTTCAGTTCTCAAATGGGTTTTCCTTGGTCAATATGTTTGTGATATGCTGTTTATTTTTATAATTAGTTTGTTGCAAGTTGGATTGGTCTGTTGTTTTTGGATATAAAATTTAGTTAGAATCGAAGTGGAGTTATGTTATTGTATTATAGGATTTATATTAGATTCTCATTTGAAAGGTTGCTCAGTTATTCTTAATCTTGTTAGTTTTGCTTGGTAAGACCTATATTGAAGATGTTGATATAACCTCTATAGGTTATAGTTACAGTGATGTAGTTATCAATGTTAGATATTTGTGCTATAGTGTTTTTTTTTTTTTTTAAAAAATATATGTTTAGCTACTTGAAAAGATCATTTCCTCTATAAGGCTGCCTTCCTCTATAAGATAACAACAGATAAAAAATAGCAGGGCAAAGGCTGCATTCCTCTATAAAGTATAATTGGTGGTAATTTTCATGTTCTTCTCTCGAACCCTTATTCAGAGATCATGAGGTACAAAACTCAAAAGAAAAAATATAGAATGAGATAAGAGAATGTAATGATATACTTAGAATATGAATGAATCAATTCAAGCACAATATGAATGAATCGATTATAGGCAAAATAATTGGAATCAAGAGGCAAATGGAATTGACTTTTAACACAACCTTGCAATCTTGGAATCAATTCATCACACACAAAGATGATACCAAAAGAAATAAAGTGTTGGTAAAAAAAGAGGGATCTGAATGTTATCTCCATGTTAAAAAATCTTGTAGTAGAAACTTGGATCGCTTTTGACTTAGATCATAGTCCACCTATACTTTGATTCCTTTTTGCTCTGGATCTACAGATCAGCATCAAATTTCTAGATTACCTAATTAAAGTCAAGTGATTAAATCATGAATTAATGTTTTCCAATAGATGTAGGGTGATGACTATAGTCCTTTATGAGGATTCTACTATTCAAATCTCAGGGTTTTTTTTATGGCAATTATAAGAGATTAACTTGATGAGAGATCTCACTTATTTCTTTTTAATGGATAGTATAAGTGCAATAATTCTCACTCAGAAAATAATTATGTTATCATTGATTTATTTTTTCTTTCCTTAAAAGGCAAAACTTGGAGATAATTCACTCAAGTTATTTTACATGAATTGGAGATAATTCACTTAAGTTATTTTACATGAAATAATTATCTTCAAAATAAATCTAAAGATAATGCACCAATAAAATAAAAATAAACAACTAGCCACCATCGTAAATTCCTTAGGATTTAGCTTTCATATTTATCTCAGTAATTAATTAAGCACATTAAATAATTATTACATAATTGACATCTTAAGTTTTTTGGTTCTTGAAATATTGTAAATGCTAGAAATTAAGATGTCAATTAGTTCTTAAAAGATTTGTTAAAAATTGCATCTTTTCAAGAAAATATTGGACATTGATTTTAATTAAGATTGATGTCTTATAATTTTGAAGCTTTTTTTTATCAGTTATTCTCTCTTCAATCAAATTGCCAATTTATATAATAAGTAATTTGTGTTTTGATGTCTTCTATTTGATACAATTTATTATCAAAGTACAATTAAATGAAAAAAGAGGTAAATAATTGTGCAAATTTATTTTGACATTTTTTTTCCCAAATCAATATCTATTCCATGAAATAGCCTACACAGAAACTATGCTTAAACATGAATATGTAAAAAATAAATGTTTACATAAGCAAAATCATCATCCTAGAAGGAAATCCCTAATTGTTGCTTAATTTTCTCTGTTGTAATTACGAGAGTATGCGTGGAAGGATTGAAGGTATTTCAATCATTCCATGTAGACCCTAGGGATGAAATTGGGGGATCATTAAAGGGATATAGCTAAAATATTAGAGAGTGATAATGAACTATAAAAGCATCCCATTCTGAAATTTAATGTTGCATGCTCAATCTCAAATATTTGACTCTTGGATGGATATTTCTAGAAGATTTGAAACATTTTTAAGAATTAATTGCCCATAAAAACAAAAATGAATAAACAAATAGATGTCGGTTATTAATGTAAAATTGACATTTTTTATACCACCTTTTTCAATGTTGGTGCTAGTTGCCACACCTTTTGATGTCAATGAATGCCGAAATTGACATGTGAACTTTTCACATTTTCCAACGAGGTGATACAAATAATTTTTGAATAACTATTGTAAATAAGATCGATATCTTAAGTTTTCAAGTGAATCTTTAGACATCAATTATTTTTACTATTGATGCAGTTTGTTCTTCACTAATTTCAAAAATACCATGACATTAACATAGATGATAGTTATACTTTATGTCCGTCATCTTAAAGTTTTATATAATTTCAAAGATGCCATCACGTTAATATAGATATTCATAATAGTGATAACATTCGTCTATGCACCAAAGTTAATCATCTATTTTATAGTAGTGAGTTTTAAATTTTTTATATCTATTAAATTGAATTTTATAAATTTACTTTACTATGTTATATTTAATGAGAAATCTGATTTTGAATCTTATTTTACATTGTTGTTTAAGTTATGAATCATGATCAAGTCCCTTATTTTGTTAGTTGTCAACCATGAACTCGCCAAAGAAACATCGGATTGCATCTTTTCTATTGCACCCTAAGCAAAGAGTGCCCGCAATGCAGTTAGGACCATTTCCATACATACATAAATCAAAACTTAGTAACTATTCCAATATACTGTTATCTTTTACCTTGTGCAAAAGAGATATAGCTTTGAACTACACTATTAAGGTTTTTTTCACAAAGCCTTGTCCAACTTTAGGTGCAACTCCAGTTATGCATAGACTTGTATTAAAATTCCCAATTTTTATTATCATCGCATTGATCCGTGGACCATAGTTATGCCATCCTCATTTTTATTGTTTAAGTAAGGACTCCTTCTAAAACTCGAATCCTTTCATATTTTGCTAACATAACCATATATAGACCTGATGAATGTATATAACAGTTGAAAAAATATTTATGAGAACACTTTAAAAGGTTAAAATATAAATCAAGAATAAAAAATTGAAATTAATCAATCAAAATCAGAACAAGAATCATATTTCAACTTGTTGAAATTTTTGATAAATAATTTTTCTACTATTATACTTACAATTCTGTCTATGACTTTGCAAATTGAAATCAATTAAAAGAATCAAACACAAAATCATATTTCTAAAAGATCAAAGTACTTAAATCATGCCTAACAAATTGAAATCAATCAATCAAAATCAAATTTAGAATCGTATTTTCAAAAAATTAGATTAAAAAAATTATCACAAATTGAAACCAATCAATCAGAATGAAAGATGTAATCATATTTTTAAAAGATTAAAGTACATATTTCATACTCGCAAATTGAAATAAGTCAAAACTAACTCGATGAAGAAAATATTTATGGAGCTGTTTTCATTCACATGAAGCCTGCATCTATGTGCAACTTTAAAATTTGATTTGTAACATTACACCCATCTTTAAGCATTTTAAGGGATCCACATGAATTAGGTTCCAAACCAAAGACAAACTAAAACCAAATTCAATTGTCAATAAAGTCTATCAGTCCACCTCTTGATTAATATCAATGGGTCATAACATCATATAATGCTTATATTTATAATAATAATAATAATAAAACAACTTAGGAGGAAAACATTGTATTGCTCGTTCGACTAAAAATAGGTAAAGAAAAACTACCGCATTAGAAGAGAGTAATTTTCCCTTAAACTCTAGCATCTTTGTGTCTATCCCTATTCCTTGGAAAAAATGTAAATTCAAAGATAAAAGTATCAATTTCAAGCCAAAAGCATATGCGATCCTAAAAAATACAAAGACAAACTAAACAAAGGAATCTGGAAAAAAAAAGTAATAAATATACGGTTTTTTTAGAATTGTTTTTGTTTTAAGTAGATTTTTTATATAAATTTATTTAGGGGAGAAAAATTAGTGTATAACGTTAATAGGTATATTTACAATTGAAACTTTTATAAGCAGTTGTGTTGTTGAAACTTCGATAAATAATTTTACTACTTTGTTGTTCCAAAAAGTAAGGAATTCTAACATTTTCTGAGTGCAGAAATAACCATGCAATTGCATCTCAAGCCTCAATAGATCATTCCAAAACAAAAACCTCATCGCAAGTCATTCTTAGAGATGTTGAGAGTTTGAAATTCAATATGCATCTCATAAGGCTTTTGATACCTTGAATGATATAGACATACAATGAAATGGAAAAAGATATTGATTTTAGAGTTAACTAATGTTTATTTGGATGCAATGGATATTTTTTAAATTATTAAGAAACATAAGATATTGATTTTTTGATGTAACTAATGTTAAAATTTATGGTATTTAAAGGTAATTGGAAAATAAGGAAATTTAAGGCATCAATTTTGGAAATAACTAATATTTAAAGGTATTGAAATGTAGTAAGAACCCTAGATATGATAATATTTAAATAAAATATATCTTATCTTTTTTCCCATTATCACTCTTACTTTGCCTCTTATTTATTATCAAGTTCAATCTCTATCTCTGTTTAGTTTCGCTCGACAAAGCTCTAGATGTTCCTCCATTTCTACTATATATCAATGAGTCATTAATACTTTTTTTAGCTAATATCATGCATAAAGCAAATGCTTTATTTCAAGATATTGGTTCAAAATAAAAGACATATTTTCTTGCTTCCATTTCTCTCAAATATTTATTTCTTCTATTTCTATAATTTTTTGCATAGTTTTATTTTTTTATTGCTATTTCCTTTGTATAACTTCTAAGGTTGTATATGAGTATTAGATATTTATTATTTGTTTAAAAAAATATTATACTTACAATTAAAGCTGCTGAACAATGATAAAAGATAGAGGGAAAAATTAAAAATGTTTATAAAAATAGCCATTATTTGCAATTTTGGGAAATGTAAAACCTAATGTTTTTAGCTCAAAATATATATTTTTGAGTAAGATGTTAAGTTTATTTAATTTTAACTATAAATTTTCTAATGGAAAAGTCAAAAACAGATTTAAAAAAAATATTAGGCAAATATTTTACATTAGTTACTCATTAAAAATCAACATTTTTAATTTTGCACCAATTACTAGGTAGTCTATTTGACAAGAAACAATGATGATTTTTTTATCTGAATTAATGTTATTTTCTTTTTTCATGACAATTTTATAGCCTAATATTATAAAATATTTACAATGATGCTTGGTAAAGTACCAGTCATATTCCAGCATGAAATTCTTTAAACATTCAAAATCAATGAACTTTTCTGTGGTAATAATTTTTTTTCATACAAAGCAAATTAATGGATATTTTTGTATAAGAGGGCCAAGATGACATAGATAAATCACACAACATACAATTCCACAAAAGTTTAATGGCAAAAGTCAGGCAATAAATTTCTCTCCAACAAAAGTATTTTATATTAATGTTTCACTTACAACATCAATTCTAATATTCTTGTGCCCTTATTTGGCCATAATGGAATTCACAAGTATTTTTGTCAATAGCCATATTTGAAAGGCAATGTAAGTTCCATCTCAACATAAAAACATTGAGATAGGACATAAATAAATGTATTATTGTTCATCTTTTTCCAATTTATTATATTTGAAATATTAATCTTGACCATAGAAATATTGAGATAGGTCTTGAATACTACTATTGCTACTTGTTTAGTAATGTGTTACTAGATTTTGTAATTAACTTTAGATACTAATCTAGAGTAGTAAGGTTTAGGAGCATTCTTTAGATTTTTTTAAATTGCAAAAATAATGTCAGTTATATGAAAAAAAATTGACATCCTAAACGAATTGTAAGCCGTGAAAAATTAATTATCAACATCAGTTACTACAACAAAAAATTGACATCGAATTTGCAAGTAAAAACATTAATTTCCTTTTAAAAAACTAATATTGTTATGATATTCAACTGTTAGTTAAAAAATTGATGAATGTACTAGATTTACAACAATACCCGGATATAGGTTGGGTCACATGGATATTTATGTAGTAGTGTATGTTCTTAACCAATACTATTTTCATAAGTTTTTAACATGCCAAAAGTTATTTTTGGTCCCTTTAGTTTCTACACTAGTTTTATTATTGCCCCATAAGATTTATGTTGAGTAATTTTTTCGCTAACTTGAAAAATGCGATGTCACTCAAGAGTCTATTACCATTTGTTATTGCAATAAAAATCCCTACTTAGGAATCAATTTAGTTGACTACTAAAGCTTTAACACTTTTCAGAGGATAATTTTCAACAGTGGAATCTAAATAGAGATTTCGTTTGTATATACTTGGAACAATAATCCCATTCCCCCTCCCCCAACCCCTTCCCCCCCTTCCCAGACCAAAAGGAACAATAGTTGGTCAATCAGTATTTACACCTATATATAATTTTACATTGATGTATAATTATGCTCGTGTTTGATTATAGAATTGTAATTTATTTTCATAACATCGAATTAGAAACGAATTTGGGGGGAAAAAAATCATCATATGCCATTTGATTTGAATCAGATGTTCATAACATATTTAGCTTATCATGATTGATGATTGATGCTGACAAGAAAACAACAAAATAGTTTGTACTGAAAAACAAGTATCTCTAAGTCTTGATTACATCAGGAAGCTACGATCTTGGAATTGCACTATTGCAAGTATTTATAACCAATAGATGTAGTCAAAACTGCAACTTACAAGAATGCAATGGAAGGAAGAGAAGTAGGCCACCATGGCAGCACAAGGGAAAACATTAGAGTTCCATGTCGATAATTTGAGCTCAAAACTTGGTGTGTATTTTGCTGCAGATCCCAGCACGTAACTTTTCCGTCCAGTCCAAGATAAACTCGATCCTCATCATGGGGGTGAAAAAACAGCAAAGGAGAAAAATATAAATATGGACGTTGGTATTGCTCGATGACAATCTTCTGCTTCAAGAACCATTCCTTTTTTCCATCAGTCTCCTTCAATTCTAGAATGACAAACAATGAATGTATTAGTGTTACTTCCGAAAACCTTAGAGATCCGTTACAGAATCCGATTTGTTGCTTTGTTATATTGGAGTTGGCTCTCACTTCCTCGCATGTAAATGGGAAGAAATTAGGAGAATCATCAAAAGGTTCGTATTCGCATACGCCGCCAGAAGCAATCCAATACAGCCTTCCATTGTAGGCCAGAATGGACGTATATGACTTCGTTGGAGTTGGATAATACACTCTGGAGCTAGTCCATTCGCCAGATTCAGATGACAACTTCCACCCTACATCTTTATTTTGTAAAGGAATAAACACAACCGCGAATCTGTTTGGTGAATCACAAACAAATCCAATGTTGCGGGGACGATGTCCGTCTTTGTTTTTGAGATTCGGAAGGAATTGAATCCATTGCTTTGTAAAAAGATTGCAAATAAAGAAACGACCAGCAGCTGAATCGCTATAATATTTGTAGCACAATAGTAAATCGTTATAAGTTGCCATGATAATCATGCCCTTATAATTGCGAAGCAAATCGACAAAATTGGGAAAAAATACGGAATAATTCAAATTCGCAGAATCTAGTACGATGTTTATGCGATGTTTGCATACAAAACGGATGTATTCAAAAAGGATGAAGGGATTTTGTGCATGGATCTGAGTGGGGTGAGAGCTAAAACGACGAGGAAAGTCAGGAGTAGATACTATAGCATGCCAGCGTTTCGAGACGCTTTTGCATCTGAAACAATCCTTGGCGGCTGGCAGTCGAAGAAGAATCTCCGAAAGGAGGTCGTCGTTCAGATCGTCTATTGGGAAACTACAATGCAAAATTGCAGTTTTCTTTTTCTCACAATGAGAATCCATGGGAACTATGATATCCGAAAATTCAAGGGCATGGTGCTGAGGAAAAAGTTCTTCACGAATATAAATAACTGATTTTTCAAAGGCTATGGGGGTTTTCGGTACAGCATTTAGAATTAAAATTAAAATTTGAATATAGGTTTAATAATTGAACAGTGATGCTGGATGACCTGATAAATAATGCTGAAAAAGTGTTCCGAAAAAACACTAATCCTTAGATTTATATCACACACAGTAATATCTATTACATCAACAGTAATCAAGTCTTTTTTTTTCTTTCGGATATCAATTCGGCACTTATTTTTTGGGGACACTTAGTATTTTCGATAATTGAATACATGCTTATTGGGCATAACAATTAAAATTCTAAATAATTATAAGCAATAATTAATGTTAACCTTTTCTAGAGATATTTAGATGTATTTTTAAATTCTTTCAATAATTAATTATAAGCAATAATATCAATTAAACTAAAAACTATTCAAATATTTTTTATGGCATTATAGAAGGAAAAATTTTCGAAACTGTGCCTGTATTAACCTTATTTTTCTCATTGTTTTAAATCTTCATTGTCCTCATATTTTTATTTTATTTTCTCCCTCTTTCTTTATTAAGTCTTTTTCAGTAATTTAATATTATAAAATTATTATTTTCATATAATATCTAATTAAGAATAGATAATGCATAATTAATTATCAAAAGATATTCAAAAATATAAAAATAATATATATAATTAATTTTTGAAAATATATCATTAATAACTACTCATCCTATCACTCTGCAAAACAAGTCATATTATTATCTTTTTCGTCTCTATATCCTTTTAGTTAGGATAGTTTACACTTTCAGTAATTATCTTATTATTTTTTTGGCAAGTAGTAATTATCTTATCTTATTATTGTTTATCGTATCAAATGAGAATTTACATAAATCGGAGATGAATAAAAAGATAATAAAATTTCATTCGGCTAAATCTCAGAATTGTCTTCCTCCTTAATAATTTGACCACTAAACTGTGGTTTGTTGTCTGAATATGTAGCGATTGCTAGTTGCAATCACGGAACTATTATGAAGATTTTAAGATTTATAATGTCTCGGGCTAATCCTTGAAGTGAAGAAATTTGGGTACAAAGGAGGTCCATAGCCTTTGGGTTATGTTAATAAAATAAAATTTGATTTAAAAATACATGACTAATATGGGTTTTATTTTACAACATTTTTAATTTTATTAGTTGTAATATAATAATATAGTATTTGATGTGCAATATATTTTCTATATTATTTCTTTTCATTTTATACCTTTTAAAGTGTCACATATACTTAATTTTATAGAATTGACCTTATTATATGATTGGATGATAATTTTTCAATATTTTTAAATTATTCAGTTAATATTATATTTTTACGCAATTTTAAATTTTTAGCTATAACATGAGTTTTAAAAGTCAAAATTAGGTGATATTTACATTATTAAAAAGTTAAGAAGGAGTTCTAAAACTATCATGATTTGGCCAAAGTCTAGTTTGAAACTTTTAAAGAGAAAAAATGATTGTAAAATTGATTCTCTATTTCTTTCCATATTGAACCAGCCTTGGTTTTTGGCTTATATATGAACCTCCAAAGGTCTAATTGAGGTAAAACTTGTGCCCAAAGTTAGCTTAGACATGTCCCAACAAGTTTTATCTTTTGGGTTTAGTGAAATTATGCCATTTTGGAAGTCAAACTTAAGCTTGCAAGCTAAACTGCAAAAATTACTATAGTAAAGCATTGTTAGTAGTTTAAATAGTAGATTAGGCTCTGGTCTTCTAAATTAGGTAAGACCTTATTTTTTGTATTATTAAGAGAAATGTTTACTTATTGCATTAGGTTTTGTAACTTAAGGAAATCAAATTTAAAGAATTTTATGCCTCCAAGGGCAAAAACACATTTTAGATAGCAAATATTATTCTTTCTAGTTTTCTTTGTATTCCATCATGAGTGATTGATTTTCCTTGAAGGTTAAAGGATCTAAAAACCCCTAATTTGGTTTAAGGCGTCTCTCTTCAATTTGTTTATAATTTATTCATCTCTTAATTTTCTATTCTTCATTGATTATGATTGCTTTGGTGATTAACTAATAAGGTTCAATGGTTAATTATTCTTAATAATATGATGTTATATGATTAATTATTGTTAATTCCTTATCTGTGAAATTAGGATGATTGATTGTAAATTAATAGCTAATGGGTATCTGAAATTTCATTTGTTGATTTTATGATATCTATGAAAACTAGAGAATAAGTTTAGTAATTATCACTTGTAAACTTTTAGATTTGACTTAATCTAGTTTTAAATAGCTTGAAACCATTATTAATTGAATTTGTTTGCTTGTTATAATTGAATTAGTAATAAAAGATTGATTAATTGCTTGCTGTGGTTAGTTTGCATTTGGAGTTTGTATAATGCTACCAACTTCAAGGAATTCTTCGGTTAAGTATTCAAATTATAAATTGATTGTTAAGTACTGATGAAAAATCTAAGAATTGAAGTGGGAAATCCCTTAGACCTAATTGCTACCACTTGTTAGTTTACATTTAATTTTATTTTTCATTGTTTCTTTAAAATTGGTTTTAAAATCCCCTTACTTTTATATTTTGAGAACCCAAACTTGACTCAACTACATTTTAAGTTAAATTTGGTATTTAATTTTAGGGTGAAATGATATGTATCAAAATTTTGGCATCATTTTCAAGGATTAGTTAGCTAGTTTGTAGATAATTTTATTTGTTCTACCATTTTTCTATTTAGTTTTTGGTGTTTTCTAAGCCTTTTAGTGGTGCTAATTGATGAAAATTTTAGTGGAATTTACAGATGAAACTAGGTGATGCAAGGTTTTTTAGCCTCTTGATCAAGATGTTTGCTTTGATGAGTGCAGCTACAATTTTCGAGAAAACAAATCATTTGCTATTTTTTTCAATATTTTTCTTTATTTTTAAAGTATTTTAGTAATTTATTGACTTTTTTATGATTTCTATTATTGCTAAGTTTTAATTCTTTTTAATACATGATAAGGTCCTTTCATGATGTCATATTAACTTTTGATCCTGAAATTGAGAGGGCTTTGCATGAATTAAGAAGAAAATATAAATTAGACTGTGAAAACATGACTGGTAATAACAACAATGGGGCTTTGAAAGAACTTCCTACCATTGATGTTACTTATCTACCTTTATGCATTTAATATAATGATCTTGATGCTCCTTTTGAGTTAAAATCTAGATTGATACATTTGCTACCCATTTTTCATAGTCTTGTAGGAGAAGACCCTTATAAGAATTAAAAGAATTTCTATAAAGTATGTAGTAGCTTAAATCCTCAAGGCATATTAGAAGAGGAGGCCAAACTAAGAGATTTTCCTTTCTTTTTAGTTAACTTAGCCAAGGATTGACTTCATTACCTTCCATTTAACTCCATCACTACATAGCATTACATAAGAAGGCTTTCCCTAGAGAAGTGCATCCCTACTTCTAAAGTAATAAACATAAAAAAAGAAATATGTGGCATTCATCAATTTAATAAGGAAAGTTTATATAAATACTAAGAAAGATTAAAGAGGTTATGTGCTAGCTATCCTTGCCATCAAATACCTAACTAGTTGCTAATTGAGTATTTGTATGGAAGTCTCTCACTAGTGGGTAGAAGCATGATTAATACTACTAGTGGTGGTGCACTAGTTGATAAGAACCTTGGTGTTACTTAGGATTTAATTTCCAACATGGCTACCAATTCTTAGCAACTTGGTAGTAGAAAATATTTTGAAGCAAATAGGGTAAATGAAATTGGCATATCCAATGTTGAGAGGCAATTAACAAATTTGACTTTCTTAGTTTACAAATTAGCTATGACTATGACTCAAGTAGAAAGACCAAAACTTTGCAGTATTTGCTCCAATTATGGATTTCCAACTAATATGTGTCCAACTTGATAGGATAATGATTCTATTCAGCTAATGAATGCTATAAAGGGATTTCCGAGACAATTTTGACACAAAAATGAACCCTTTTCTAAACCCTATAGTCATTGATAGAGAAATCATCCAAACCTCTAATCTAGTAACACTTTTAATCAAGATCAAAACCCTCTTACTGCTGGAAATCGCACATCATACATGCACAGCGGAATAAAACTTTTTGCACGATTTCCACCAAGGATCCATGCGAAATTAGAACGCCATAGATTAGGGATTAGGGTTTATACCTTTCGGCAAAATTCTTCTGACCGCTACACCAAGTCTGATCTGCTTCCAAATCACGAACCGGAATGGAAACTAGTAAATCAGATCACCAGTACAATGTTTATGTGGCTGCACCTCTGTGGTATTCACACGAACCCGTGAATCACCGATGAATGTCCGCTACACACACCGGTTGGAATTGATTTCCTTAGACCTCGTAGTGCTAGCTACGCCTTTTCAGAGATTTTGGTCAAAGAGAGTGGCTAGGGTTTTTCTATGCTTTTACTTGGGGTGCGTGAAGAATAATAGTAATCCTATTATTACCCAATAAGCCTATTTAAATAGGTGCATAGAAAAATCTAACCTATTTGGGCCTTATTCCATGTACAATTATAGGCTTACTATTGGGCCTTATAATTATAACATGAATTCTCAAATATTAAGCCCAAACAATTTAGTCCATTAATTCCAAATTCACTAAGCTCTAAGTGTGCGACCCTACAGGCTCTCATTACGTTAGCAATGACCATTAATCATATTAATGATCATAAACAAAGATTGGTGTCTAGCAACACATCATTGTTACCCAAGTAATGAGAAAGTCGGTGATTTGACTAAACCTTTACACGTGATCATCACTTATGTCCTTTTGTCCTATACATCTAGATTGAGCACGAGACATGGACCGTGTCATTCCCGTATAGCCCATTCTTAAGGTTTCTTGACTCCTAAGTAAGCTGACTAAAACAAATGTAATCGACATCTCATGTCAATTCATCTGAGCATGGCCATGCATTTTCTCAGCTTTACTTAGTCAAGGGGCCCATAGATGTTACTCCTGTTATATAGGAGGGACAAATCCCATCTTGATCACACAAACCCCTCCACATGATATGTGACATATCCAATATCTACCCTTGCATTCACTAAACCATTAGTGACATAGAATAGTATCAAAATATGAAACTCACATGTAGGGAACCTTGGTGATCTCAGGTCAAAGGACCATATTAATAATGATCACTAAGAACCACTTATGACACTCATATAACGATCCATGTAGTGTTCTTAATATGGGTCGGTCCAGTATACAAGTTCTCTAACTTGTACTCATGTGTAAACTTAATATCCCATATAAGTTTTCACACATGCTAGTCTTAACATATCAAAGCAACCTAATCCACAATGATATATGACTAGGGACATTTAAGAATACAATTATTTTAGGGTTATTATTATAATTAAATATATTACGCAGACAATATATATAAATATAATAATTGGAATTGCCATTAAAATAACATGATTCAAAATTACAATCACTAATATGATTGGTTTTAGGGCATATACACTAACACCTACATATAATAGAATTCCAACTAATCTTGCTTCCAACCAAATACATCTTTAGAAGATCTAGTGAAAATCTTGGCTACCAATGCTGTACAATTTTAGCAAAAAACCAAAAATACCATTCAACAATTCTAATAAGAATCTAGAGCAAGATTAAGAATTTAGAGAATCAAATAGGATAACTTGCCTCTTTGGAAAACATATTAGAAGCACAAAGTTTTAATAGCAAACTATTAGGATTCGGATCAACATACATAGTAAAATTTTGAAATTTTAATCCAAAACTTTCCTAGGATTCATGCAAAAGTCATAAACTAGCATTAAGGTTTTACCTTATTTGTACTCGTGTTCTTTCTGAATGAATCCTTAAGAGACTGAGATGAATCAAATGCCGGTCGGAAGGTACAACATCTCTACAGTATTCACACGAAGTGAATAACAACTTCTCCTCTCCACAAAGTTATTATGATTCGTCTTTCTCACTAGGATTGAGTTTGGACATTTTCTAGAGTGATTTAGGGTTTGATTGAAGCTAATGTGTGTTATATAATGTGCTACCTTCAAGTCCTTTTATAGAATCAAGACATATCACAATCCTAACTCTACTAGGATAATGCTTCAAAAATCCTAATCACACTAGATAACTATCACCTTATCCTTATCTTAGAGAGAGTGAGAAGAGATAGGACTTATCTATTAATTATCTAATATTAGATAATAATCTCATAATATAATTATCTAATATTAAATTGGTATATAATTATCTTATATTAGATAATAATAATATTATTATCTGATATTACTTTAATATCAAATAATATCACATAATATATAATATATATATTATGTGAATAAATATATATTATCCTAATAATATATATATGCACGCAAATAAGTCTAATTAATTGAATTTTAGTCTAACTAAAATTTAATTAATTATTGTCTCATTCCTACTCCTTTTGTGTGACTTTGTAGGTTTTTACTATGTTAATAATGACTTATTTTGGATCATAAATAGTGAGCGGTATCTAGCAATACATCACTGCCACTCAAGTAGTAAGAATGTCTATGATTCGATATCTACTTAATATATGATCAACATTTTGCATTATAATCCATTTCATAACAATATCTAAATCGAATTGGAGGTATGGAGTGTATCATCTTCGTCAATATTTAATTTATATTTCTTGATATTGAGTAGACTTAAAACAAATGATCAATATCACATATTGATCTAATTGAGCATGGCTATGCATTTCTAAGTCTCACTCAATTAATGGGCCTAAGGATATTTCTCTTTTATATAAGAGTAACAAAATTCCATCTATATCACTTACTTCCCTCTGCATGATTTGTGACACACCTAATTAACGTTCTAGTCGTCATCTCGATTAAAGGTGATATAGGACAACATCAAAGTGAGTAACTCTTTATATAGGAAACCGTAGTAATTTCAGGTCAAAGGACTAACAATGTACTCATGTATTGACTTGATATCACATATCCATGATTCATAATCATCAGTCACTGTACATGCTAGTCTCGATGTATTATTACTATCCTTTTCGTAATAATACTTGACTAGGGGCATTTTAGGAATAGCAAAGCTATTCCAAGAATAACTATTATATTTAAGTTATAATTTATGTAAAATAAAATAAAATAAAATATAATAATTATATTTTCAAAACGAAACATAATACATTATGTAATATTACAATCATCTTTATGATTGGTTTCTAGGACACACACCAACACAAACTTCTCTCACAAGCTATCATTAATCCAACGAATAAGGAAACTATCAATGCTATTAAGTTTTAAAGTGGCAAGCAAGTTAAGATCCATCTTTTCCTTAACCAATAGCAAGCCATCAACTAAAAGACAAGGAAAGCCTAAAGATACAACAAAAAAAAAGGATAAAACATGGTGAAAGTGAGGTACATTCTATCCCTAAACCCTTACCCCCTATTGACTTTTCTATCCCTTTTCCAAGCAAAGTTGTTAAGGCAAAAACAAAAGTTAAGGATAAAAAATAGATTTGTGATACCCTTAGAAAAATTGAAGTTAACATACTTTTGCTAAATTTGATAAAAGTAGATTTCAAGGTATGCTAACTTTTTAAAAAATTTGTACATTAATATGAGAAAATCAAGAGATAAGGAGAAAGTATGTGTGAAGAAAAATATGTTTGCCATCATTAAAAGAAAATTACTTAGAAATTATAAAGATTCAAGCATATTTATCATTCCATGTGTTATAAGGCAAACTAGAATTGAACATGCTATGTTAGACTTAGTAGCTTTAATTAATGTTATGCTTTTTTTTTTAATGTTTTAAATTTAGGTCCTTTCAAACAAATAAGAATAGTTGTGTAATTAGCAAATAGATCTAACATTTATTCTTTAGGTGTTCGAAAGGATGTTTTAGTATAGGTTGATATGATAATTTTTCTAGCAAATTTCTACATCTTAAAAATGGAAAATGAGACATCTGAGACTCCTCCCCCAACATTCTTGGCCGACTTTTTCTAAAAATAGTAGGAACTATGATTGATGATCAAGATGGAACATTAATGATGGATTTTGATGGTATTAAAGCCAAGTTTGATATTTTTGAAGTTATAAAATATTCTACTGATAATTTATGCCCTTTCTTGACACTTTTGAGCCTTTACTACTTGATATTCTTTATTTTAATATTTTATATTATGTTGGTTCTAATTATGCTATTTTTGATGTTGCTAGTTCTAATTTGGTCATTTCTAACTCTTTTGTTCATCTATTAAAACTTGAATTTTAAAGAGAAAAATAGTGTATTCTTAGTAATCATTCTAGTTATTATGCTGATCTTGTTAAATTTATTATAGAGGATCATTCTAAGCTTTCAAGAAAGAGTGATTTAAGAGTAGCACTAATAGAAATTATGCTGGATGGTCCCAATTTGCAAAGGACCCCTTTGCTAGATATCATAAAGGTTGGCATTTGCAAGGCAAAGAATGTAATAGCTCTTGATTTAAATCCTCGTTGAAGAAAAGTTGCAACCATGTTTAGCCAAAGATAATAAAGAAATACGCTTCTTTCCTTTTTCTTTTAATCTACTTGTCATTTATCTCTTTTAATGTTGTTATGATTTACATTGCTTTATATTAAGAATAATATAAATTTTAAGTGTGAGGAAGAGAATTTTAGGATTTTTTTTAATGTTTTCTTATAACTTTTCTTATTTCTTTTAGTGTTTTTCATCTTTTGGAAAAATTAGAATTTTTTTAAAATAAAAATTAAAAAATATTTTTATTTATTTTTGAGCTTTTTTGAATAGTTTTAATTATTTTTCATCAATGAAGATTTTCCATTTTTCATCGGTAGAATTTAGTTGAAATTGGATAGGTTTTATAACATGATTAAATGAATTATTTTTCTTCTTAAAATTGAGATTTTTAATTAGTAGATTAGATTTGGTAGCATGACTTTTCTTGTAAGATTTTAAGCCTTAATTATTTTAAGTATTTATGTTTTTTTCTTTCCTTTTTTGTGTGTGATGTTCTCTCATAATTTTATTTCTCTAGAAATTGCTTTAATATTTTTTTTCAAATTATATTTACTCATACATGCACAAATGAGATAAAGACATTCTTTATTTAAGTTGGAGTAAAATAGCAAACCTTAAAGTTTTATCTTTGTTGAACCCTTTTTTAGCATAATTTCCTTTTATTTATTGATTATCCCATGAACACATTTTTCATTGAAAAATAAGTACCTACCTATCCTTATGGATTAGTAGAGAATTTGAAATCTTTGTGAGATGAGTTCTTGAACAAGTATAGAGTGTGTGTGTTGTAAAAAAATTATCAACTTCAATTTCAAGTTTGGTTAAAGAAAAGAAGAAAATAAAAAATAAAAAATAAAAAAAAGAGAAAGACAATAAGAGGGGAAAAAGGTGAAAAATTAGAAAAAAGAAAGAATAAAGCTAAAAGAATTGGGGTGAAAAAGGAAAAAAAGAAGTTAATGAGTATTTGGATTAAAAAGTTAGGTTGTTGTGTTGAGATATAAGTGTTCAGAATTTGCCTATATGTTTATAGTTTGAGTGTTCTATTAATTTCTTTAATTTTTATCTCTCATATCTTTATTTTTCCTTCCTTTTTTTCCCTAATTTCATTACAATCTTGAATAAAAATCTTTTGATTGTGTTGTACATGTAATTTGAGTAATGAAGATTAATGATAAGCAAACTTATGGTAGAATAATTTCATAAAATAAACTTGAGTGAAACATTTACCTTAAGTACTTAAAAGTTGAAGAGTGAATTATGAAAGAGTTTACCAATTTGATCTGTCATTTTTATATAGAGTTGTTATATTCATTGATTTTGAGTTTGGTAAGTTTTTTTAAATGACATGTTATGATTTTTGATAGCTTTGATTGTATTTTACTTGTGAATTTTGTGATTTTAAATTTATTAGAAAGTAAGTTTTTTATTTTTAGTTTTAAATAAAGTTATGTTTACTCGAGTTGTGTAAAGGCAAATTGTGGATAGATCTTTTTAGAATGTTATATATGCTTAATTTTATGTGTAAGATATTCTTTATATATTTCTTTCTATTTTATGCATCTTAGAGTGTTACAAATGCTTAATTTTATAGAATTGGCTTTGTTATGTGATTGGGTTTCTAAGATTTTTAAATTATTTGATTAATACTAAATTTTTACATTATTATAGGTTTTTGGCTATAAATTAAGTTCCTAAGGTCAAAATTATGTGATTTTTTACATTATTGGTAAGATAAGGAGTTCTAAAACTATCATGTTTTAGCCAAAGCTTAATTCAAACTTTTGAAAGCTAAAAAATGATTGTAAAGTTGATGATTTATTTCTATCTATATTGAGCTAGTTTTAGTTTTTGGACCATATATGGAGTTGTAAAGGTGTAATTGAGGTTAAACTAATGCCTAAAGTTAGCCAAGAGTTGGCCTAACAATTTTATGTCTTGGGTTTAGCAAAAATATGTTATTTGGTGATCAAATTTGAGTTGCAAGCTAAATTATGAAAATTATTATAATGAAACACCGTTAGTAGTTTAAGTTGTAAACTAGGTTATGGGCTTATGAATTAGGCAAGTTTTCGTTCTTTGTAACCCTAAAAAATATATTTACTTAGCTCTTTAGGTTTTGTAGCTTAGAGAAGCCTTTAAGGGAAAAAATGCATTGTAGACAACAAAAACTATTCTCTCTAGTTTTCTATGGGTGACTAATTTTCTTTCAAGGTTCAATGATTTAAGTACTTCTAATTTAGTTTGATTTAAGGCTTATCTCTTCAATTTGTTTATAATTCATTCATTTATGAATTTTTCCATTCTTCATTGATTATGATTGCTTTGGTAATCACTAATAGAGTCCATTAGTTAATTTTTCTTGGTAATCTAATGTTATACAATTGATTGTTATTAATTCTCACTTTTAGAATTAAGATGATTAATTATAAATAAGTAGCAAATCGATATCTAAATTTCTCTTCTTTATTTTATGATATACTTCAAAATTAGAGAATGAATTTAGGAATTGTTGCTTATAAAATTATTAGATTCAAATTTACTTAGTTTTAAATACTTGAAACTATTACTAATTAAATTTAATCGCTTGTTCTAAACTGAATTAGTAATAGAGGATTGATTAATTGCTTATTTTGGTTAGTTTGCATTTAAAATTTATATGACTACTATTGGTTTTGATGTATTCATCAATTAAGTATTCAAATTATAAACTAAATTATTGAGTGCCAATGAAAAATCTAAGAATTGAAGTATGAAATCCCTTGAACCTGATTTTTCATTACTTGTTTGTTTATGTATAATTTTATTTTTCATTTTTTATTTAAAATTATTTTTGTAAACCTTTGTGCTTTTATATTATATTTACATTAATTAGCTTTATTCCTTTGGGTATGACCCAAATTTGCATCTATTACATTTGGTGTGAAATATTAATTCATGAATTTCTCTATAGAAATTTTAATTGGAGAATTCATGTCAAGTATGAATGAGCATTATGAGCTTCTATCTTAGTATATGCTTAACATTCTTATTATTTATATATAGTTTTGTGTGTTAATTGAAATCTTTCTATGACATCTATGATAAATTTTGACAAATAATTTGCTTCTTTATGATAATTGATACATTTAAGCAATTAAATTTAAAATATTTTGGATTGATTATTAAGGAATCTTGACATCAGTTGGAGTATTATGCTATCAAATATAATTATATATATTAGATGTTGATATCATTATCTAATTATTATTATTATTATTATTATTATTATTATTATTATTATTATTATTATTATAAAGACATGATATCATTGTATAATTGAAAGGTTCTATTTTAAAGTTTTATGTATATGCATTTCCTAATTGTTAGTGATTATATAAAGATTTAGTATGCTCAAGTGCTAGTAAAAATTTTATAAGCATGTTGTTAGTTATTTAATTACATATCATATGTTTTTCCTTATCATGTTTCATACTTTCTAGCACAATGATGTATTTAAGAATAATTAATATATTTTAGAAAAATATATTAAAGGTATAATAAAGCTCCATTTCGTACAACTAACTGATAACTGATAAGTTACTTAGTAGCTGATAACTTATAGTTGATAGCTGATAATTGATAAGTTAACTAAAATATTTTGTAAAATTAGTTATTGAGTTAGCTGAAATTATAAAATAACATAAAAGGAGATATTAATAGAAATATATATATAATTAAAATAATTTTTATTTATTTAAAAATAAAATTATATTAATGCAATTAAAAAGTTTAAAATACAAGTATAGTTTCTAATATTTTATAAATTTAAATATTTATTTACTTATATAATATTTATTTTATTATTTATTATAAAATTATAATTACTTAAAATATAATTAATTATATTTTATAAAAATTATTTAAATTTATATTATAAAAGGTATAAGTTATAAATTAATAAAAAGAATAAGGATAAATTTGGAAAGAATTTAAAAAAGAAGTAGCTTATAAGTTATAAGCTAATTGAAGTAGCTTATTAAATCAGAACTTATAAGCTACCTAAAGTAACTTATAAGCTAGTATAAGAAACACCTTTGAAAGTTAGCTTATAGCTTATTGATTAGGTCAATAAATTATAAGCTAACTTATTTGTTGTGCGAAACGGAGCCTAAGTCTAAACTTTTAACTGAATTTAAGTTTTAGAGTGTGATATGAAATATAACTTGAAAAATATTGTGAGATATGATTTTTTTAAGTTATGATATGAATGATTTTATGATCGTATGCCTTTAAAGGAACATGAAAATATATTTTTTTTAATGTTCATGTTTGCCTTATTTGAATAATGTTAAGGTTTTAATTTAAGTCCCAATTAATATTCCAAGTGAGAATTTTAACATTAAAATTTTAATAAGTTAAATAATGGGATTAAAAGATTTGAGAGTATCCTTGCACTATATGTTTAATACATTAGGCATAATTTAAATATCTTATTTATTAAGGGAACATTCTATAAGTGGCAAGTGTGAAATTACAAATTTTGTAAAAATTATATTGTCCTTGATTGTTTATAGACTTTAAGCTTGATATTTTCCCTTAATTTAAATGATAAATGTATTAACTTTAAGAAGTTTGAAGCAAGGTTATATTTTTTCTCTTTACTTTTTATGTATTGCATTACGTTATGGACATGATAATTGACAAGTTAGATAATTTCATTTATTATCTTAAAATTTTTATTGTAATCTATTATATGAGTTAGCAATTGCTATTATTTGTATGGTATAAGGAATATTAAATATTTTATTATTAGAATAATTTTGTAAAAAGAAGTTTGATATTATTATCACAATTATCAATATTGAAGTTTTAAAAACTTCTTAAAAAATAAATTATTTTGATCAATCATGTGAAAAATAAATTTTATTTTATATCTTATAATTATTAATATAATTGATTAGTGAGAGATAATATATATATTTGCAGAAGTAATTATGCCTTGGCACTTTCAATAAGCAATGTAATTACACAAATAATTGTTCCTAGACGATTAATTTGTCATAACAATGTTATTGGTACCATTAATATATTTTATGGTATGCTTGTTTTCTTCATGAAAACAATGTTATTTTAATGTTGTAGATGTCTCCTTGTAGAGATAATTAATTGAGATCTCACTACAAATTTAATTGCAATTATCTCTTTTAGAGATTTTAAATTATTTCATCAAAAACTTAAATGATCTTCTTGAGAAAATATGTTGTAACTATACATTCACATTCTCATGATCATATCACAATAATATGAGAAAGATCATAGTGAGGACCTTTACACAATAATATGAGATGATCACTTGGTTATACTATAAGTGTAACTATATATTTATATTCTTGTGATCATATTAATGAATTAATTAACTTGTGCAATTATGGGTTTACTATATTATTATATAATATACCATGATCCATAATTCCAAGTTTAATGCTTCATTAAACCCAATCATATTATAAGGTGAATTTATTAAGGTATAATATGTTGTAACCATTAAAGTTGTTATTAATTCAATAGTCATTTCCATTATATTATTTTAAAAATTTAATAAAACCCAATTTATGTCACCGAAATGAGAGAATGTAAGAATTTTGTTCATTTTTGTATTATCATTAATTAGATTTTCTTATTTTTATTAAAATTGGACTAATATAATGCTCAATTTTAGTAATCTAAATTATTTTTAAATGATCAGTTAGATTTTATTTTATCTCTTAAGTATATTATTTTACTAAGAATACGATTGAGTTTGTTAAGACAGAATTAGTATAGAGCCTATTACTTAACTTGTAATGGGTGGATTTGGTTTTGGTTTACAAATATAAGATTAGGTCCCCTCTCAATACATTAATCTATTGATAGTTTGCCCTATCTAATAAATGTGAAGGAATGAAAGACGTTGATCTCTCAGTATATACTTGTACACTATTAATTTCCTTAAAAAAATATTATATTTAAATTAAGAGATATAAAATTCTAATTCTCTTTTAATTTTATTTGTTTTTACTAGTTAGTTTTATATTTGATATAAAGATTTTGTTAAATGTTTAGAATTATTTCTTACATAGAATCCCTAAAGTCAAACATAAACGCTGAAGAAATCGCCAAGAAATCAAAGATCTTCCTTTGCTTACACAAGGTGGCATGGCAGATATACAAGGGCAAAACCCATTTTAAAAAATTCGACTTGTTTTCCTTTGATTCTTATCGAGAACCACCTAAAACCCCCAAATTTAACATTAAAAAATGAATAGAACCGGCAAAGTTGCCTCTTCAGCACCCGAGAGATTGAGCTGTAGTCTGTTGTTTATGCAAGTCAAATTCTCATTCCTGCCGATAAAGTATGCACTATCCATCCTTCTTATACTTGACGCCTTTTCCCTAAAAAAAAATAATAATAAAAATAAAAAAACAGAACCTATCCTTGGACGTATAGCATTGGAAAAAAAGAGATGATATGGGACTACTGTTTTAGAAAATGATCAAGATTTGGACGAAATCTTAGGAAGGTAGGTTCAAGCTGAAGTGAAAAATTGGAGGAATGAAGAATGAAGTGGAGGCCAGATGAGGACCAAGTTGAGGCTGAACGAGCAGCAACAGTGTGCAGTCCAGGCAGTTGAGGGGGAGGCTGCTCTGCAAATTTATATTTTGCTTTAGAGGCGGCAATTGGGGTGGTCCATATGAATCTTAAAGGCGATGGCAACAAGAATTCGGGGCGGCTAGTAGAGGCGGTCATGCCGCCTCAAATCGCCTCCTCAAATCTAAACATTGTAGGCGTCAAACTTCGGTACATTTGAGTCCTGGCGGGTCATCCAAGGTAACTGAATATTTCTGTATCAGTAAATAAAACCAATTAAATTTATATACTGCAGTAAATATTGTCTATTAGCATCTAACTACTATACGAAGGGGGTTGATAGATTTGGTGTACACTTTCGTTGGGATTTATTTCAGAGATCATGAGGTTAAACAGTAATTTCCGATGACTTAAAATGTAAAATAACTACACACAAAATAAAAATAATACTTCTCTTCTTATTAGCCTCCATGCTACATCAATGAAACTCATAACCTTTAAAATGAAATAATAATTTTACATTACTTAATTAGGCACTTTAATTGCAATTTTATGGATAATATATACTGAAATAGAATATCAATTGGAGAGAATGGGTTCCGCTATTTTGTTTTTAAAAATGATCATATTAAGATATTATATGTTTAATTTACCAAAAAAATTATTATATTTTAAAACTAAATATATAATAGTTTAACAATGTAAATGAATCGAGATCAAATTTTAAAATGAAAAGAGTTAATCTTCCATTCATGGTATGCCACTGTTATCCATAAATCCATCTTTCAATCAACTAGCAATATTAATATATTTTGATTTCCAATAATTGGAAGTGCTTATGTGATAGAAGTATTTTATTCAACAATGTCTAAATTTATATATACAAAAAAAAGAACCCCTCCTTTTAAAGAAAATTAATGATATAAATTTAAGAAAAAAATATAATTTTTGTTAAATTAATGAATTGTAAGGTTTAATATAAAAGCTATGTCTTCATTCTTTCACAAGATAAAAAAAGTTGAAGAGATTCGGGATAAGAAAAAATATGAAAATATATACCAATGGATAAAATTTAGCTAGATAGAATGTTTTTTTTATAATGATATCCTCTTTAAATATACACTATATAATTCCGTACTTTAAAAGTGTCTCTTATTATATACTTATGTTATTTTCATTAATCTTTAGAGAAATGATTTTTTGGAATAAAATAATGATAGACTAAAGGAAAGAAAGAGATCAATAAGGTGATATATATGTATATATAACAATGGAGAAAGAGAGATAAATTCAGTAGAATTTTTTATAATGAAATACTCTCTTTATATATATATATATATACACACATATAAATTAGCAGTCTAAATCACACATTTTATTATATACCTATGTCACTTTCACTGTAGTATTTTAGGGAAATAATTTTCTACACTAAACTAACGGAGATACTATAGGAAGATACAAACAAATTAGGTAAAAAAAATATAATAATGGATTGAAAAGTAAAGTTAATAATATATTATCAAATTTCAAACATGATAATATATTGCATTCACTGAATTATACATATGGTTAAGTGAAAAAAAAAACAAAAAATGGAAAATATATTATCCAATGATATAGAAATTAGTTTGATTTCTTTTGTTTCAACTTGTTTAATCAAATTTTAATTGATAAATAAGTTTTAAAAATTTTAAAAGTATTTGAGGCTTTGCATTTAGTTATTAAATATCATTACATTTAAAATAATGTGTAGAGGCTTCAACTATAAACAAAAGTACATTTATCATCTCAATGCTTTGTTAACCTCAACAGCTTAATATCGATTGATATCAATATATATATTAATTTTTAAATTTTTGGATTAAATATTGAAATATATGGATTTATTTCAGATATCATGGAACACGAAAAAAATTAATCTAATTATTAAAATGAACAACATATACATACATTTGGATCAATGAAAAATGAGGAAAAAGGAAAATTTTAGAATTGGCGTTTGGTTGAATTGAGATAGATGAAAAGCATGATAAAATTTAAATGTTTATAAATAATCTTGGCAACCAAAATATAGTCTATCACTTTCTTATTTAAAGAGATTTTGCTTTCATAAACAAAGTACAGAATAATTAAAAATATCTATTATATATACATATACTAATTAATTAGCTTATTCTAATTTTTTTCCATATTGTCAATTTAGAAAATTGCCTTACTTGTCTTCATATTTTCTATTTACATGTACAACATGATATACTATGTTCATGGTCATTGTGACATATTTTACATCAAATACAATCATTTATACAATTTGTTAACTATTATGACCACCACAACAATCATAATAATCATGCAAATATTTTTTCTAGTATGTAATATTTTCCTCAAATTATGAAATTTTTTAATTTAAAAAATTGAGCACCTGCGAGAGCATGTGCAAAAAGGTTAGTTTTAAACTAAAACTCTTTGGGTAGATTGTTATAATTAACCATAATTACCTATATAATAATAGTGGCAGCCGCGTAAGTACATATAGCAAATAATTAGAGGGATTCATTGTATTTTACAGTTTTTAAAACTTAAAAGTCTCAATATATGTATAATTATATTTTATAGGAAATTTAATGACGAGGCTAATAAGTTTAAATATCAAATGAAACTTGTTATGATTATGATATGGAATTAAATTTAGTTCATTTGTAGTGTAAATCAAGATGCTATTTCGATAAAAAATTATCAAAACTTCTTTAATATAGTTAGAATTTTTTAATTACTATTATATTTTTAATAACATGTATTTTTTTATTCACTAATAGTATAAGACATTTTTTACGAACAATAAACTAAATTTAAACCTAGGATATAATAGACCCCGTGATCTTGATGCTGAATTCCACATGTAAGGTTATCACAGAAATAACATTTTTCTATCATTGTAATTTTTTTTTATTTTTGGTCAAATACCATTGTAAAAATTGAAAACGGTTAAATTGGAACATATATATATATATATATATATATATATATATATATATATATATATATATATATATATATATATATATATATAATATAGCACAAAGTTACATTAGATATAATTCTGTGCAGTATAAGGGTCATCAACTTATTATGATTGCTTGAAAGTTATTGAGAATGAATTGGGAGGTGGAAGTTCTTCATATTTATAAGGAAGAAAATGATTGTGCAGAGATTGGATGGCCAACTTCAATCTTTCATTGGACTCGGTACTCATGTCTTCCACAGACCTCCTTCTCCATTTTTTTTATTTTTATTTTTGTTAATATTTTAGGAGTTTTTAATATTTGAAATATTTTTATTGGATAGTCTTTTTTTATTGGGACTTAGATCCTTTTTTTTATATATATATATATATATATACTGATTTCATAACTAAACGCCAATAAAAATTTTTAATTTTTCAAAAACACATAAAAATAAAAAATTATTTTTAAAAACCATGAATAAACACCCTCCTAACCTCCCGGTCATAACTAATTTCTTCTCCCATGCATAGTGCTTGGAGTATATTCTCTTTTACACAGTAAAATATAAATTACATTACGGAGTTCTGTGCGTCGTGACTTTTTCATAAGTGTTTGTTATCAAATTTCAAATTAAAGTTTTATATGTGTATTATTTTATAATTCATCACTAATAATTATACTCCAGGTATGCTAGTAATTTTATTATGATCAATTTCATATTTTATGATTTTAATTCATACTTCCAACAATTGGTATCAGAGCGTGTTGGTAATATGAATTTATGATTATGAGCAATTTTAATTATCTTGGTAAATTCATGAAATTCCCAATTTTTCGTTTTATTTTCGTACTTGAAATTGCCACAAATTGATATTTTTAATTCTGAAACAATGGATCTATTTTTTCTTTCAAATTAAATCTTGAATCCTGATATTATATACGTTGAGAATATTATTCTATGGTTTAATTGTATTAAAATTTTGTGAATGTATTGTATTAAAATTTTGTGAATGTTGCGGATCGAAGTTTGGATTTTTCCGAAAAACATTATAACCATAGATCACAAAATTTGAAGCTTATCTTCTGAGTAATGCATGAATCGTGTTCTCAAATACATTGGGAATATTATTATGTTATTTGATTGCATTAAATTCGTGATTATGCTCCAGACCAGTTTGAATTTTCCTAAAAAAAATTTATCAACATAATTGTACAATTTTGAAGCTTTTACTTCTGTTTAATATGTGAATCCATATTAAGAATAGGTTAGATATAATTTTTATGATTTAAAACGGTTAAAAATAATTTTTTTAGAGCTTAAAACCCATTAATGGCGAAAAAATAGCCATAAAATCAAACTGGAAGAAGGGAAGAAAGAGGAAGGCTTGCTGCTGTGCTCTGCACATGGATTCCACACGCCAACTGCGTGCGTGTAACACACGCGCTGAATATTGGAGCTTCTAATTGTGCGTTTGGAGCCATGCGTATGTAGCGCATGAATGTCACATGCCAAACGCTTAGCAGTTTGCTGACTTGCTCGTGGGCCATGCGCAGTGTGAGCGCGTTAACTGCACATGCCAGACGCTGACTAGTTTGTTGACAGACTTGGGCCACGCACGTGTGTGCGCGTGAGTAACATGCGCTTGTCGGCTCAATTAAAATGCTCTAACTTCAAGCTCACTCGCAGGCTGTAGCATGTGTGTCCCACGTGCTTGGTTTTTCGTGCCCAATTTTGATCCAGTTGTGTAAAATTTTTATTTTCTATCTTCATATAATTTTTCTAGAATTTTTTTTCTGGCTAGTAATTAGTTATTTTGAATTTTACAAGATTTAAATTATATAAAAATATATTTTATTTATGGAATTTTGGCCTAAGAACATTCATGGACATTCTTTGTATTTTTTCTGAGCTTGGTGTGCTGTCACTCTCTCTAATTATAAACATAGGTATATTAAATAAATTTTTAGCCCTTAATTATGTAAGTTTATACATATGTGGATACTTAAAGCCATTTAATTCACACCAATGATAGTTTAAGGGATATAGTAAGACTATTTACATGAAACATTGTCCTTTTGGAATATTTAGGAGCATATTACATTGATAATGGATACACCCTATCAGTGTAATATTAGTTAATATAATTTTAGAGTTTAAACTCCTTAGAATAAGCATGCAACAATTATAATATTTCAATATTTCTTGTACTCTATCCGTATAGGCTATATTGATTACATTTTTATGTAGACTCTTGTATAAGCCAAGTCATATAGTACATGTAATTTTGATACCACCTTATTAAATAGTTATTTGACTGATTTATTTAATTGGGAATCTTGTGTTATAATTATGTTGTGGATGCATAATTAATAATTTTTCAATCCTGTTGCATCAGTCTCGATCTTTCAACAACTATCTGTGGTAAGGACTTTTAATAGAACAAATTATGATTATAAAAGAGGAAAGAAACTAGAAACACAGATATCTGGAAAGCCTAAGTTTAAGAAAAGTGGTGATAAGGGCAAAGGATAATAAAAGAAATTTAAGGGCAAGTTCAATTATTGCAAGATCCCTGGACACAAAAAGTTTCAATTTACAAGTTAGAGAACAAGCGTGAGAAAGAAGGGGCTCAGAAACAGGCAGATCCCAAGTGAGATGGAAGAGACTGTATTGGGAGTAGTAAGAAGTAAGATAAAATTAATTACATAGGATCATTTTTCTTTATGTTTTAGGACACTTTTAATTTGAATTATGTCATTTATGCATTTCTTTAAAATTTAATTTCCAGTTCTATTTCAATAATTGTAGTTATTCCTTTTGACAAAAAAAAAATTATAATTTTACTATTTTAGTATGGCAGCTTACAAAATGATTCGTATCTTTTGAATTTGAAAGATTTTCCTGTTGTATCTTCTGATATTTCCATCAATATTATGATTAGGCATAAACAATCTAGAATGAGTTAGAAATCTTCCATTTCATGGGATCATTTTTTAAGCCTTTTTTCTAGAGAGATTAGAAAGATTGGTAAAACAAAGGTGTGTTATTAAACTTAAATTCTCATATATTAAAACTTTTAAGTGTGGAGTTATAAAGTAGAGATAAGACTCTATAATCCCTAGTTAAAGAAATTAGACTAGATCAAGAGGTTGAAAATTTTCTTATCCCTTTTATAGTACCAAGATCATCAGGTTTAATTAGACATTTTATTTTGAGGATGACTTGGATAGGGGGAGTTTGATGCTTAGGGCTATCAATTTATGTGACAATGCCACTATTCTACTTATACTTGTTTAGATTCCCTCACCATTAGAGGAGACAATGTTGACAGTCCAGTTTAGATAAATAAAGATCCTTATGCTGAATAACCTGATTAACTAGCCATTGAGTTTAGATCCGTGGTAACAAAACTTATAGTATTTTAGGTTTGTACCAAGCCAATTGGATTGAATGGATGCTTGAAAGATTTAAAATGGCTTCCGCTATTGATAATATTATGTAAGCACTAGTCTGTATTCATTTAAATATAGCTTTTACTATTAGTGTGCTTAGAAGATTATCAAGTAAACCTAAGATGGATCATTGGAGAGCGACCAAGATAGTAATGTAGTATCCTTAAGATATTATGAATCATATGTTAACTTGTAGACGATCTAATTTACTTGAGTATAATTATTACTTAGATTCTGATCATGCCTTATATATAGATGATCATAAGTCAACATTTGGATATATTTTTATGATGTCTGGAGGAGTTGTCTTATGAAAAGTGTTAAACAGACATTCACAGCTACCTCAACTTTGGAGAGTGACCAAGATAGTAATGTAGTATCTTTAAGATACTATGAATCATATGTTGACTTGTAGATGATCTAATTTACTTGAGTATAATTATTACTTAGATTCTGATCATGCCTTATATATAGATGATCATAAGTCAACATTTGGATACATTTTTATGATATCTTGCATGCAATTGGTTAATTTTATATCGTGATCTCTACCAATTTTATTGCGATAATACTTTTGTTGTGTGCTTCTCTCTAAACCACAGGAATTCTAGTCATATTGAACATTTTGATGTTAAATTTCTATTCGTTAGAGAGAAGATTGTTGAATCTCAAACTCATATTGAACATAGCCTTAGTGGAGACATGCTAGGGATTCGTTGACTTAAGGCTTATCCATAGGAGTATTTTAAAATTAAGTAACTCATATGGGTCTTCTTGAATCTTTTGATGAAACCTTAGTTTAGTGGGAGTTTGAGATATGCTTATTTTATTTTGATGATGTCTGTGACCAGTAATTGCTCATATTGAAATATTGGTGATATGTTTTATACATATATATATCATTTGTTTCCCCATCGGATTTAATGATTTTGAGTTGTTTCTTTTATTAGTTGTGGTCAAAAGACTAATCTTATATATATATATATATATATATATATATATATATATATATATATATATATATATATATATATATAATTACTTTGGGATTATGAGACATTAATTTTTACATCACTTGTTTCCCTATCGGATTTAGTGATTTTGTATGGTCTCATTCTACTTATGTAATTATTGCTCAGTTTGGATATTGAAACATTGGTAATATATTTTATATATATATATAAATCATTTGTTTCCCCATCGGATTCAATGATTTTAAGTTGTTTCTCTTTTGAGCTATAGTCGAAAAACTAAACTTTTTTCTGTTCCTTTCAGATTATAAGACATTATATCACTTGTCTCGCTATCGGATTCAATGATTCTATGTAGTCTTATTCTTTGAATTAAGTTTATAGCTTAATGTATAACTAATTACTTAATTATTGATATTTTAATTATTCCACATAATTAATTAATACTATCCAAGTGGGAGATTGTTCTATTTAAAAAAATAAAATAATTAATTTTATTAGAAATATTATGTGAATTAGCATTAATTAATTAATAAAATATTTATTTAAGTAATTAGTTTTATATTTTAACATTAAGCATAGAACATATCGGGCCCTGTGTTTAATGTGTATGATCCATGATAAGTTGGATCATGCATAAGCTCATATGGGTAGAGGTCCCAACCTATAATCTTTTAGTGATTAGTAATTTTCTATTACAAGTTTGACCTTAAATGGAGAAATTAACGTTGTTATTTGAGCAGACTGAAAAATAAGGATTCCCACTCCTAAAATTTTCTCTCTCTTTTCTCTCTATCTGGATAACTTAAAAGGCGAAGTAAGTTACAATTCTACTCATCATCATTTAGATCAGTCATGGCTTCATCTAATTATACTTCCAGGTACACTTCGTAATTTTATTATGATTAATTTCATATTTTATAATTTTAATTCATACTTTCAATATTACATTCATGACTGCTACTCATGTGATATTGCTTATCAACTATACTATTTAAAATGCAAAAAAAATTATGAATTCAGTTTAACCTTCTTATAAAATTTATAATTCGTTATATTTATTTAATCGTTTAATAGAAAAATAAGAGTGCATTCAAAAATACTATTTCAATAGTTTACCTAAATTAATTCATACTTTTTATTTGTTTGATTTGTTTATAGTAATTATCAATATAAGCATAAATTCAGCTTAATTAATTTGTTCCCTAACCTGCCATCCTTTGTCTAAAGTAAACATATTTAAGTTCTATTTTACGTAATAAATAAATTAGTTTATAATTTATTGATTTAATTAATAAAGTATAAATTAGTTTCTAGAGGCATTTTGTGTATTAATTTATTAGAAAAAAAATAATTTGATAAGTTACATTAAGTAACTTATAGTTTATAAATTACTATATCTTTAAACTTTTTAATTTTATCTTTTATTATTAATTTACAACCTATATCCTTCATAATATAAACTTAAATATTATTTTTAATAAAATATAATTAATTGAATTTTAACATAATTATATTCTAATTTTAAACTATAAATATATAAAAATATGTATGTAAATAAATATGCAATGCCATAAATATAATTAAGTAATTATAACTCTATTATAAATTAAGTAACATATTTTCGGTAATTATAATTCTATTATAAATAATAAAATAAAAATTTGTAAGTAAATAAATATATAAATTCATAAAATATAATTAAATATTAGATATCATATTTTTATTTTAAACATATTAATTATGTTAAATAATTTAATTTTGAAAAAATTGTATTTTATCCCCTTCAATTATGGGGTTGTCAGATTTTATCCCCTTTGAACTATTGAAACTTAGATTTTACCACTTTCAACTTTATAAAACTTGAATTTTACCCTATTATTACCAACTTAACGGAATTTATTAGGAAAACTGTCGCTATCATATTTTACTTAGTGGCGATTAAAAACTGCCTCTATATTTACTAATTTTTTAAAATTTTTTTACTTATTAGTAGTTATAAATCGCTACTAAGAATGATAAGTGTCAGTTTCTAACCATCGGTTTCTAATCGCTGCTATGGGGTTGTCATATTTTATTTCCTTGAATTATTAAAACTTGAATTTTACCCCAATCATTACTAACTTAATGGAATCTGTTAGGAAAAATGCCGCTATCATATTTTATTTAGTAGTGATTAAAAACTACTATTATATTTACTAATTTTTGAAAAAAATTTCACTTACTGGCAATTATGAACTGCTATTAAGAATGATAGTGTCGATTTCTAACCGCCGCTATAGGATTGTCAGATTTTACTCCTTGATCTATTGAAGCTTAAATTTTACCCCCTACCATTATTAATTTAACGGAATATGTTAGGAAAATCGCTATTATCATATTTCACTTAGTGACAATTAAAAACTGCCGCTATATTCACTAATTTTTGAATTTTTTTTTTACTTATTAACAGTTATGAATTATTACTAAGAATGATAGCATCGATTTCTAACCGTCGCTAAGTATTATGACCATTAACTTAGTAATAGTGGGGATAAAATCAAAATTTTATAGAGTTAAAGGAGGTAAAATTTAAGTTTCAATAGTTCAAGAGGGTAAAATTTGACAATTCAATAGTTAAAGAGGATAAAATGCAGTTTTTTCTTAAATTTTTAAATAAATATAAATTATTTTAATTATATATCTATTTTCATTAATATATCATTTCATAATTTTAACTAATTTGATACCTAATTTTATGAAATATTTTTACATAATCAGTTAATTTATCAATTATTAGATATCTATTATAAGTTATTAGTTACTTGCATGAAACATAATCTTAATAATAATTGTTATTTTAATAAGATTTTATCACACATATAAGTTCAATATTATTTCTATTTTTTAGATTATAATTAACCATAAAATATGTGTTATTATTTAATATTCCGGTTCATACAAAATTTAAAATCATAATTAAGGATTTAAATTATTAATTGCAAGATAAAATTTTAAAACTAGTAATTAAATTCATTGCCTAAATCAAATAGTATAAATTTAACATATTTGGCACTTAAAATTCAATATTTATTTCTAGAGCTAAATATTTTTGTATTACACAACTAGAGTTTATTTCCTTAGAAAAAAATTACAACGTTAAACTTTCCTTTTTAAGAAACATGTAAAGGGCGCATATGACCTATAATGAGAGGGATTTCCTTGTATTTTGTTATTTTAAAATTAGAAGGCATCAACTAGACATTATATGAAATGAAATTTTATAATGTGGCTAATATGTTTGAGTACGAACCAAATACAATTTGATATGATATTCACTATTTGGCTTCGTGTTTGTTTTAACTAATTGCATATAAGTCGGTTTAAAAATACATTTTTAACTCAATTTGATCAATAGGATCTTTCACTTGTGAGAATCAACTCTAAACGTAGAAAACATCACTTATTTAAAGAATTTTTCTTTTTTTTTGGAAACATTCAATGAGATTACTGAGAAGTCCTTAAAAAATGCTAATAAGCAAATTTCAATTCACAACTTCATAGTAGAAAGGCTGAGGCATGATGGTTTCATTTTGTAAAGTACCGTTTTCAGCCAAGTTAGTGACGTAGATTTGCACCTACTAGATCACACTTTGACTTTTACACATGTTTTAATTATTATTAATGAGTTATCGTTTCAAATTTTAAATTATCTTTATTTAAGTGAAAATTTTGTTAAATTAGGATTAAAATAGCTGTCAAGTAAATATTTTGAATTATAAATATTTGTATTAAGCAAGAATTTAAATAATATAGAGCTATATGTATTTCAATTTGTGCCCTCACGAACTTTTCCAGAGTTTCAGTAACAATTAGGTGTGCTATTTAAAGTACCATTACTAATTTCAAATTTTACACTATTAAAATGTTGAAACACATTTATCCTAAAATAATGAAGTCTTGGCCCTGCCATCGGGTTTGAGATGAGAAATAATATTGTCACTACCTACAAGAATCTAAGATCTAGGAAGTTACAGAGAATCTAGTTAACAGATTTTCAGGTCCTATTTCTAACACTATGTTTGAGATATGGGAAAACTAATATTACAATGTTTGCAATGGCTATGTGGAAACCCTCCTAATGATTTGAGAGAGATTTAGAGACACTGATTTAGTAAGCTCTGGAGTTCTAGCTTGTTAAGAGGTTTCCCTAGTCCCATTAAGCAGGGCGCTAGTGCTATGTTGGGACTGTCTCAAAGAATGCTACCAAGCTCATTTAGACCAAGTGACAACAATGACTCAATTAGCCTCCAAGTGTGAAGAAATCTCTTTGAGATGAGTTTCCTACCAAGCAAAATGATTAGGGTTGAATAAGTTTCAAACCCGAGACTAAAGGGAATCACAATGTTGAGCCAAAGTTAGCATCTTGTATATAAAATTTTAGTATATTTCACCAGAAAAAAATTCAAAAACACAAGCTCGAAATGATCTTTTGTTGAGCAAAGCATTTCGCTTTGATTGATTATATATTTGCTTTCATTTTGTTATTGAGATGTTCTTATAGAGTAAGTTCTATAGAATAAAAAAATCTTTAGTTTAGAAAAAGAGACGAAACAATATTAAAGTAAAAATATACTAGTCTTTCAATTAAGTTACAATTTGAATCTTCACGTTTTAAATTTATATTTACACTCCCCTTTTTAGAAAATTTTTATTAATACAAATTAAAGTAAAAATTTATTAGTCTTTCAATTAACTAAATCATTGATCAGTAATGGTGTTGAAGCGTGATGAATTTGAGTCATTAAACTCTAATTTTAGAAGAAGAAATACTTGTAAGAATGAGTCTCATTCCGAGACAAATTTCATCTAGTGATAACAAAGAATCATCCTTCCAAATATTGAGAGTTCCAAAATTATATATATATATATATATATATATAAGAAAAATTTGAGATGGTCACGGTTATTCTTTCCCATTGTTGAAATCTGAAATTAATTAAATCATAAACTTAGTATCTACCATTAATGTTAGCCATAGAAATATAACTTGGAATATTCAACACCTTTAACGATCCAAATATACAATAATGTGGATATTCATTATTTGTTAAACTTCAATTTTTGGTTTCTCCAATATCTAATTTATTATGAAAACTGTTTTGATATTGTATGATTGATAAATGAAAGTACATATTACCAATTTATATGAATTATATGAGAGAAAATATACTTCTCATGCACAACACATGTGTATTGTTGCTTCTTATAAATTGTTATAAGATTAAAAGCAAAAATTTCATGGGTTCCAATTTGGCTTTCATGAAGTTTACATTTTATTAAATTTATTTGACTATGTAAAAGAATATTTTAGATAGTGAATTAAGTTGTCAAATAATGAAGTCCGAGGATAATATTATTATGGGTAAACATAACAATTAATTCTTCATTTATAAAAGTGATGATATTAGATTCTTCAAATTTCATAACAAGTGTCAATAACCTTTTGATTTTATTTTTATTATAATTATTTATCTCTCCATTCATTTATAATATTAAACTAGATGAAAAATATTGAAATAAATTATTAAATTTACTTTAAAAATATCAAATATATGCTTACTTTTTACTTGTATTATTTCTTTTTAACATTTGATGTTAAGAGTGAAGAAAAGAATATATAATTATAATAAAAGTAAATATAAGGAAGAAATGTAATAGTCAACGGACTAAATATTTCCTTTACTTTATTATTTTTTCATAAGTTTTTGCCAGGTCAAGATGTAATTTTGTTCCTTCTGTTTTACACTATTCTATATAATCTTACAAGATTTACACTTGTTTCAATATAATCTCATAAGATTTACATAAAGTAATTTGTTCCCAACTCTAAAAAAATATAAACACAATCTCACTTTTGACACAACTCAACTTGTTTTTGTAGTAAAAATTCTTACGTAGCACCCAACTTAGCTGACATGCTAAAGCTTAACATTTTTAGAGGATAATTTCAATGTGAGACCTAAATTGAGATTTCTCTTTGTGTGTACTTTAAAAAAGTTGCAAAGAGGGTTGAAAAATAATTGTTCAATCAATGTTTTTATGTATATACAATTTTATATTAATGTTATATGCTTTCATATAATTTCTCTTTTCATTTCTCACATCCACCAAACAAAATAATTTGCCATGGCATCGCAAGAAGAAGAATAAATTTATTTTTCCCTTCTCTTACTAGAGGCGGCTTTGGTCACTATCTAATTGTGATTTTATGTTATTTTCCCCAATCATAATATTGCATGTATTCTTATGCTTGTGTTTGATTGTAGAATGATGATAGTAAAAAATGGGACAACCATTCGAAAAATTAGAACGAAAAAGAATTTTTTCCTTTCCTAACAAGGTTTCTCTACCGGATACATTCTTGTTCATCATCAAGTAAAGTCAGGGTCAGTATGTTACTCACTTAAACCAATGAGGAAAATTAGAGCTTTTCAAGGGAAATCGAATGAAAATTGAGTCAGACGCTCATGACAATCTTTGCTTATTATGATTGATGCTGACAAAAAAAAAGGGCAGTTTTACTAAAACAAAATAAATACATCCAAAGTCTTAATTAATTAATTACATTAGGAAGCTATACTCTAGCAGTTGCACAATTATTTATAATCAATGGACGTAATCAACTGCAACTTACGAGCTTGCAATGAAAGAGAAGTAGGCCACCATGGAAGCACAAAAAAAATGGAGTTCCATTTAGATAATTTGAGCACAGAACTGGTGTGTATTTAGCTTCAAATCCAAGCGCACAACTATGCCATCCAGTCCCAGATACACTCTATCCTCATCGTGAGAGTGAAGAAACAACACAGCATCATCTATTCTACAACCAGAGTGCAAATATTGCTTTACCCCTTTCTCGAGGGCAACCTTCGGCTTGAAGAGCCATTCCTTCTTTCCATCAGTCTCCTTCAGTTCCAGAATGACTAATAATGAAGATCTTAGTACCGAAAACCTTAGAGATTGGTTGTAGAATCCAATAATGCTGTTGCACATTTATATCGGAATTGACTTTCATTTCATCGTATGTAAATGGAAAGAAATAAAAAAAATCATCAAAAGGTTCATATTTGTACACACCGGTATGAGAAGCCATCCAATACAGCTGTCCATTGCAGGCCAAGTAGCGCATAAATAATTTCCTTGGAGTTGGATAATTTATTCTGGAGCCAGTCCATTCGCCGGATTCGGATGACAACTTCCACATTACATCATTATTTTGTTAAGGAACATATACAACGGCAAACTTGTTTTGTTGACAAATAAATCCAATGTTGTCGGACGGAAGAACTCCGTCTTTGTCTTTGAGATTTGGAAGGAGCTGAATCCACGTCTTTGTGAAAAGATTGCAAATATAGAGACTACGAACATGCAAATCGCTATGATACTTGTTGCACAATAGTAAATCGTTATACGATGCCAAGATTTCTATGTCCTCGTAATTATCAATGAAATCGATAGAACTGGGAAAAGATAATATGGAATCATTGGCATTCGCAGAATCTAGTACGGTGTACTTTCTGAATAGAAGGAGCTGTTTGAAAAGGATGAAGGGATTTTGTGCATGGATCCGACGTGGGAGAGAATTAAAACGACAAGGAAAGTCAAGACTTGATACTATAGCATGCCAGCGTTTCGAGACACTTTTGCATCTGAAACAATCCTTGGCAGCTGGGATTCGAAGAAGAATCTCCGAAAGGAGTTCGTCGTTCAGATTCTCTATGGGGGAACGACAATGCGAAATTGCAGTTTTCTTTTTCTGACATTGAGAATCCATGGGGAAGTATGATACTATTGCAAATTGAAGGATAACAGGAAATCGTTCTTCTGGGATATAAGCTTGGTTTGTATGGTGATTAGAATTCGCTAGATAATTGATTATTTGTAAGTGTGTTTTTTATTATGATCTATTTGGCATATCATATAATATAATATAAGAATTATTAAATATTGAATAATATAGTAAAATATTGTATAATATGAGATAGCATACTATATAATATTTAATCTATAATAGTATAAGGTGAAGATTTATATAAAATAATTTTATCTTGTGTTTGTTATTACGTCTTATAAGAATATATAAGTTTAAAAAATAAATAATTTGACAAACATGCTTTTACATATGTGAGAGAGGAGAGAGATAAAAATAATTTTTTTAATAAATAAAATAAATTATTTTTCTAATAAATAAAAGAAATAAACACATAAAAGACTTTTTCTTTTTAATTTTTAATAATTTGGTATATATTTTACACAACTATCAACTATTATTTTCTCTTTCAAAGAATGAATAGTCTTATATAGAACTAGACATATAAAAGGAAACTTTTAAATAAGTTATATAATTTATTTAAAATTCTCAAACATAATATAAGTTCTAATTGTATATTATACTATTAACTATTATATAGTCTATTCTATACTATCAAATCTTATAGTATATGCCAAAAGGGACTATGTTTTTTCCATTTTTTTTGCTGGATAGGGAATTACAAAAGAAACAGAACATAAAAAATAGAACAAAGAGAAAGAAACAAAAGAAAAACAGAAGAGGAACCTAATATAACAAGTAAAACAAATGCCAAAAGAATTAGCTAACAAGGCTAGAGATATTTCTTCAGGAGGTTGGTTCCAAAACTTCTCTTGACTTTGATGTTTAGCTCCCCATTTAGCTAAGATATCATTAGGCTGGTTCCTTCTCTTAAGGTGTGGGAGAAAAAGGTGTGGGAGAAAGAGATGCTGTTGAAGAACTGAATTAGTTTCTTATATCTTCAACAATTCCCCAAAGCGGATGAGAATAGTCGATTCCTTGGTTACACATACAAATGGCATCCATCAAGTCAAACTTAACAATAACTTCCTTTATTCCCTTTTCGTTGGTAGCTTTTAAAGCAAATCTGATGATTAGGATTTTCACTTGTAGATTTGCAAACCAACCTTGAAAATGAGAGAAACCAAATAGCCAATTTCCATTCCTATCTCTAGCTAGACCACCGAAGCTAGCATTCCCAAGGAACTACCATCTACATTGAATTTTATAACTCCTATCGGAGGAGGCTCCCACCTCACAGCTCCATCAGGTTTTAGAATCTGATTCCTAGTCTTTGATTGAAAAACTTCAGCACATTCCTTTTCCAGGTAGAGAGCTTTTCGAGTTGTGATCTAGTGAGGGATATTGGCATCTTTGAATATCATGTTATTTCTATCCACTCATATACACCAAATTGTGATCAAGAAGGTTTTATTCCAATTTTCCTTCATATTCTGATTTGCAGGAAAGACATTACTCAAAAACCATTCCAAGACCTCCTAAGAGAAAAAGTTTGGGTCAAAGGAAGAGACATTTAAGGCCGTCCACACGGCTGTGGCTTTGGGACAATCTCTAAGTAGATGAATGAAAGATTCGATCTCACTGGAATAGAAATGACAATAGGGGGAGTTTGATAGGTTTCTCTTCCACCTCAGGAAGTTTGTAACTACTTTGTCTTGAACACAAAGCCAAAAGAAGGTACATAGTTTCTAAGGAACCTTCAGAATCTAGATTTCACTGTATAAAGGAGATGTAAGATTCATATTTTTCACAATTCCATCTTTTGAGTGGCCGCAAATAATTCTATCATGTCATTGTGAGGAGAAGGGGATGGGGATTGCTTGTATTTTAAATCGAATACCCTTCGGAATAGGAGAGTGAATGACATTAAGGTTCCATCTCCCCTCAAAGATAACTTCTTTGACAATGTGCCTCATCTATTCCTTTCACCAGATCACCAGCTGCCCGTGTGACAATTCTCAGAAAAACAACCTGATCAGCAGCTACCAGTTATTAGGTTCCGAGGAAAATAATGGTCTGCATATAGAATCTATTCCAAGGTTCTCGTCATTTAGTCTGTCCCAAAACAGCGGTGCTTCTCACACAGTAAAAATCCTCCTCACTTTCTTCAAATTCCTCCGACAAACAGGGCATGTGCCATCCGCCAACCTGCATAAATTGATAATGTCGATCATTAAATTATTATCATGCAACAATATGGATTAGCTAATGCTCTCTCTATTTCTTTTTATCTACAGTTTAAAGTAAATGCATAAAAATTAAGGGGGACAATAGATAACAGAGAGTAAAAAGTTGTAATTTACTAATTTGTCTTTTATTAAAAGTAAATTGATATATTAATTTGTGAGACATTTATTAGGATAAAGGCAAAATTTGATAAAAGATAATAATTGCACCCTTATTTTTCTAAAGTAACATATAAATAGGAACAAGAAACCCCTCCATAAAATGACAGAATGAAAGGGCTATGTGTTTGATAGTATATCTATTAGAATCCTCCAAAGATAATTAAAAGTCCAATAATTTATTATAGCAATATTTATTTATCTTTTTGGTCATCATATGCATTTAGTTAGTATACTATTCTGTTTTAGTAATTATCAAACAAACTCTAGATATGTATTTATATATAGTAATTATCTTCTTTTATATATTCAATTAAGAATAAGATTTATAAACCGACTTCTCCTCATTTAATTCAGTTCTTGTGTAATATAGTTCTTGTAGTTACGATAGGGGGAAAAAAACCTAATCTCTGGGGAAAAATAAGTATTAATTATCATGATCATAAATCATATTCTTTGTAATTGAATAATAGATCAATATTTAGAAATGAGAAAAAGATAAAAGGATTTATGACATAACACAGATAAAAAACTATATTTGCCGCAACTTGTTCATAATTACTATATATAAAATTTTTATTTATGACTATAGATCGGATCATAGTCCGGAATTTGAATTTATGATTTAGATTTTATAGTGATTGCAAAATTTTCAAATAAAAAATAATCACAATTAGATTCACAAGTAATTATTATAATATCGATTTTTTTAAAATCTTATAATATTTTCTTTGCTACTTTGAAGCATAATCTGAAGTATAACTGCGTTGACTTTTGTATTACAATAATCACATTTATTCATAATTTTCCGTGATTATCATCATAATTACTATTGCAATTGCAACCTTGCATAATTTAGTTTTATGATTGGATGGAATATACAATTGATTAAAGAAACTAAAATAGTTTATAAGAGTAATTAAATTAAAAAGAAATGGATAATTCTTATGTGATAATATTACTCAACTTATGTAACTTTAACTCTTTGTAAGAAATCCTGTGCGAACTTAAACCAACCTTCAAATTCTTTATGCCTTAGTTAATCCTTATATGCAAGGACAAATTCTGTTTCTAGCTTTTAGATCCTGCTTTAGAATACTTGCAGTGTAATCACTAGCATTTTTATGATTTCCAATTGCATATTGCATGAGTTTCACGATAATCTGTGCTTGTTTATTTCGCTCAATGTATAGATCAAGTGGTCTTTTTTTTTTTTTTTTGGGCAAATGGAGGAGATGGTGTCACTAGACATACAAGCGAATCAGAAATTGAATTTTAAATATAACAAAACATATATAACCTTTAAATAGTATCAGGTAACACTTGAGGTAAAAACTCTTGATCATAGATCAAGTTTTTAAATTGCAGTTCTAACATCAATATGACATGCATTATTGTTATGCTGGCTATCATGCAACTACAATTTTTTATAATTTTGTATTGCAACTTTTGAATTTTTTTTGTGTTTTTACTAAATGCCATATAATTGCAATCATGCACGCTAAGAAACTTTGATTTTTAGTGACAAAAATTCAATGACAACTAATAATTTTGTCACCAAAGATAATGTTTTAGTAAAAAAAAAAATGAATGTTGTCATTGAATCATTAGTATTAGTAACGAGAGGAATTTTTTGTCACAAAAAATAATAACAAAAAATAATAATTTTTTGACAACTTTTATTTTTGGTCACTATAATAATTACACTTTTTTTTATAAATATTAAAAATATAAAAAAATATAACATATAGTGACAATATAAAAATATTGACACAATATATTTTATGTGACAAGTAACCCTAGCCACAGATAATGTTTTACTTAGAAGAATTATTGAGTTGTCACTAAAAATAACAATTAAAAGCCCAGTTCAAGCAAAAAAGTGAAGCAAAATGAAGTAGGGATTTTCACGAACGAATCTTCCCTCTTCTCGATCTTCACTTGCAAATTCACTAGGAAATCTTCTCTTGTAGTCACTCACCTTGGCAGCTCATTCGTTTTTCTCTAAATATCATCTTCTCTCGATTTTCATTTATCCATTATCCATTTTGATGATCTCCCAATTTTTGTTTTCTCAGAGTTCTAAACTGTGAGTGTTCAAGTTCTTAGCTACTTAAAATTTTGCTTTTAAATTTTTCAATGATTCATAATTTGTATTTTCATTGAGTACTTCAGTTGATTATATATTCTAGTTTACTACCAAAAATTAATTGGAATTTTTTATGGATATGGTAATTCAAACAACCCCTAAGGTGTTTGCTAAAATGCCCCACAGAGGTTGTCATCATTATCTATCATGTTTTCATTCCCTTAATAACCAAAGTTGTTGATGTTGCTATAAAAGAGTTGAGTTCTTATATTAAGTAACTATGCTCCTTACTTTTGAGCATTTAAAAATGACTGAATTAGTTTTCTTGCTCTTTCTACATGCCAAATTTCTTTTTTTTTTTGGGCTAAAATTTAAGAGAGAATTTAGTGTATCATATTTGAGTGTTGTGTGTAGTAGGAGGACGTCTAAGAGGATTTTTTAATTTTAGTGGAAATTGGGCAATTAGACACCAATCCTCTAATAGATTGGTGGACATGTTTAACCGCATAGCCTAAATCTTTCCTAAAAAGAATGTTATGATTGATTGGTGAATAATTTGGTACTTGGTTGGTTTGGTTGAGATGTCATTTTTCTTTGTCAAGGAAAATTGGTTTGAGGATTTTATGGCTTTTATGTATGATATTTTTCTTTTTCTCCATTCATTGTAATGTTAAGTTGAAAAGCCCTTGTGATTTTGCTAGTTCAAGTTATAAGTTTTGTTTTCTAATAATCATACTTTTAATTATAATTTAAGTATAGTTTGCTACTATTTCATTTGTTTTTAAGATGCATCTATTTTTAACTTTTTATAGTTAAACTTAAGTATTGCTTTGCTAATTTATTTGGTTTGCTTCCCTCTCAAAATTCATTAAAGGAGTCTTACTTTAAGGTAAGAAAGAAGTTACAAGAAAAATAATAAACTAAAATAATTTCAAAGAGCATAACTAATATGAGATAAGGGCTTTTTTGGTAGGATAAGATTGAGTTTTTAATGGTCCTACAACTAATTGATATAGAATATTCCATTAGGGTCCATATATGGTCCCATGACCTTACTTATACCTGAAAATGGACACACTATTGACTATGTGGATCTAGAATTAAAATAGAATGAAGTGGATATTATTTGCCAACTTTGGAAGTGGTAAATGAAAACTAAAATTTATGGAAGTTGGTTTTAATCCTCATTTTCAACTCTTTTTTATTTTTTATTTTTTTATTTCTTTTATTACTGCACCCAGTAACTAGTGAAACAGAGCAAGGTTCTTATCAATTTTTGAATTTATGGGACGCTTTCCTTAAGTTTGCATGCAGTTAACCAATAATGGTAAGGTACTTTAGATGCTCTCCATAAGTTTGCATTGATGTCTATGCCTCTTACCGTATTAGTAGATAATTTATTTTTTATAATTAAGGGGTTTTACATATGGGTGACTATATACATTATAGTTCTAGAATCATAACAAGAAGATATATGTTCCCTGGTCAAAATAATTAGAATCATTTCTCTATCAATTTTCAACCATTATTTTATTCTTGATGTCATGCATATTTAGGTTTTAGATATACTTGTTGATGCTTCAATAGTTATTAATTGAGTGACTTAACTACATTAGATAACTATAATATTTAAGTAGACATCTAGATTATAAGAATTACAAGTGCTTTTTAGATAACCATAATATAAAAGTAGAGTCTAGAGACACTTTATAACTGTTGTTGTGGATGATATTAATAATGATTGGAATCTCTCTTCACAATGCAATGATGCTTAATTTCACATTTATGATTATGCCGATGCTTGACCTTGATGCTTATAAGTCATGCATCTTTACTTCAAATCCATTTTAATCAAAGAGGGTTGAAATTAACTTATTGCAGTCAAGTATGCTTTAAATGATTACTATAATATTTAAGTGGACTTTTGTTAGAACAATTTTTCTCTAGATGCAATCCTATAAGAATTAATATATACTATGTGGATATCACCCATTCACTATTCTTGATGTAACTCTGAAAGTAGAAAAGATAAAGGAAAGCCAACTAATCATACCAAATTATGGTGCCAGTCTTGGGAATCTAAATACCCTTCCAGATCAGACAAGGCATCTTACTTAAGCAAAAAAAAAAAACTTAGTGGAAGTTAATCATTCCTTCCTAGCTTGTGATGTCCTGTAAATAATTTGTAATAAATCTAGGTACGAATTGTTTGCTATGCATTCAATCTAGATTTCATATCTTAAGATAAACATTATATTTTCTATTAATTACCATCATAATTATGCTGGACATTAGGATTTTGTATTCTAATGGGACAAACCCTTTGCTAAACTATCATACAAAAATAATTATTTGTGCTTCTATTTTTTCCCCTTTGATTGAATTTTCATGTTATTTAAGTCTTTAACATATAATAGTAGCTAACTATAGTTACTTTTTGATTGATGCCATATTCAGGGCTATATACTTGAAAAATATATTAATTTTTCAAACGTGATATAATTGTCGATAGTTAAAGATTTTGTGATCTAGTGTAAAAGGTTTTATTATTTGTAGTTTGAGTAATTTGTGTTGTTGTCTTTCTTTGCAATGCATGGCAATTAATTAATATTGGCAACTTAGAACCTCTTATATGTAGAAAGGTTTTGGTTTAAGCAATTGCCCTATACAATTTTCACTATTTTATATGCTTTTCTGCTATAATCTTGAATATATATTCTAGAATAACTAGTGGAGCTTTGTTGCATAATGGCTACAAATTACATTAAATTTCCTACTATATAATGACTGTATTATGCTTAGCTTCAGCAAGGTATTTAAGGAACCAGGGTAATAATTTATGAAAATTAATTAACAATCAACAGGGCAATAATTTTCTGACTAAAGGTCAAGTCTCTGGTTGGATCGAGTACCTTTGTCATGCTTTAGTCATGTACACCAATAAGTTAATGCCTTTAGTGAATTGTTGAGGTCTAATGAGTGGTCCTATATGCAAGCTCCTTTGTAAGCTTAGGTTAAAAAACCATTTATAGTTATTTTCTTATAACTTAAGGTTTTGATATGGCTATAATAATGTCCACTTATAATTAGATTGTTTAGGGTGTATTTGTTTATGCATCAATTATTATTCCATTACTGTTGACTCAATCTTTCACAATGTGAAGATTAGATCTTCCCCTAAAGCAAGTGGCTCCACTATGATGTGGTTTGTTTTTACTTTCTCACTCTATAGGAAATCTTATGTTTGAGACAATTTGTTAATTTTTATTCATATCTTGTCATAAATATTAGATCAACTTACATGTATATTACTGTAACCATTTATTAATTTTCATTCACATCTTGTCCTGCTTTCTTCTTGTAGTTTTATAATGAAACTTTTATCTTTGTTATTATAGATGGGTCAAGCAAAGTACAAGAAGTAACACAACACCCTATCTCTCAAGTTGATCCATTTGTCATGTTTGTTTTAAACATTGACAATATATAGTAATTTTTTTAAGTGAAAATATAGTGATATATTAGAACTTTATGACTTTGACAATGTCAATTGGATATATGTGATTAGTGTTATAATTTTGACACAAATTTATTTTAAATATTATATCTAACTTTTGTTAATTATATTCTTATTATGTTATTAGCATTCAATATATAGGGGTATGCAAAAAAATATTGTGAATAATGCATATTTATAAAATAAAAAAATGAATTTTAGTGAGAACAAGTTTTTAGTGGTAACATATATATATTGTCATTGAAAAGGTTTTAGTGACAACAATGATGGTCACAAATATTATGTATTGAGTGACAATATAAATATATTAACACAAAAAAAAATTCCATTGATGATATTAATTATCATAAATAATATATTTTTAGTGACAATAAAAATATATTGTTACTAAAAATATTTTTTGTGATAACAATAGTCGTTACTAAAGTCATCAATCAGTGACAATAATATCATCTTGTCACGAAATATTAATTTTATAATGACAAAAAATATGTCACTAATGTGATTTTTAATGACAATATAATTTAATTGTCACTAAAAAGTGCAAATTTATAGTGAGAACAGATCTTATCACAAAATAAAAGGTTTTAGTGACAAACATTATTTATTATCACAAAAATTTTTAGCAACAGGGATTTTTTGGTACAATAATTTTTTGTCATTGCAAATTTTTTGCAACTAAAATATCAACTTTTATGACAATTTTTATTGCCACTAAAAGCAATTTTTTTTGTAGTGACCTTCTAATCATGATCTTAATTGTAATTTCTCAATGTAAAATCCTAATTAAGGTTTATGAATTTCATTAGGATACTATACTATTTTATTAATTATTTTATTATTATTTAGTTATAACAAGGTCTATATAAGTTTTTATATATAGTAATGGGGCACTCTTAGGTACTCACAATCGATATTTAATAACATCTGGTCAGAAAACTTGCCATTCTTGGTTACCTTTTTACCTTAACTCATTTTGAAAGCTCCTTTTGATCATTTCCTAGATAGACATTAAAATCAAAGTGGTCGAAAATTGTAGTATTTTGAAGACTACGATTAATGATCAAAGTGGTTTCATTAGTTGATAGCTAAATAGGAGAAGGAAGCCAATGAACTATAAATTTGGTTCTAGTAAAAAAAATACATTATGGCAAAAATGGGAAAAGTCAATAGTATTTACTATTACAAAATTACAATAAAATGTTACCATATTAATAGCAGTTGAGACAAAAACCATGTATATAATGAAACAATGACATTTTTTTGCAAATAAAAGCAACTTATAATATCAAATCTAATGGAAAAACCAATTTGAAAAGTTCACCAAATACTTATCACACCAGTTAATATAAAAAAAAAACTAACATCAAAAGTCAAAAGGCATCCAAATTGTCTCCTTGAGAGATATAAAATATTTATATGGCAATTTTTTTAATAATTGACATCTATTATTTTTCATATTGTAAATTTCTCTTTTACTTCATGTTTTATTTAGGTAATATAAGAAGACAATACACTCATCCTTATGGCACATTTAGAAATGCCTCAATTCTTATGATCATGAATTTCCTCTATCAAACCATGGTTATCTTCTATTATGAGATACTCATGATCATAAAATATCTATGATTTAATAAGAAACTTATGATCATAAAATTCGAAGCATTTTTAACTGTACAACATCGATGGTTTGTGCTAACCTTATATTCCACTTGATATTGCAAGAAATTGGCTAATTTCTATAGAATTTGGTAGAGCACTACATCATGAAGAGAAAAAAGATCTACCTTACACCCTCTTTAACATGTGAATTTGCAACAAAGATTTTAATCTCCTTGATATAGGAATGTGTGATTATATTGTAAATTATATTGATGATATATTATAGTTGTTGTATATGTCATTATTTTATGCAAAAATATAGTGTATAATGATTTGTAAACTTCATTGAATGATTAATTATATTATTACTATATAATGTTTAATAGTTAATGTTGATAATGTTATCAAAATAATTTGTAAATGGTATCTATTATTAGAAAAATGTTAAGATATAGAAAGTTAATAATATTGTTTGGGAAAATGGTATTTGTAGTTAGAACAATATGAAGTGAAGAAGTTGTATTTAAAAAACTTAAAAAAAGCATAAACCATGTTGATTATTTATTAAAAAATTGATATGATTTGAAAAAATTAAAAGGGAAAAATGAAAAGTTGGATCAAAAATTGAAATACAATTACTATGTTAGTTTTTTAACCTAATAGATGTTTAAAGATATACTATTAGCCACCTAAATTATAATAAATGGTAAACATTTAACAAGGAAGGCAGTAAGTATTTATCAAGGATATCATTTATGAGATATTGAGAAACCACTAAAACTTATAACCAAAGTTATATGAACAATCAACTATGAAATACAGTTTACTATGATATTGGTTTTGATTAATGACCAATTTCTATTGTTCTATCTATTGCCTATAAATTTTACTCTCACCCTCCATTGAAATATTTATGTGATATCTTAATCTTTATTATCAAGATAAATCACTTTTCATAAAAAAAAGGGGCTTTTAAGTTTAAGTGTGTAGATTGTTGTATTGATTAGCATTACCAATGATATTAAAAGGTTATGAAATTAATAAAAGTTCCTTTTAGGAACTTGTACTTACACTTTGGCCACAAACAAAAGAATTCTACCAAGCATTTGGAAAAACTCTGAATTCTTCAAAATGCTTTGTATATTGCTTGTGTTTATTGCTAAAGTGCAAGTACAATTCATTGGAAGAAACTTTGAGAAATTCCAATACTGTCTCAATATTGAATATTATGATCTACACTTTTTCATTTTAAAAGTCTTTTTTGCTAATGAATTCCAGAAGCTATCAATCTACACCTTCCATCTTAGTCTCGAGGGTTGTCTCTATTAGGTTTAATATGAAGATAGCTTATGTTCTATCTCAAAAAGTACTTTAAAGGTATCAAGAAAATAAATGGGTTGTAAAACTAATAATAAATTGTCGTAAGGAAAAGCTATAAGTCCATTTTTTGCTTTAATAAATGCAAAAATGGTAATGCGCTTTTCTTTTCATTATAATTTATTATCACTTTACAACTATCTACATCTTTTAACTAAAAAGCTCTCAAGCAAGATGAAAGAATTACAAATAAAGGATAATTATGTTTCCTTTTAATTTGTGTAGGGACATTATATATGTTTATTGTAAATGAAAAGTCTATTATTTATATATGTCAATGTACTAATATAGAGATAAATAAAATGGAATTTTTTTTTTCAAAATATATTATCTCCTTTCTCATTTGTTTTATTTATATTCAATCTATTGCTAATTATAAGTTAAATTAAAAATAAAATAGATTAGTTTATCAAATGATATTAATGTGCTTACAAAATTTAAGCTTAATTTATAAAATTATTACTAGCATATATGTGTGATATATATAATTGTGTTTTAGATTCTAATATCTTGTGTGTGTGTGTGTGTGTGTGTGTGTGTGTGTGTGTGTGTGTGCATGATGTATATGCAAATTATTATCCAGTTCTAGTCTAATATATATAATGTGTATAATTTAATCAATTTTATTTTAATATACATGTTTTAGGATTATTGTAAAATGGTTATGAAAAAAATTGCCTAAACAAAAGAAATCTATTTTTTTAAAAAATGACACTTATTTATTATGATATTAGTTATTATTTTTGTAATTGGAGTTAAACATTAATGAATAAGACAACATCATCTTGTTAAAGACCATGGTATTTTTTACTTAACCAATGTTTAATATAATCTTAGAAATTGATTGTTTGTAGTAATTGATGTGAAAACTTAGGCTTCATATATGAATTGAAAATAAAAAGGTCAAAGCATAATGCAAGCTAAAAATAAAAAAAGTAAAGTCTGACATCATTTACAAAGTTTATCTTAAAAATCTTTCAACCCTAAAATGATTCTTTATCTAATGAGGTATGCTTTCCTTCTAACCATAAAATATTTCTCTTCATTTTTATGTTTTTGCTTATCAACTATACTATAGTATTGAGGCCCTATTAGTTCGTTATTAAATAAGTGCACACTAATGAAAAAATATAGAATATAAAAGTAATAATTGGTTAAGTTTTTATGTTTTTTATTGCAATTTAATTTAATTTTTCATAATCAACCATACTTTATTGTCTATTATTATAATGTAATTTTTACAGGTTTGTACAAGTAACAAATTTAATCTCATTCATTTTTTTGTTGTGTTGTGGTATTATTTACTATTTATTCATATGAAAATATGTAATATCATATACTAATTTTTCATGAATGTTAACTATAACATTTTTTAAATACAGCAACACTTAAAAAATATTGGCATATCTTAAAAAACCATTGCCATAAAATTTAACAATAGTTTTTATAGCGTTACTTATTCATTTTAGCAACAATTTTCTCCATGTAATAAGCAATGCTTGTTGAAGCCATTGCTAGACATACAATAAGCAATGGTTTTAAAACTTACATAAATAATACGATTGGTAATGGTTAAGAACCATTGCTTAAAATATTATAAGCAATGGTTTTTATGCGTTTATAAATAAGATTATTGGCAATTTTTTATTACTTTAGCAATGATTCTTTTATTGAATAATTCCCAAAAAAAAATTTCTATGAATTTGTTGCAAAAACATATATAAAATCTTAGCAATGGTTCTCATGAATTTTATAAATTTAATTTTTAAAAAAATTAAAATAACACATCTAAAATAATTTAAATTATAAATATGATAAATATGATAAAAGAAAATACCACTCAACAATAAAAGTTCAATCATTTAGCATGTAATATAAGCATTAACAGGTGCCAATTATCATGACCAACTCACACTAAATAAATTATCTCAATCTTTATTGTCTAGTCGATCCAAGTAAAATTCAAATCATTGTTCGTCTCTCCACCATCACTTGCATCACTTTTATTTAGAGAAATATTATGCAATAACTAAAAGATAATTTATAGTAGTTAATAAGCATTTAAATTATGATAATACTATTTGCATAAAAGCTTCCAAGCAAACAAATCAAACTTAATAAAACTATTTTGTAAACCATGAAAACAAAGAAATATTGTAATTTAAAATGCATCCAACAGTTTAAGAAAAGTATTTTAATTTACACTCAGGTTCCTTTTGTTTAGCTAGTAGCTAATTTTTTTTAGAAAATTGTCCCAAAGAACATCTATCCAAGATAAAATAGTTTCAACAAAAAATTTTCTATTTTTTTTTATGAAGATTATTTCTAAAGAAAAATTTTCTTTTATTTATTTTATATGTATATGAATATTTTTCCATATATACATCAATGAAAATTTCACATATGTAAGTAAAATTATGGATTTCAACCAACTAGTGAATTCAACACAACCTCATGCTAGGTAATTTTTTTAATACAAAACAAGTTACTCACCTATGAGAGAAATTATGTGAAAAAATATGTTAATAAACCATCATGATAAACCAAAATTTCAAAAAACTATTAAACCATTTCCTAATGATCCACATTATTGAAAATATAATTTTCTTACTAGATTACTTAACATGGTTTCAAAATTTATAAAAGTGATCAACTTAGAGAAAACTATAGTTTTGAATAAAAAAATTCATGATATGCAACTTTAGCATTTGTAACTAGTCACATATGTTGTTAATATGCAACAATAAGAGACACTTTCTTTCTTCTAGTTTTATCTCTCTTAAACAAATTCTTTGAATAATAAAAACATGTCCCAAAGACTCATGTAAGTGAACAATCCAAGAATCACTTTAAATGTATAACTATCAAAATGTAGAAGCATAAGTGCTTACTAAGAATGCATTCATTTTTAATAAAAGAGGAATATTACTCTTGTGTTACCTCCTCCTTAATATCAATAACCATCTTTCCATTGGCTAATTTTCATTCTGATTTATATAATTAGTTTGAATTCATTACAAATTTGAAATTTCCCATTTACATGATTGGCTAAAAATCAAATAACTAAAGAATGAATCCACACTTAAAAAAAAACCATCACAGGAGCAAAATTAAAGGATGAAATCAAAGAGTAAATGGAAATTTTTAATACAAATCAATATACCAATAAAGACAAGATATGAATTTAATTGTTTTGTTCAAATTTCAATTAAAAGAAAATTAATAAAAAAGTTTACATCAACAACCTAGCTCCTTTTGTAGGGTGGATGCAACAAATTTTGGTTTCTTAGTTTTCAACTTTGGAATTTGTGCAAATTACAACATTTTTTTACCTATAGCAATGCTAAATTTAACGATGGCTAAAAAAATTGTTGCCTAAAGCCTAAATTGGCAATGTTTTTGAGATTATTGCCTTTTAGTTTACATTTAAGCAACACATTTTAAGCAATGATTGAAAAATATTGCTTAAAATTTAAATAAGCAATAATTTTGAGACTATTGCCTCTTAATATAGGTTTAAGCAACACATTTTAAGCAATGGCTTAAAAATTGTTGCCTAAAACTTAAATAAGCAACAATTTTGAAAATGTTGCCTTTACTCTAGGTTTAAGCAATACATTTTCGGCAACAATTAAAAAATTGTCATCTCAAACTTAAATAAGCAACAATTTTAAGACTATTACCTTCTATTTCTAAATTAAGCAATACTTTTTGAGCAATGATTAAAAAATTATTGTCTAAATAATATTTTTTTGGGTCTTGTCGTGGTTCTTGGTTTATGCAACACTACACAATTATCCTTTAAAAGTTAAATTGGTCATGAATTAGATAGTGTTTCCTTTGATTTTTAATTTAAGCAATGCTTTTTAAGCAACATTGAAAAATTGTTCCTTAATACATAATAGGTAAAACTTTCTTAGTTATTGCCTAACTATTTTACATAAAAAATTATTTTATGTTAAAATATTAATTAATTTTTCTTTTTTATTTTACACAATAAAAAATTATAACTAAAAAGGATTTTAACTCTTATTTTTATAAAAAATTGTTGTATTAGCAATTTTGAAATTAAAAATTGTTAATAACAAGTGATTTAATTAGGAATCATTTTAAGTAAATTAAATAGATTATTCTTCTTAAAAAAGTAAGGGTTTGATTTAATTATTTTTATGTTTATAACTTTTTGTAAAGAAGTAAATTTTTGGATGGGTGAATTAATTTATAATACTAGAAATAAATTAAGGAACTATTAGGAGTTAGTTGTTTATTTCTTGATAAATACATTATTAAGTATTCTTCTAATCTAACTATTAATTATCCATTTTTATCATAAACTTTTATAATTTTATTTAATTATTCAATTTATTTATTCCTATTTTTGATTTCCTTTTAATTATTTCAATTTCCCAATCATCTTCTCCACCTACATCACTGCGTTCTTTTCTTCCTTGTTCTTCCCTCTTTGTTGCTTCACTTTTCATTAGCTTCTATTCTTAACTTTTCCTTTCTTTTTTTTCTCCTTATTTTCAACTCCTCACATTAGCTTTTCAAATGCCTATTCTTTGTTTGTTTGCATTGCAGATTAGAAAATAGTTAAGGGAGTTTGTTGTTAAAGCTTATGGCTAGTTAGTTTGCTTATCATTGGCCAATGTGAAGCCTAAGTTTATGGTCACTAAAGAATTTTTGGAGCCCAAAAACTTTTTCTTTTTTTATCATTAGAAACTAAGTTTTAAAATTCCCAGCCTTCTTTGCTTCCATAAGGCCATTCCTTTTTTTTTTTTTTGTGATTTAAGTCCTTTATCTACCAAAATTTTAAATATTCCTATCCTTTGATCTAATTATAGTTGCTACTCTAGGTTTTGATAATGTTCAAACTTAAAAGTTGAATGTCTTCATATTTGTAAAGGTTATGCCCTCTTAACCTTAATTCCTTGCCAAAAGCTTTCATAAATATATGTTTACACTTTTAAAAATAATTAATAATGGTTGTATATTATGTTGTGAACATTTTACAATTACTTTTCCATGTGACCCTTGGTTTGCAATTAATTATGTAGTAGACTTGTTTATTAAAGCAATTTTCATCTTGAAAATTAGCCTCTATTCTTTTAATCAATGCATTTTTTATCAAAATATTCTATTACAGCTAGGCACTAAATCACTTTTAACTATAAACCTAAAATGCTATACAAAGTTTAGATAGTGATATATCATTAGCTTCATGAGGGGTTGCAAATTCTATAGCCCTTGTGTTTCTTTTAATTTGAGTAGAGACTGCAACAGATTATTAACTTATGAGTTGAGACTTTCTCATTAATAATAATACCTCTTTTGAGGCTCTAATAGAATTCACTACGTTAAGTGTAAAATATTGCATTCATGTTATATGATGAACTAAAAAAATGAAAAAAAAAATTATTTAGCTTTTATCATCAACAATGTTACTACAGGAAGTAAGTTCCATTTGGATCACTATGGGAAAAAGCAATAAGTAATCGAGACACTGGGATATTTTGATTCAGCCTAAGCTCTAGCAAATTATGCAGAAATCCTATTGCATGTAAGAAGACTTTATTTGCAAAATATCAGTGTGTTTTAACTACCATTCTTGATGAATGAACTATAAATAAGTAGATGAAGAATTTTTTGATATCATTTTGATTCTAAGTCCATCCAAGAAATAAAACTTAGTTTAATTTTTTCAATATTATAGAAATAACTTGCAATTTGCAATTAATTCTTTAAAAAAATTAGGCCTATTTAAGTATATGATTATTTTACTATTTTAGTAATTACCAATCAATATCATCTCAATCATTATGTTGCAACCATACCTTTATTATATAAAAGGGTCAAATATGTCCTTTTTGATGTGTTTTTATTTGGTGATGATCATTTTATCATTATTAGTTTTTTTTTTTAAGTTGTAGTGATTCAAATTGACCATGCCATTAGAGTAGTAGGATATGTAAATTTTGAATGGAAAAATGCTATACATAACTGTAAGAATAAGATATAGGAATCTTAACTGCTAAGATGATTATCTTTTGGATCCAAGTTCAACTCAAGTAAAAGAATGCTCATAAAGATATATATAACTATGTAAATGAGGTAGTTTCTCTCTAGGAATAGATATTTTGATGTTAGAATTATATTATTACTTTTAAAGATAAGTTTTCAATTTTGTGTACAAACACTTAGTGCTTCTTAATAAGGGCTTAATCTCTTTTCTTCTTTCATTTTCATGTGTTCAAGTTATATGAAAGTTAAAATGAATGCTTTTCTACAGTACTTTGCATTTTCTATCTCTCAACTTTTACTCTTTACGGAAGTGCATATGCTACTTCTTGTGAAGAAATGGCTATAATAATATCTAGTGTCAGGCTACTACTTATAAAGGACTAGCACATTGCATAAAAACTATGATGGCTAAGGTTAATTTTGGGTTCTTATGTTTCCATTTACAATGATGTGAGATAGTAAGTGCTTTAACTTTTTATTCTTTGAGAATTTATTGCTAAGGATTAAAATATGTTTTATAAAAGTCTTGCCATTGCTATAGTTAATTTGTCCCTTCACTATTGTCCTTATTTTAACTAAATTTTTTTGTTAATTTTGTATTTTTATGTTCTTAAAGCTATGAAATTTGATTCCTAGGATCATATTTGTAATTTCTATGCAAGTAAAGTAACTACTTCCAACTAAATAAAAGGCCACAAACTATTAATCATCTGATGATAGGATGATGGGATTGGTTCTATCCACTAGCCAATAAGTCCTTCCATTAAGTGACATAACTTGAGAAATAGAACCTAGTAATTTCATTAAAAGGCTAATATTTATAGTAGTTCATATATTTAAATGTTAATTCTTTTGCTTAGTTTTTGAAATTTATGTCTCATATGTGATATGAGTTTATTTTATATGACATTTTAAAGTGATACTAACAACAATATTGTTTCTATATCTTTCATTAACTAGGGTAATGGTCTTTCATTTTTTTTATCTTTGAGTTTGAAACTTAGGAGATTTTACATTTTGAACATTAGTTTGATAGTTTTCTTCTTTAATATCTACATTTGGACATGGTTTTAGTGGAATTTTCAATAAGTGTGAACATCTAATATTGAATGGCAATAGGTCTATATAAGTTGTTGGCAGACACTGTGCCCTAATCTACTTCCTTTCAAACCCACTTACAGCTTATCTTCATATTATCCTCTTTCGCAACTTTCTTACTTCTTTCTTTCTTTCTTTGTTCTCTTTAATCACATAAAATCAGAATTGGCTAATATTATTATATCATTTTTTATTTAAGCTTTAGAGTTTGGATATATATTTCTTATTACAAGACAATTTAAAAAATTCCATACATTTTTACTAGTGTGGCATGAACACAATGAACATATAAACCATTCAATTTTTTTTAGTATAACATAAGCACATAATTTATAGAATTTGCTTTGGTACTAGGTAGTACTAATACAATCTTATGCAATTTTTAATGAAATCTTCCATAATGAATATATATAAGTGTTACATTAGAGTACATTTATATTGTATGACTTTATAGTAAAATTGTATAAGATTATACATGGACCTAGAGGCAAGTAGCAAAAGCTACTACTTTAAAGATGATTATTCCATCACTTTATTTTGTTTTAGTATAAAAATCAAATTATGAGATTTCTTTTGTTTGGTTAATATTTGCTTTCATTTCCTTTTTCTTGCTATACTAATCTAATTGTCATAAGTAAGAGATTTTGCATGCAAACTAATCTTATTCCTTTTTTTGTTTCTTGAATTCTTTTAAGCTTTTCCTTTATTTTTTTGAATTGTCTATGAAATATTTTCCTTGTAAAACATTGTACCTTGGGTTCTCTTTAGTTTTCCTTAATTGTTTAAATTTTTTAGAATTATTTTCTTGGTAAAACATAAACTTCTCATAATCATATATGTTTATTTTAAATAAATCACTTAGAATGGAGATTCTGATTTTCCTTTATGTTTCTATGATATATTGCTAGAGGTCAACATTATTTGGTAGGAGCTTGTAAAATGCCTGAACAAGAATGTCCTATATACAAAATGTACAAATTGATGAGACAAGTAAATTAATTTAAAGAGACACAAAGATTTGATCAGAGATGTAGAGCCAAACCAAGTTAAGCTCATATACGAAATGGGAGCTTATTAAAATGTCTAAAAAAGGAAATCTTATATATAAAATGTACAAATTGATGAGACAAGTAAATTAATTTGAAGAGACACAAAGATTTGAAAAAAGACGTAAAGCTAGACAAAGTTGAACATATATGCAAAATGGATAAACTAACTTGAGCTTCCATTAAGATATGTTTTAGTGTCATTAAGATTTGTATTTTGAATATTATTTGTTGAGTGGTTATGTTTAAGAAAATTGGAAACAATGTGCACTTTGATTTAGTTTTTATTGAAATGAATGTTTGTTTTTTATTATTTATACTTTTTAATATATATTATTTATATATGCTTCAAATTAGATTTATATAAAATTTCCCTATTACTTATTATATTTTAGGTAATAGTTTATGTTTGTTGCTTATTATATTTTAGGTAACAATTCTAGCCTATTGCTTATTATATTTTAACTAATGGTTTTTTTTGTTGCTTATATATTTTAGGCAATAATTTTTTTTGTTACCAATATCTTAAAAAACCATTCCATATTATATTTAAGTAACAATTTTTCATTGTTGCCAACTATCATATGAAAACTATTGCTTAATATATTTTAAGCATTGGTTTCAAGAATTGTTACTTATATTATAGAAAAAACCATTGTTAAAAAAAATAAGCGATGCTAGTAGATGCAATGCCACAAAAACTATTGCTAAATATTACAACAATAGTTTTTAGCATTATAGCAACAATTCTTTAATATTGCTATACATAAAAAGTGTTGTAATGAACCAAGTCCTTTTTGTCTTTGGATCCTTAAAAGGTTTTGATCAAAAATTAGATCTAATGACGTGATAAGCAATTACCATTACAAAAAGAAATAAAAAAAATCAACTTAACATAATTCTATGTCTCTAAACCCTAATAAGGCATAATATACCAACTACACAATCTTGAGAGATAACTAAAATACATAATTAATAAAGGAAAAAAATTCAAATCAAAGATAGAATAAAGTTACATTAATAAAAGGTTTTAAAATATAACATAACTTGAAAGCTATCGAAGGCTTATTTCAAAATTAAGGATAACAGTGTTAGCGAGGCATACATATCCATATTGGATAAGACACCAATTTGTTACAATTGTAAAGCTATTGTGTGCTAGTGGCAAAGCTATCATAACCTAATCTTGATCGTGACCAGAGTGGATCCTCATATCTAATTTCCCCAAGCCTTAACATTATGCACTCTAATTCATTCTATAGAATTCTTTATATTTCTAGGGGACTCAAAATTCACTTTAAGTTTTGTAGAAAAATGGAAAAAGTCTCCCTTATTTTTAAACACTTTTCAAGGGCTACATACCCTAAAATATAAAATATGTATTTATTCTCAGATATGACAACATCATATACATATATAATACTACACAATTATAATATACATATAGATCCATAATTTAAGACATCAGATCCTGAATTATTTTAATCTTTAACTCATTTTTTTATTCTAATCCAACTATCAAAATTCTATAGCTACGTGATCTTGATTCTCCCTGGATGCAATAAGGCTCAGAGGCATTTATTTTAACCTAAAAAACATTAAAAATAAAATGGAGTGAATTCCAAGAACTCTATAAGCATATATATATATATATACACCATTCTTTACGAAAAATTTACTTTATATACATATGCAAACTGGTTATGAGCTAATCATGTATTAATTTAAAAACTAATGGTGAATTCATTTTCCTAGATTTTTGAAATATATGAAACCAAGCCTCGAAATAAGAGTTCATCTACACACAACTTAGACTATGTATCTCATATCACAATTTATAAAAATCTTAACTATTGTTTGTATATAACATCGTTATCATATCACATATACTCGTATTGGTAGATTTCATAATCACAAGTAACCATTAAGGCTCAAACACAAATAAGTCATCTCAATCACACCAACAGTAATAACTAATCACAAACAATTTCTAATTTTTAGTATGTGTCCTAGGAACCAATCATAGAGATGATTGTAATAAATGCACAATGTATTATATTTTATTTCAAGCAATTAAATTATTATATTTTGTTTCATATTCTATCACTTTGTGCAATTTATAACTTAATATAATAATTATCCTTGGAATAGTTTTACTATTCCTAAAATATCCCTAATTAAGTATTATTACAAAAAGATAGTAATAATACATCGAAACTAGTATGTATAGTGATTGATGATTATGAATCATGGATATGTTGGAAATCGCGCATCATACATGCACAGCGGAATAAAATTTTTTTGCACGATTTCCACCAAGGATCCATGTGAATTTAGAACGCCATAGATTAGGGATTAGGGTTTATACCTTTCGGCAAAATTCTTCTGACCGCTGTAGCAAATTCGATCTGCTTCCAAATCATGAACTGGAATGGAAACCAGTAAATCAGATCACTAGTACAACGTTTTGTGGCTGCACCTCTGTGGTATCCACACGAACCCATGAATCACCGATGAATGTCTGCTACACACACCGGTTGGAATTGATCTCCTTAGACCTCGTAGTGCTAGCTACGCCTCTTCAGAGATTTTGGTCAAGGAGAGTGGCTAGGGTTTTTCTATGCTTTTACTTGGGGTGCGTGAAGAATAATAGTCATCCTATTATTACCCAATAAGCCTATTTAAATAGGTGCATAGAAAAACCTAACCTATTTGGGCCTTATTCCATTGTATAATTATAGGCTTACTATTGGGCCTTATAATTATAACATGAATTCCCAAATATTAAGCCCAAACAATTTGGTCCATTAATTCCAAATTCACTAAGCTCTAAGTGTGCGACCCTACAGGCTCTCATTACGTTGGCAATGACCATTAATCATATTAATGATCATAAATGAAGATTGGTGTCTAGCAACACATCATTGTTATCCAAGTAATGAGAAAGTCGGTGATTTGACTAAACCTTTACACGTGATCATCACTTATGTCCTTTTGTCCTATACATCTAGATTGAGCACGAGACATGGACCGTGTCATTCCCGTATAGCCCAATCTTAAGGTTTCTTGACTCCTAAGTAAGCTGACTGAAACAAATGTAATTGACATCTCATGTCAATTCATCTGAGCATGGCCATGCATTTTCTCAGCTTTACTTAGTCAAGGGGCCCATAGATGTTACTCCTGTTATATAGGAGGGACAAATCCCATCTTGATCATACAAACCCCTCCGCATGATATGTGACATATCCAATATCTACCCTTGCATTCACTTAACCATTAGTGACATAGAATAGTATCAAAATATGAAACTCACATGTAGGGAACCTTGGTGATCTCAGGTCAAAGGACCATATTAATAATAATCACTAAGAACCACTTATGACACTCATATAACGATCCATGTAGTGTTCTTAATATGGGTCGGTCCAGTATACAAGTTTTCTAACTTGTACTCATGTGTAAACTTAATATCCCATATAAGTTTTCACACATGCTAGTCTTAACATATCAAAGCAACCTAATCCACAATGATATATGACTAGGGACATTTAAGAATATAATTATTCTAAGGTTATTATTATAATTAAATATATTACGCAGACAATATATATAAATATAATAATTGGAATTGTCATTAAAATAACATGATTCAAAATTACAATCACCAATATGATTGGTTTTAGGGCATATACACTATCAGGATATGTGATATCAAGTCAATACATGAGTACATTGTTAGTAAACAAATGTACTGGACTGACCCACAATGAGAAAACTATATGAATTATCATGTGTCATTAGTTATTCTCATGTGACCACTATGCACATAATTCTTTGACTTGAAGTCACTACGGTTCCCTACATGAAGAGTCATATATTTTGATATCGTCCTGTATCACCTTTAATCAAGATGTATTGTAGGACGTTGATTAGGTATGTTATGAATCATGCAGAGGAATGTGAGTGATATAGATGGAAATTTTGCTCCTATTACATAATAGGATTGATATCCTTAGGCCCTTTGATTGAGTGAGATTAAGAAATGTACGGTCATGCTCAAATGGATCAATATGAGATATTAATCATTTGCTTAAGTTAGTATACTCGGTATCAAGAAACATAAATTGAACATAAATGAGGATAACGTATTCCGTGCCTTTAATTCGATTTGGATATCATTACAAAAGGGACTATGTTGCAAAGTGTTATTCACACATTAAGTGAATATTGAGTCACACACAATTTTTACTACTTGGATGGCAGTGGTATATTACTAGATGCCACTCACTATCTATAGTCTACAAGTGGGCCATTATTAACGTAGTAAAAACTTATAAGGTCACACAAAAGGAGTTAGAATAAGATAATAATTAATTGGACTTTAGCTAGACTAAAATCTAATTAATTAGACTTATTTTCATGTATATATATTATTATTAAGATAATAATATATTTTTTCACATAATATATATAATATTATATGATATTATTTGATATTAAGGTAATATCAGATAATTACATTATTAGATATTAGATAATTATATTATAAGATAATATTATTATCTAATATAAGATAATTATATGCCAATTTAATATTAGATAATTATATTATGAGATAATGTTATTATCTAATATTAGATAATTAATAAATAAGTCCTATCTCTCCTTACTCTTTCTATGATAAGAATAAGGTGATAATTGTTAAGTGTGATTAGGATTCTTTTGAAGCATTATCCTAGTAGGACTAGGATTGTGATATGCCTTAGTTCTATGAAAAGAACTTGAAGGCAGCACTTTCAAAAATGCACATAAGCTTCCTTCAAAACCTAAATCACTTAAAAAATGCCCAATCCAAATCTTAGTGAGAGAAATGTATCCTAGCAGATTCGTGGAGAGTAAGAAGTCGTTGTTCACTCCATGTGAATACCATAGAGACGTTGTACCTTCTAGCCAACGTTTGATTTATCTGCTCTCTCAAGTTTTTGGTTCAAAATAAACACGAGCACACAAAAGGTAAAACCTTAATTATTGATTTATGCCATTTTGCATGAATCCTAGGTAAAATTTGGATCAAAATTTTAAATTTCATTGCATAGAGATGATCCGAAACCTAACAGTGGTATCAGAGCTACTTACAAAACATAAATTCAATTATGTGTTTTACCATTTTTAAATGTTTATATGATAAATATTCTGTTTCGGTTTAAATTAGAATTACATGTTTTATTTATGTGATAAATAAATATCAAATCAATTTCTGTTTAAACTAAATATATATGTGATATATGTAAACTTATGTTTAGTTTTGATTTTGTAGATATATATATATATATATATATATATATATATATATATATATATATATATGTATATATATGATATACATAATTTGTATTTTGAATTTGATTAGCAATTAATGAGATTAATCGTATGAATCTGATTATGTATTTTCTGGTTCATATTCAAATCTGTTTCATGTGTAATTCTGAGTTTTGATATGAATTCGAATATGTTTTTGTGATTGATTCTGGGTTCTATTTTAATAAGAACTAATAGGATTAATTACATATACATGATTTACTACGTGAAAATTGTTTTCTGATATAAAGAGGATCTGTTATGAATCAGAATTAATCAAATTTATTCCATAAATCGGGTTTTGTATATGTGATATTCTTTGTGTTCAAGAATATAATCTATTTTGCATAGAATTAATATGATTAGTTCTAAGTTTGTCTTCATATATAGATCAATTTAAATTCGTTTAATGCGATTAAATAAATCTAGAGTCATATATGAAGTATGTGCGTGTATAGTGAATTATGTTGGATCTATTTCAAGATTGCAATTTGAATATCAAATAATGTCGAATTATTTAACTAAAAGGGTGTGTCAATTGTTGACAGAAAAATTATAATTTGAATGTCAGATAAATTTAATTTTTCGCTCGAGGGGCTTTACCCCCAAGCCCCTTGCAAGAAGCTTTGCCCTTTGACCCTCGCTCGCTAACCGGCTAGCAGGACCACCGTGCTAACTTTGTATAGCATTCAAAAAAAATTTTTGTTCATAAAATGCTATTCTAAAACAAGATTTTTGAAGATTTATGTTATGAAAATATAAATGTCAATTATCTTGCTTATCTTATTTGTTAGCACTTATTACATATGATGCATGATTGTGTTGCATAGTATAGCCCTTGGAAGTTTTTATAGATGGTTTTTAAATATGACTTACGTGTCCTGTCTTCCTTATTTTTCTTATGTATATTCTCTTCTTATCTCACTCCCCCTGAATGTAACCTGGGGTTTCTGTTGTAAAATTGTAATCACAATGAAGCTAAGGAGCTATGGGACAAGAAGAAATTAAAGAGTTAGTTTAGGAATATCATTAGAAAATAGAAATTTAGGGCCATACTATGTGACATTTTAATTTCTTTATTATGTGATGATATTGATGAGCATGCATTTACTATGTGATAGCATATGTACCTTCTATATGATAAGTTTTACCCATTGCTTGATATATGATATGCAATAATCTAGTTTATTCATTTACTTTATATGATGTATGAGATATGTTAGATATATTGCATGAATAAATAGGCTAATTATGGTGAGATCTAATAATGATTAAATTAAAATCTCTCATCTAAAATATTAAGTTAGTAATAATTAATGATGCCTTCCAATGATTGGCACTGGTCAAGGCCTTGATCAACATAAGGTAGGTTTGTCAAAGCAAAGTATTTCCTTTATCTTGGTGAGACGTGACTGGATAATAGTGATATCCGAATGTTAAACATTGGGTCTGACTTAACTAGGATATCTCAATAGGATTGAGACCTAGAGGCATAAAGTTAGATTTTAGTTCATAAGATAGACTAGAACAAGTATTGTTCACCCTAACTATCTAAGAGTTGTATATGATACAATTGGCAAGTGTTGCCTACCTAAATAACTAAGTTTTAAGTGATTAGTCAAAGCTAACTTATGGCTTGATGAAATATGGATCTTGGCCCACTAGAAAACCTAGACAATGTGACTTTCTAAATTAATAGTGAGGGCTATTAATTTAAATAAAATAGTAGGAGATACATTTAATAAAAGACCTTATTAAATGTTTGAAACTTAATACTTACTTTGCACATATTTGTCGTATATAACCAATGGCTAATACATCAAATAACATATCACTGTGATCAGTCCTTGAGAAGGACAAACTGAATGAGACAAACTTCCTGGATTGGTATAAGAATTTGAGGATAGTTCTTAAATATGAGCAAAAAATGTACATCCTAGAGGAACCTGTTCCTCAAGAACCTAAAGCTAATACCCCTTGGGCTCAAAGAGATGGTTATAAGAAACATCATGATGATGCATTAGATGTTAGTTGTCTCATATTAGCTACTATGGACTCTGACCTTCAGAAGCAATATAAGAACATGGAAGCTTATGACATACTTGAGCATATTAAGAAGCTTTATGAAGGCTAGGCTCGACATGAAATGTTTGAGGTGATAAAAGCATTGTTTCAGCGCAAATTGGTAAAAGGAAACCTTATTGGGCCTCATGTACTCAAAATGATTAGGTATGTTAAGAACCTTGAGAGATTAGGTGCTTTACTAGGCCAAGAGTTAGCCACTAACTTAATTCTGCAATCGTTGCGACAAAGTTATGGTCAATTTATCATGAATTATAATATGAATGAAATTGACAAACCACTGCCAAAATTGTTAAACATGTTAAGAATTGCTGAACAAAATTTGCAAAAGATTAAACCCAATACCATAATGATGGTTCAAAAAGACAAAGGCAAGGGCAAAAACAAGAAGGATTCCAAATCCAAAGGTAAGCCCAAGTCTAAGTCTTTTGCACTGAAATCAAAAGGGGGTGTGGCTAAGGAAGAGACATGCTTCTATTGTGGTCGGAGCAGACATTGGAAGAGAAACTGCAAGGTCTATTTGGAAGATCTGAAAAAGAAGAAGGGAAGTGAGACTTCCGTTTCAGGTGTCTATGTTATAGAAATTAATATTTCTACTTCTACATCTTAGGTATTAGATACCAGATGTGGTTCTCACATTTGTACAAATATGCAAGAACTACAAAGGATTAGGACTCTGGCTAAGGCGAAGTGGATCTACGAGTTATAAATGAAGGAAAAGTTGCTGCCCTAGTTGTAGGAACATATCATCTATCTTTACCTTCTGGTTTAGTAATTGAATTAGAAAATTGTTATTTTGTGCGTGTTATTAGCAAGAATATTATTTCTGTTTCTTGTTTGGATAAGAAAAGTTCTTTATTTATAATAAAGAACAAAAGTTATTCATTTTATTTAAATGAAATGTTTTATTACAGTGCACAAATGTTCAATAGACTTTATATTCTTAATCTTGAAATGCTTGTCTATAACATAAACACTAAGTGATTTAAATCAAACAATTTAAATCTAACCTATCTCTAGCATTGTTGTTTGGGCCATATAAATGAGAAGTGTATATCCAAGCCTCATAAAGATGGATTCTTGGATTCATTTAATTTTGAATCATATGAAGTATGCGAATCTTATTTATAAGGTAAAATGACTAAAACTCCATTCACTGGATACAGTGAAAGGGCTAATGATCTATTAAGTCTTATACATACTAATGTATATGGACCTATTAGTTCACCTACAAGAGGAGGTTTTCAGTACTTTATTACATTTACTGATGACTTTAGTAGATATGGATATGTGCATCTTATGAAACATAAATCAGAATCCTTTGAAAAGTTCAAAGAATTCAAGAATGAAGTGCAAAACTAACTTAGCAAAAGTATTAAAATACTTTGATCAGATCAAGGTGGAGAATACTTAAATCAAGAATTTGATGACTATCTAAAGGAGTGTGGTATAGTATCATAACTCACTCCGCTTGGAACACCACAATGGAATGGTGTCTCAGAAAGGAGGAATCGTACCTTGTTAGACATGGTATGATCTATGATGAGTCATATAGATCTTCCAATTTCCTTCTGGGGGCATTCTTTAGAGACAACTACTTTTACACTCAACTTGTTCCCTCTAAAATGGTTCAAAAGACTCCGTATGAGATATGGATTGGAAAACGTCCTAACTTATCTTTTATAAAGATTTAGAGTTGTGAGGCTTACATAAAATGTCAAGTTTCTGATAAGCTTAGACCCAAATCAGATAAGTGTTACTTTGTAGGATATCCTAAGGAAACTAAGGGATGTTATTTCTACAATCCTAGTGAAGGCAAAGTGTTTGTCACACAAAATGGTATTTTTCTTGAAAGAAAATTTATCTCTAAGAAAAATAGTAGGAAGAAAGTAAAAATCAAAGAAGTGCCAAACTTACAATTAATACTAAATCTATAATAGAGCCTGAACAGAGACCACAAGATGTTGTGGCTCAGGAATTAGCTTAAGTAACACAAGGCCCACGTAAGTCAAGTAGAATATGCCATGAGCTCAAGAAATATGGATTTCTTGTGACTTAAAATGTCGATGTTTTGCTCATGAATCAAGATGATCGTACAACCTACCAAGAAGCTATTAAAGGGCCAAACTCTAGGAAGTGGCTTGAAGTTATGAAATCTTAGATGGATTCTATATATACTAACCAAGTATGGACTTTGGTTGATCCACTTGAAGGGGTAAAACCTATTGGGTGCAAGTGGGTTTTCAAGAACAAAACTAACATGGATGGTAACGTGCAAACCTTTAAAGGGCGATTAGTCGCAAAAGATTATAGGCAAGTTCATGGTATAGACTATGATGAGACCTATTCCCTAGTTACCATGCTTAAATCCATCCAGATTTTGCTTGCTATTACAGCTTTTTATGATTATGAAATCTAGTAGATAGATGTCAAAACTACTTTTCTTAATGGAAAGCTTCTTGAGGATGTGTACATGACACAGCCCGAATGTTTTGTCACTCCTGAGAATACTGAAAAGGTATGTAAGTTACAACGATCCATTTATGAATTAAAGTAAGTTTCACGAAGTTGGAATCTTTGTTTTGATGAGGTAATAAAAGAACTTAGTTTCATTAAAAATGAAGATGAATCTTGTGTTTACAAAAAGGTTAGTGGGAGCATAATTATTTTTCTTATATTGTATGTGGATGACATACTACTCATTAAAAATGATATCCCTACACTATAGACAATAAAAACTTAGTTAAGGAATTATTTCTTGATGAAAGACTTAGGTGAAGCTGCCTATATATTAGGCATTAAGATCTATAGAGATAGATTTAGAAAAATGTTTAGCCTAAGTCAGAGTACATACATAGATAAAGTGTTAAAATAGTTTAAGATGTAAGAATTCAAAAGGGGATTTTTGCCTTGTCACATGGAATAAACTTGTCCAAAGCTAAGTGTCCTTCAATATAAGATGAGAAAGACTGCATGAATAAGATACCATATGCATCAGCAATTAGATCTATGTATGCCATGATATGTACTTATTCTGATGTCTCGCATGCTTTGAGCATGACAAGCTGGTACCAGTTAAATCCAAGAGAACATCACTGGATTGTCTGTTAAGAATATCCTTAAATACTTGCGAAGGACTAAGGATTCATTCTTAATATATGGAGAAGAGGAAGAACTTGTTGTAAAAGGTTACACTAATGCCAGTTTCCAATCCGACAAGAATAACTTTATAATCACAGTTAGGTTATGTATTTAGCCTAAATGGTGATGCTTGTATGCTGGAAGAGTTCAAAGTAGGAAATAATAGTCGACTCTACTACAGAGGCCAAGTATATTGCTACCTCTGATACGTCAAAAGAGGCTGTTTGGATTAAAAAATTCATTACTGAACTTAGTGTTATTCCTAACATTGCAAATCCAGTGGCTGTCTATTGTGATAAAAATAGGGCCATTGCACAAGCCAAGGAACCTAGATCTCGCCAAGGAACCTAGATCTCACTAATGATCCAAACATATACGTAGGTGCTTCCATCTCATTCGTGAAATCATTGATAAAGGAGATGTGAAGATATGTAAAGTACTAACTTGATGATAACATCGCCGACCTACTGACAAAGCCTTTAGCGCAGAAAAAGTATGATGGTCATACTATGTCACTTAGTATTAGATACATGAGTGATTGACTCTAGTCTAAGTGGGAGATTGTTAGTGTGTGTCCTAGGAACCAATCATAAAGATGATTGTAATAAATGCATAATGTATTATGTTTTATTTCAGGTAATTAAATTATTATATTTTATTTCATATTCTATCACTCTATGCAATTTGTAACTTAATATAATAATTATCCCTAGAATAATTTTACTATTTCCTAAAATGCCCCTAGTCAAGTATTATTGCAAAAGGGATAGTAATAATATATCGAGACTAGCATATATAGTTACTGATGATTATGAATCATAGATATATGATATCAAGTCAATACATGAGTATATTATTAGTGAACAAATATACTGGACTGGCCTGTAATAAAAAAACTACATAGATTATCATGTGTCATTAGTTATTCTCATGTGACCACTATATACATAGTTCTTTGACCTGACGTCATTACGGTTTCCTACATGAGGAGTCATATATTTTGATGTCATCCTATATCACCTTTAATCAGGATGTGTTGTAGGACGTTGATTAGGCATGTCATGAATCATGAAGAGGGATGTGAGTAATGTAGATAAGAATATTTGTTCTTATTACATAATAAGATTGATATCCTTGGGCCCCTTGATTGAGTGAGATTAAGAAATGCATGGCCATGCTCAAATGGATCAATATGAGATATTGATCATTTACTTAAGTTAGTCTACTCGATATCAAGAAACGTAAATTGAACATAAATGAGGATAATGCATTCCATGCCTCTAGTTCGATTTGGAAATCATTACCAAAGGGATTATATTATAAAGTATTGTTCACACATTAAATAGATATTAAGTCACATACAATTTTTACTACTTAGGCGATAATGATGTATTGTTAGATGCCACTTACTGTCTATAGTCTATAAGTGAGTCATTATTAATATAGTAAAAACCTACAAGGTCACATAAAAAAATAGGAATGAGACAATAATTAATTAGGCTTTAATTGAACTAAAATCCAATTAATTGAACTTATTTTCGTGTATATATGTTATTATTAAGATAATAATATATTTTTTTACATAATATATATATAATATTATATGATATTATTTGATATTAAAGTAATATCATATAATTACGTTATTAGATACTAAATAATAATATTATTATGAGATAATATTATTATTTAATATAAGATAATTATATGCTAATTTAATATTAGATAATTATATTATGAGATAATACTATTATCTAATATGAGATAATTAATAGATAAGTCCTATCTCTCCTCACTCTCTCTATGATAAGGATAAGGTGATAATTGTTAAGTGTGATTAGGATTCTTTTGAAGCATTATCCTAGTAGGACTAGGATTGTGATATGCCTTAGTTCTATAAAAAGGACTTGAAGCCAGCATTTTCAAAAACACACATAAGCTTCCTTCAAACTCTAAATCACTCAGAAAATGCCTAATCTAAATCCTAATGAGAGAAATGTATCCTAGTAGATTCGTGAAGGGTGAGAAGTCATTGTTCACTCCATGTGAATACTATAGAGACGTTGTACCTTCTAGCTAACGTTTGATTTATCCACCGTTTTTGGTTCAAAACGAACACGAGCACATAAAAAGTAAAACCATAATCATTGATTTATGTCCTTTTCCATAGATCCTAGGTAGAATTCGGATTAATATTTTAAATTTTGCTACATAAAGATTATCCAAAACCTAACACTAATATCATATCATATCATATCACATATCCATTTATCCTATCTAGCTCTCATATCCTCATTTTATCATAGTTTACAATTTTCAATGCCACCCATGGTATAATTCATAGATAATAAATTCATGAGAGTTGAGCTCTCATATTACATTTATTTATAAGAATCTCAATGTAAAGTAACCAAGTCATCATGGTGAATTATTAAAGCACACAACAATATATATATAATAATGCCATCATGTTTACCTATATGGCCATAACACATAAATGTCCATGAAATTCAATCCTAAATAATCAATGGTTAAAAACACCACGACCATACTTTCTAAGCATGATCATTTAACACTCACTCAAATAATTAATTACATTTATACCACAGATATTAGTCACACATTTACCTAAATAGATAACTATTTTCTAATCATATATATCATCCTTATATCATTTATGTATAGATATAAGGGTAATTTAATAATAATCTATGTTATACGAGTGTACTTTAAAGAACTCACATGAAGGAACATGTATATATCATCCATAAGCATATAAATTATAATGCTTAACCACCACTTTATTAAAATATTTAATAAGGATGAGATATATACTTACCTAATGGTGCCCATCCCCTATAGCAACATGAAGTAATTCCTTTCCACCTTTTCTCTTTTTCCTAATTAGAAATTACAATAATAAATTTTAACCACAAGGCATCACTTATAATGTTCCTAAATATTATAACTTCATATCCAAATTATAATACATTATAATTCATCAACTTCTACCTACTTTCTATGGTTAACTTGTAAAATCAAAGTATACCACTAAGTTATCCTAGTTCACTAACTTTCCTTATTTCCAAATATTTACTCAAAAAAATGAAAATATGTCATTTGATGGTGATTCTTTGGATCCATACAATTTAAATATAAATATTAGTTCTTGCTAATTTAAGGAGATCTTAATTATATTATTGTAGCTAACTATATACTTATTTTCCTTTATGTTTAACTCTTCTTAAAAGAATTGAGAAAATCACATGTACCGAAGATTTTTCAAATCAATCTCCAAACATCACAAATGTTAAATTTTTACGATATAAATATACTCCAAATGTACTAGTCTAGTATTTCAGAGCCTCAAATTAACATTTTGCTAATGTTATATCAAGTATCCAAAGAAGATAATAAAGTAGAATTTTTCTGAATAGAGTTCAAAGTTTCCATAATGTTATAGTATAAAAATGTTGTTTTTCAAAGTATTATAAAGAATTTATAATATACATAAAATGGGTTTTGCTTGGATAAAGTAGAATCTTATAAAATATAAAAGTATATCAATTTGAAAATACTCTAATCATAGCACTCTAGCATCATGTAGCATAAATTTTGTATTTTTTTAAAGAGATCATCATTTTTCTTAAAATATACAAAAATAAATTTTCTTGGATTAAGCATCAAATCATTATAAATATTAAGATTTATGATACAAACCAGCTTATCGACATCAGAAGTACTTAGCCGAAGCTCGTCGACAAAAAAATGTTGTCAAAACTCTAGTGGGGGCAAAAGAGAATAGTAGCTTGCAACTACTATCATGGGCTGCAGATTGGCATTTTCCAGCACTCCTGGTACATGCTACAACTGTGAGGAAGCTCATCGAGAGCTTGGACTGCTTTAGGCAGCCGAAGAGTGAATAGGGAAAAAGGAAGCTGCCGAAGATCAAGATCCTACTTACTACTATGATCCACCTCAATTTATGAGTCTTTTGGTAGCACCAGTAAGCAGTAGTCTGGCAAGAAGGCACGCATGATGAAAAGGTGCTGAACATCAATAACTAGCTGGATATGCAGTTCCCAATTTCTGGTAGAACTCTAGCCTCCCTCTCGTAACTCTTCAAGGCTACGCACAACCAAAGCTAGCCGAAAAAGAAAGGGAGGCAATGTGTAGCAAAATAAAAACCAACAGAGGGCGGTGTCAATGGTTGACAAAAGAAAAAGTCGAGAGAGAAAAAGAAAGAGAGAGTGTGATCGAGAATGGGAGAAAAAAAACTGCTAAAAAAATAAGGAGAGGAGTTATTGTGTTCGAAAAAGAAGAGGGGAGGATAGAGAAAAATTAAAAAGGAACTATAGGGTATGATTCCATGGGTCTCACATAATGCAAGGTCATTTCTCCATTAAATCTCAACCTTTTAAACCCATTTAATTAAATCTTAGCTGTCAGTTTATTTTAAAAAACCAATTTTCCATAATACTAATTTCATTTAAAATCTCCACTTAATTATTTTCACCCTTCCCCTAACATATATATATGCTTTTGAAAATCTAAAAATAATTATTCAAATTATTTACTTTTATTCTCCCTTTTCTGTAACATATAGAAGCATTTAGTTTAAGCTCAGACACTTGAACCTTTTCACTTTTTTCCAAGTAGCAACCAAACAAGTTTCCTTTTCAACACCGATCTACCAACCTTCAATGAAGTCTTCGTCTACCTGTTTGTAGCATCCTCTTCGTAAACAAACTATTCTGCAAAGTTAGCCACCAGCGAAGCTCAAGAACTTGTAGCAATGGCCAGCCATATGCTAGCAACTTAACAACAACAAACTACCCTGTTCAGCCATGAGCATCTAGTGGGCCATTGATGTGAGTTAACTCAAGTTGAATTACCCAGTTCCTTTTAATGGTTAGTAAAGATCCTCATCAAGGTTGTCAAAATCGTAGATCTTACCTAGAATCGGATGAGGGGGCTAAGATCGTAATTCATGGGATCGTAAGTAGGATTGTAAGATCCTATCTATACTGTAAAAATACATAAATTTATATATATATGCTTCCTAAAATATTAAATATAGGCAAAATAATTCAAAACATCTATAATTTAGATAAAATAAAGGTCTTATACAATAAGCAAAAGTTCTTTAACATGTTGTAAATCACAAACAACATGAGCAATGTCAAAATTCAAACATAACAAGTTAACAACCATACATAAAACAAAATTCTAGAGGTTTATCATATAAGCAAGTCATTGACATTAAAAACATCCATGATTTCATCTTCCATGGGATCTTCATCATCATTGTCAATGTTCTCCTCTTCTTCTATTTCATCATCATCATCCTGAAGGTCTAGATCCAAATAATCTTTAGATGCACCATCTACATTGCTACCAACATCCCCAACTTCATCATTTTCATTTGCCACCTCTAGGTCATGTGCACCATTATCACCATCCAACTCCAACCCTTCATTAGTAGATAAATTTTCATCATCCTCCACAATCCACTCATCATCAGAAGAAACACAATCTATATCATAATTCATATCTTTGCCAACATGTTTCCTCTCCATTAATTTGGAGTTGTACATGATAAAAACAAGATCATTCATTTTCTTTTGGTGTAGACGATTCCTTCTCTTTGTGTGAACCTAAACAAATTAGGGAAAAAAAGAAATGAGATTTATTTGCAAAAACAAATATACATAAACTCATAATCTATAAAATTTTACCATCTCAAAAGCACTCCAATTTCTTTCACATCCAGAAGAACTGCAAGTCAAACTCAATATCCTTATTGCAAATTTTTGCAATTCTGGATGTTCATATCCATATGAATCCCACCATTCAGCAGGTGCTTTTTGAGTCCTCATATTTTTTGCTGCTCTACTACCAAAAAATCCTCTTGCATGTTTGAAATCTTCAAGTTGTGTATCAATTTTATTGAACTCCTCATCATCAGGCACCATCCTCTCCATACATTGATACAATCCTCGTTTAACTTCTCTATCTGCTTTGAAATCACTACTATAATGGAAGTGAGGATTCAAGTAATAGGCTGCAGCATATAAAGGCCTATGGAGTTGAGCATCCCATCTTTCATCAACAATATCCCACAAGGGTTGGTAGCTAAAAAAATTACATAAATCAAATTAAATTTTATTTATATGTGTAAGAAAAATAATTAGATTATTGAATATCTAAATAAACTAAAAAATAACTTATATTTACCTTTTTTTGACATTTTTAAAATTTGCTTGTAGTTTCTCTTTAGCACGGTCCATCTCCTCATAAATAAATCCCATGGCTGGTCTTTCATCTGAATCCACCATATGAAGCACTTTGATAAGAGGATAGACAGCTTTCAAACATGTCATAATATTTTTCCAAAACCTACCATCTGAAACATAATTCTCAACCATCTTTCCATCCTTTATTTTCGCAAAACAGCTAGAACTCCATTGTGTAGACCCAAACATTGTTGTCAATGCCCCTTTATTATCTAAAAGATAACCCAAAGTCAAATAGGCAGTAGCAAATCGAGTAACAGCTGGCCTAATCAAGTCTTTGCCTTTAGTGAAGGTCTTTAGCATGGAAATCAATAAAGCTCTTGAATAAATGAAAGTTGTGATTTTTCTTCCCTTTTTTATTGTCTGATTGTGAACCTTAATTTTTTTCTCAAAATCCTCTAACATCAAATCAATACAATGTGCTGCACAAGGAGTCCAATACAGTTTCTTCCTTTTCTCCATTAACATTTGCCCAGCTGCTTTATAATTTGCAGCATTGTCTGTGACAATTTGGACAACATTTTCTTCACCAACTTCTTCTACAACTTCATCTATCATTTTGAAAAGTTTATCTGCAGTTTTGCATATGTCTGAAGCATCTACAAATTTCAGAAACATTGTCCCTTTAGGGCTATTGACCAGAAAATTACAAATAGATCTTCTCTTCTTATCAGTCCATCCATCTGTCATAATTGTGCCTCCAGTTTTCTTCCATTCAGCTTTGTGTTCTGCTAGTAATTCTTCTGTACGGGTTATCTCTTGCTTCAAGTACTTCTCTCTAATCTCATGATATGATGGTGGCTTGAATCCAACTCCATATTTTCCAATCAAGTAGCACATCTTCTCAAATTCAGGATTCTTTATACAATTGAAAGGTATGGCACTTATGTAGAAAAATTTGGCAACTTGTTGACATGCTTCTTCTCTTAAATTCTTCTTATACATCTGATTAATAGTTGATTGTGTGCTTGGATTTGTACTCCTCTTGAATATAGATGGCAATGCCACATCCTTCTCCTTTCCTCCATTATTAGTATCCTCCATGCTGTCCTCTTCTCCTCCATCAAACACATGCCTTTTTTTAGAACTTGATTTTTCCTCCATATCAATCAAAATCTGCAACATAAGTTTCTTTACATCATCAGGAATAGAAATGCAAGCACCAATATCCTTTTTTGTACAAGCCAAATGATGCTTTAACCGGTAGACACCTCCTGTTAAAATCTTCTCACAATATTTGCATTTAATCTTTCTAGCATCATTTTCAACTTCATAACCATGCTGCCATCCTATATCACTTCTATTTCCTGGAGCATTTTTACGCACAATCTTTTTACTTGCACCCGTACTCCCACTTGCACTTGCACCACCAGATGAAGCCATTTTTTAGCTTCAAAAATATCAGAAATCCACCTATATTATAGAAATCCAAGTATGTCTAGTTGTCTACTCTCAATTTCTTACGGTTTACCTCCCAGCAGAAGTGCAGAATGGACGTCCTCTGTTTTCCTCTATTTTCCCCTGGTCGGAGTTCAGCTTGAGCAACGTCTTCTCTGGCGACTTTCTCTTCTCCGGCGAGTCGGTGACAGATTTCTGCACTTTCTCTTCTTCGGCGAGTCGGCGACAGATTTCTGCACTTTCTCTTCTTCGGCGAGTCGGCAACTTCGTCTTCTCCCGTAAGTTGGATTTTCTGATTACGAATTTCTGGGTTTCACGATTTCGGGATTTTGGGTTTTGGCTGAATGAGTTTTTCTTTAAAACTTGAAACAAAAACGCAGTCGTTTTGGGAGAAATTAGAAGCAATTTCTGCCCTTAGATGGGATCGTTTGACACGCATGATTCAACCGATCTTACGGTCAGAATCGTGATCCGCGTCCGATCCCACCATCTGCGATTCTGCTCTGTGATCGAACTCGGACGCCTGGGTTTGAGACGTAAAATCGCACGATTTTACGATGCAAAACGCGATTTTGACAACCATGATCCTCATAACTATTAATTTTAAAGATAGGCACTAATAAAATTTAATCCCTAATTGCATTTATATTTTCTTTTCTTCTTGAATTAGTTGCAATTTTTTTAAGCTTATCAAATAATCCAATGAAATTGTATTGAATTTACTATATTGAAACATCTACTTAGAATATTATTCCCCCAAATGAACAATTTCAAGTGAGTAGATGGTTCACATTTTTTTAAAAAAATTATATACTATGTGGAGATCCCATTTTGCATTAGTTTTGGTTTTTCATATTGTACTTTACTAGATTTTTAAGCTAATTGAAATTTGTGAGTCATTTATATGAATTTGATATTCTATGTTTTGATAGATAGTTTATATGCATTATTGGTATAGAAAATATGTTTCATGAGAACAATATTTTGTGCATTTCTAATGAATTATCTAAAATCCTTTTTATGTTGAGAATCTTAGTTTTAGGAAAAATAATGATTAAAGATATACATATTGAACTTATGAATTGATAGAAATTGAATTTCTAATAGAATATTGCTTTAGAAACAATAAGGTTTCATGATTGGTACTTACCTTTAAATATTGGATCTTTAGGGGAATTTCTTTAAAATACCTCAAGTGTACTTGGAATGTAAATTGATTGAAGGAATGAATTGTTAAAGGTATAAAAGGAGATTTAATTGGTGGAGGAATAAGGTGAAAGTTGATACTAATACTGTATAAAATGTTATCAAAAGAAATTTTGCCAATGGATCATAAAATTTTAGTGAAAATTCAAAATTATTATTCATTGTGTCTTCATATATGTGGATATATGTATATATTGAATTTACTTAACTAATTTTGTGATAAGTTTATATGTCGAAGTACTAAATTAATTTTCGCTGCAAGTTTGTGTATTGAAGTCGACGACCTTCTCTTGTTTATAAGGTTCTATAAAATGATTGAATTATTTCCATTATTTTCTATGTATTGATAAAAGTGTGATTGTTCCACCATGTTTTTATTATAAAACTTAGTCACTGCAATGATTTAGATTGTATTGCAAGAAGCAATTACTTAGATTTCAGTTTTAATATTACTACTGCTAGAACTCTTAATTGAGAATTTATCTTCAAAACATGTATACAATCATTCTTTTTTTCAATTGTAAGTATTTTCGATTACTATACTTTTTTTAGTAAATCATTCATTCACGAGGTTTCTTTGAAACTCACTACATTTTTAAAATTGTTTTATTTTTTTAGAGCCCTACATTACCATGTTTAAAGATGGAAGACATAAATCTTGGATAGAGATTTAGCAATTGGAGAAGTATGTAGTTTCATGCATAATTTTTAAGAATTTAAATTAAAACTTGTATAAAATTCATAACACCATGAAAATAAAATTAATATGGAGGTATATCTTTGTCGTGGGTTTATTCTCCTGAATAAGATAGTATTTAGATGAATACCACAAACATAAATCTTTATCTCCTTCTTCTAAAATGTGCATCTCTCAATAGGATAAGCCAATTATAACTTAGGTTAGGAGTAGAAAGGAAACTTAATCAATATAAATAAAATCCTATCAAGCCTTCCCATTATAGGTCAGAAAAGGTATACTTACAGTTAATTGCTAAACACATTGACACATAATCAAGTATTTACAAGCTCAAGTAATAAATCACTTTAACAAATTGGATTTTGAAAAATAAAAATCTCTTAAATCACTGTTTAACTAATTTTATCAAAAATAAAAATCTATATTTAATGATAGCCCGCATAAAAATTCTACTATTCTCTTACTTGGGCAACGTTAATTGTAAAGGGTTTATTTTAAACCATTTTATATGAAAACAACTTTGAAAATGAATACAAAATTTTTAACACGTGGCCACAATTTAAAAAAGACACCATCTAAGAGATGATACCTGAAACACAACTTAAGCAACTTACAATATCAAATCCTGGCGGTAATGGCAAACACAACTCAAACTTAAGTAACTTACAATATCGAATCATGACAGTAATGGCATTATTATCAATGCAAGACCTTCTATGGTTACATAGTACTTAACTATGAGTCATTAATATGAAATTGAACTAAGAAAAATAGCATCAACAACATGATCTAACAAAATGTGCTATTTTTTAAATTAGTCCCTAATGATTTCTTTATAATAAACTCAATAATAAAATAAAGAAATCTTCTAATAACAATAAATTTAATTATTTCAAAATAGTGTCAAGTAAGAGACAAATATCAAAATAGAAACTAATATCTGACATTGTGTCCTAGTCCTCATATCTATTAATTAGAAAGTTTCTAAGTTTCAAAATGATGTCAATTAATAGATAAATATATAACCAAGGAACCAACAATTGACACCAAATCTTAATCTTAATAAATTTATCATTAGAATGCCTCAAAATTTAAAAATAGTGTTAACTAAGAGACAAAGATATATATATATATATATATATATATATATATATATATATATATATATATATATATATATATATATATATATATATATATCAATAACTAATTAATAAATAACAAATCTTAATCCTGGTAAGATATTATACAAAATAATATATTAGACTCGATATATAACCTTTATCAAGCCAATTTTCATTATTTCAATATGGTGCCTATACAGACTACATATACAAGCTTAAAAGCTAACAACTGGCACTAAGTCTTGATCTTGATAATTAAAATAATTGGTTTATTTCACAATATAGAGATACATATATTAATAAAGAATCTATAAATTACATATATAAATGCATAGTAATGTACTAATATGATCAAGAGCAAATATAACAATAATACATAAAATAAATATTAGCAAACTATGTAATAATATATATGATATATGCACCTTGTGTACCAACAAATACACTATGATTATTAGAGATTAAAGATTGTATATAATATAGAACTTCCACTAGTCAAGCATATTATAAGAAAATAAAATTGAACACTTATATCTAAACAGGTTTTTAAACACCCTATAAATATAAGAACTCTAGTTTAGAAGAAAAATATTTAAATTCTACATATATATTTTAGTAGTTTGTAAAATTATGATTTCTTAAATCAACTTAATATAATATAAATAAAACAAATCTATAATCAATAGGAATCAATTATATAATTAATTTTGATGTCTCAAATAAGTAATTTGCATTACTATCAAAATTGAATTTTAAAATCGATACCAAGTTAATGTAACAAGAGGATTTTTCTAAATATATTTCTAGAGATCACTTGAACAAAGTATGAATAAAAGTCTTAAATTAAACTTAAACAACTTGGAAAATTCTTATAATAGCAATATACACTATTAACCTAAAAGCATCTTATAAAAAATTTAGAAAAAATGGATTCACAATGCATATGCCAAAAATTTTATAAGTTACTTTATACTATATTCAAGGAAATACACATTAGCTTATATGACAAATTCATTACTATTAAAAATAATTGCTTCAAAATTCAAATATTAGTACATAAAAGAGGACTAAAAATTTTTCACCTCTTTACCATGCATATTTTCTAACAAAAAAATATATGTAATAGCATATTAAAAATTAAACTATACAAACAAATTTTGATATTTAAGTGCACTTTTATAAAGTAAAGTCATTTCAAATATCATTAATGATCTTTAATTAAAATAAGCTTTTTGAACATAGGGATCATATTTTGTAATGCAAGCAAATTTTTGCAACATTAAATCAAACTCTCAATGATATAAGGATTTGATGAAATCCCTTAAAAAAATCTATACAATTTCAAAATATAGATTAAACATTATCAAGTAATTCATCAGATTTCAAGAAAATTTCTAATATTAATGACATTCTTGATAATCAAATAATTATAAATTTATTTGCACTAATTGATTAATGATTCATTTATCAAATATAATTTTTCTAAGAAAGCTATATATAATTCCACCTCAAAAAAGTAAAAAAATTATATTTGATAACTAATATACTATAATGCCATATAACAATATAAAATCAATTTATTAACATGTAACCAAAAGTTATACAATAGTATATAGTATTCTCTAAATTGATTCATCTAATAATTTTTTAAAATATAAGAGAGTTAAATTTAGTTACACAAATTATTTAATGGCACATAATAAATAAAAGAAAATTTATTTATACATTAACAAGATCTATACAAGAGTTCCCAATATTTAACTATAAATTCTCCTTTAAGCAGAACATATAGTATGTATTAAATTCTTTCTCAATACATTAATTTAATCACATAGGAGATAACATGATAGTCAAGAGACTATCCTTTTTTGAAAGAAAATGATTAATTAAGGAGGTAGTACTTTTACCATACAAGTAAAAGAAATGATATTGGAAACAAAAATATAACTCTTAGTTCATAAATATAAGAGTAATATACATTATTACAGTCTTCCTTTTAGGTAAAAAATGTAGTATGTAAAAGATCTTCCTAATTATAAAGCAAATCAAAAGAATACTTTAGTATTGAAAACATGTTCTTTTTGGGCAAACATAGTTTTAAAACTAAAGCAACTTTAGAAACTTAGAAGCTTTATAAAACATCTCTGCTTAAAATATGTAACAACATTTTTTGGGCAGGTAATTGCATATAATAATAATAAATTAATCATGTATGATATAATTAAAAAATTTTATGATCAATATGAATAATCTCACTTTAGTGATAATTATCCACAACAAACCATATATTTTTCAAAAGATCTGAGATACAAAAAATGTCCAGAATAATGTTCTTTTAAGCATAAATAATATCTAATAAATTCTAATGTAAAATAATACATGATCATAAAATCAAAATATTGTTACATACAAATTGTCTTAATTTTAATCCTTTTCATATAAAAACATCTTAAATTTGCATAATTAAAAAAATAAAGTTTAAAATATAAATTTATTTTGAAAATTAAGGGTATCATTAAATCAAGATCAATATGGACATAGAGTTGTAATTTTAATTGGATTCCTTTAACATGTTTCTTTTAAAAATGTAAATTAAAATAAAAATATTCAACACAATATTAACATAATTTAATAATGTACCTTATTTGGTCTATTTAACATTAATGGTAAAATAAAATATTTATAAACATAAACACTATAAGTAAAAATAATATTAAAAAAGTTCACAAATATTATGTGTTTAATAATATATATTTAAAGCAAAAGAGATTATGTAAAAAAAATCAAAATGTAATATATTAGTTTTAAGCAAAATAACTATGCTTAGAAGTATATAAATATCACTATATTCTCTCCTTTAGGTAAAAAATATAATATACAAAGACTCTTTTAAAATTAAAACTAACTAGGATAATACATTATTATTATAAATTTATTCTTTTGGGTAGATAAAATATATAATAATAAAATAAATCTAGAAATAAAATTATTCCACTAAACTAATTTCTAATTATAATCATATTAACCTCCTTTAGACATGTCATTGTATGAAATAATTAAAAATTATTTTATTAAGATCATTTTTAATTATAACACATACTTACCCCCTTTAGGTAAATAAATATATAAAATAATTAAAAATTAATTTCATAAATATTTATTAATAGTTCAAAGGCTTATGAATCAATATAAAATTTTCACTTTAATGATAATTATTCAAATTGATTCATAAGTATTCCAAAAGAATTAGGATATTTAAATTACACATAAAATTACAAATTAAATTATTGAATATAATAATAATATAATTAGTCTATTATGGTATGCTAAACAATATGCATCAATATCTATCATCAAAATTATATTATATCACAATATAATCTCAAAAATAATTATTTTTTTTACTTAATAGAAGAAAATATTGCTTAATTCTCAATGCCATATTAGTAAAATTATTTTAAACAAGGATTTTTATAAAATGTTATCACTTGTCATGATAAGAATGAAATAGAAGTCAACAATCTATCAAATCAATTGATGGAAAATTATTTTCAAATAAGGTACTTAAGGTATAATATTTTTCTCACCTTATACTCCATATAATAATTATCTTAACATTAAACCTCAAAAGTAGTAAATAAGAAACTTAACAAATAACTACTAAAAATATAATATTTTTTTTCTTTTCACTAATAAAATTCTCTTTAAGATGGTAACTATTAAAAATAATTTAAATAATAAAAATAAATTAATAAAGAAAAAAAATAATGTACATAATATTATAAAAATGCAATATGGTAGTTCATAGGCATGTAAATAATAAAAATATTTAAGAGTATAAAAAAATTGTCACATTCTCCCCTCTCTATATAGAGAATATAGTATATAAAGACCATCCTATCATTAAAGTCAATTAGGATAATACTTTTTTTTTAAGAAAAAAGGCTACTACCTATAGTTAAGGAGCTATTAATTATGGAAAAGAGTTTCCCATCATGTCTAAGAGAATTTCCTGGGAACAAATTGTTAGAATAGCATTAAAATCAACTAAAGCAGTTTACCACGTGCAGGTTGAAAAAGCATAGTTTACTAGGTAATCTGCCACTTGATTAGCCTTTCTATAATAGTGACCTAGTTGAATCTACCACTATTTTGCATCAAGCAACAAATGGACATCACAATGGCCTTGCAAAGATGGGATTCCAAGCATCCATGCTGCACCAATTGGATTGTAAGAGTTATGTCCATCTCAAAATGGATTTTTTTTCTAACCATACTCCCATACTAAGATGAGTCCAATATGAAGTCCTTATAATTCTACCATTAAGACACTTGAATGCCCCCATAAACTTGGAAAAACCTGGTAACCAATGTAACTCCCTTACTTATCAACACCTTAACCCTCATTAAGTAGGTAATTAACGCATACTACTTTGCCTTCTATTCCAAACTACTCGGGATATCTCAAGCTTGCGTATTTCATACAACATGATTAAAAGTCATATAATTATACAAAAAAGTTCAATTTACAATTCGTACATCCATTATGTACAATATCACTAACTATATAGACATATTCTTGTTTTTATCACATTTACAACCTCAAAACATCATTGACCTTTGTCATGAGAGCCTTTGGAAGCATCACCTGGAATGGTTAGTAACAATACAGAAAACATAAGAAACAAAGTTTCCCAGTAGCTAGCTATTGCTATAACAACATATCAAGCCATTCCAGATCCTTAAGCAAATAAATCAAATATTTCAAAATCAAGTAATCATTTATCATCATGTTCAATACCATGCCATTGTAAGAAACATGCACAGCATACAGCAATCATCAAGCTCATTCAAGGACTTATCTCAATATCTAGATGGCCATCACAAATAATCGTACCTAGGCCTATATACAGCATCACACTGTCTTCCCGGGGTACTCGGGCCAAAGGCCTAACATACAACATCACGCTGTCTTCCCGAGGTATCGGGCCATAGGTACCGCACACTTGTCATCCCCGGGGAACTCGAGCCATAGGCCTAACACAGTATCACACTGTTTTCCCGGGTTGTGCGCACAACAAAATTCATACACATTCCATACAATGGCATAAAATTCATAAAATTATGTAAATAGAAAACAAAGCTTAAGGATAAAGCTAGCTACCTTTCACAAGCTTCCAACGTGATGTTCCCTTTGCTCTCACTTAAAAACTCCTTTTTACTTCCTCTTGCCTTTGCAAGTTGGCAAGTTGTCACTATTTAGTCTATACAAATACACATCATAGCTTATATTAGAACATTATCACTTTCCTAATCCTCATGTATTCTTTACTTTCTTCACTTAATTAAATGCATACTTAGATACTCTACACTTTGCTTTCAAGCTTTAAAATGACACATATGAACATTAGAAAAGGATCCAAAGGTAAAACCATGCAAATCCTGAAGAAATCAAGCCAAAAAGTTCACTTGGAAAAGTACACGGGGGTCCCATACCCCGTGTTCAGGGCCGTGTTTCTCACTGGATGGCTTCGAGCTTCACTGGATTATTCATAGAGAAGTACACGGGGGTAAACACGGGCCGTGTTTTACCCCTTGTACTTTACTGCCCTTCAGTCCTGAATTAAACACGGGGAGTGTTGCACCCCGTGTAGCACACTGATCAACTTCGACGAGGAACACGGGGTACAACACGGGCCGTGTTCTACCCCGTGTACCTTGCTGATCCTCCGAAAACACATTAAACACTAAAACTCCTTCCTTCCTTCTTTTCCATTTCATGGTTTTGGCTTCTAAAAAAGAAAAATACACACAAACACTTTCATAACTTCAAAGTTTCATCTTCTATAGGCTTCATCATTCATAAAACTTATTCTAACTTCACCAACTTAGCCAAGTTCTAAACATATCATGCCCATACTACACATGCACCATTATACCTCTAAAACCCAGGTGTGTAATCATGGTTTCTTGTTGTTTTTACACCAAACCAAAGCCATAAATCAACACTACAACATCTAAAACATCATCAAACATGTTCAAATCATCCTAAACTTCATGTTCAATCACCCTTGGCTACATCAACCTTAAGATTTCAAGAAACTAAGAAGAGTACATCAAAGAGCTCTTAGAGGAGATCATTTTTACCTTTTGGTGCAACTTGAGAATCCTCACTTGGAGCTCCCCAAACTTGATCAAACTTGGGCTTTTCTTCAATCTAGGGACATCAATAGATAGAGCTTGATGAGAGGAGCAATTTTCCCTTCTACACCTTAGCTTGAATCTTGGTATTTTGGGGTGAAAAACTCAAAAGAAACTTTCTCTCTCTTCCTTCTCTCTCTCACACGTTCAGCTTGCTTTCATGGAGGATTTTCTGCAGCTTTTTGGAGAATGGAGAAGGTAGTAGAGTTTTCATGAAGCTTTAGGGGTATTTTGGTCATTTTGAGATTTTCAAGGGTATTTTAGTCCTTTTTTCACCAAAAGTAAGGCTATTCTTGCCCTTAATTTTCTAACAATGACACTTGTCATAAATCTATTGGTCACACTATTTAAAATCACATGTTGCACCCCAAAATCTTGGTTATTTATATTAAATCCCACAGCCTTAATTATTTACATTTTAAACCACACTCGATTTTGCACTATTGCAAATTAGTCCATAGGGTTTCTGTCTGTTTAAAATTCCTTACATTGTCAGACTTAGACAGCTTCCCTTTTTAGGGTTTTCTAACCTCCTCTGATCATTCATACTATTTAGGAAAATTAATTCTTTCCCTACTATCCCTTTTTCCTTCAAAATTTTGTTTACCTTACGCTTAAGTTCCTTCGACTTAAAAATTCACCCATCAGACTAATTCAATCATGCTCTTCATTTCTACAGCCTCAGAATTTAGAGATTCAAACAATAGAATTAAAAATTCAGGACATTACAACCAATATCCCATATTATCATGTAATGTGCCATCATAACCCACATGATTCCTTGTACATACTAATTTGTTTATGTTATGCTTAATCCAACCATGCATAGAAGGAGATCAACTAATCTGAACTTCAAGTTTCATTTTGTTGTGAGGATTGTTCTTTTACAAAGTCATTGCAAAGGTGAACTTTTTAGCTTTTGTCAAAGCCATAACCTGTATATGGTGCAAAGATTCTATAATACCATTAAAAATTAGTTGGTTATGGTTTAGCCATATTAGCTAGCAAGTGTAAGCAAAAGTCATGCCCTAGTTGGTGTCAACCTTTCTCCTAATATTTGATGAGAAGTTCCATTCAAGCCAATCATATATGGGCAAAGTAAAGAACTTTGTCCAATGTTCTATTTTGGTGATTTTAATGATTGAAAGCATAGGTTCTGGAAAATATGATAGTTCCTTGCTATATGTAGTGCTGACTCACTCATGTTTTCATATCATGTGCATAAGCCTAGGAGGCCATTTTTTTAGTTTATCTTTATTTGTTAGTAAGTAATCTATCCTTGTGAAGCAGCTAAAGGAAGGAATGTATCCTTTCTGGTATTGGGTAGCACTAAATGTGTTTCCATATTAAACAACTTGGAACAATATTAGACTCTGAAATATAAGTGTATATGGACATAATGGAAAACACACGATCCATTGAGTATTTTCAAATTAATTTATTTGATCCCAATAATTGGTTAAAGGAAAGAATTCCCTATATGAGAGGTAAAATATCTAAAGGAATGAATTTTTAGAGTCAAATCATGTCCTACTTGCTAATCTCATTTATGTATGAATTAACTAAGTAGTTAGCCTCCTAAGTCAGTATAGTTATTTCCTTCATCTCACAAAGTGGGATTATTAGGAATCCAAGCATTTATCCAAAATTTAGCCTTTTGTTAGTCACCTAAAATCCATCTCATGTGTTTTTCATGTCCTCCCACACTCTGCAAATTCCTTGCCAAATGTTGGACTAATTATTTTTCTTTGAAACATTAGAAATTGTTAGTATACCATAATTACATTTGCTTCTCAACACCTTTGCTTAGGAGTGTCTCTATACTCAATAAGACCCCAAGCTATTTTCATAAGGAAAGCATTATTTCATTTCTTCATTTACTAAATTCCAAGACCACTAACTGATTCAGGAGAGCTTACAACCTCCCATGCAATAAGATTTATTTTTCCTACCATATTAATGGAACCTTATAAGAAGCTTCTACTTATTTGGTCTAGCTTGGAGCAAATTGAAATAAGAATATTATTAGTCTACATATAGTATTAGGGTATGGCAAATAACACTAATTTTGTCAATGTAGCACGGCCGCAAAGAATAAAAGTCTTTGCCTTGCAATTGCTCAATTTTTGCTTTACTTTTTCAATAATAAAATTGAAAAATTTTGTAAACACTCTTCTATGATAGAGCGGCACTTCTAGATATTTTTCGAGATTAACACAGCATTAGAATTAGAGATTATCACTAGTCTCTCTAATTCTGTTGTGATTAATATTTTTGGAAAAAAATTCTTTTTTTATCATTACTTACTTTATATCTAAAGCTTTTACAAAAATCATCCAAACATCACCTAAGATCCAATTGATTCATTAAGGCCTTAGCAAACAAGATGAAATCATTAGCAAAGAACAAGTCAGATAGCCAAACTATATGTTAGTTAAAGTTATGGGCTTTCAAATATTATCATGAACTACTACTTGGACTCCTTGAGCAATTTTTTTCCATGCAAAGAATAAAAAGTTATGGGGAGAGAGGATCCCCTTACTTAACTTATCTGGAAAGCTTGAAATTATCTATAAGATCACCATTCCAAATAATTCACATTAAACATATGGATACACATTTCATAATAATTTCCACAAGAGATGTACCAAACCCAATGTCAAGAAATATATTTTTAAGAAAGTTATAATCTAGGTAACATAAGCCTTTTGCAAATCCACTTTAACAGCCATAAAGCCTATTTTTTCTTTTTTTTGTTTTCATAGAATGAATCATTTCTTGCACTATAATAACATTATCTAAGCTATGTCATTTCAAAATGAAGCTACTTTAATAAGGGGAGATAATATGTCCCATTATTGGCTTGAAGCACTTAGTAAGAATCTTTATTATAATTTTGTACACTATATTGCAAAGGCTAATTGGTCAAAATTCTTTAATAGACTAAGGTTTATCTATTTTAGGAATAAGAACCAATAAGGTTTTATTAATTTTCTCAATACTTTTAGGGTGAGAAAATACATGTTTCACTTAGTCATAAATAAATTTACCAATCACATGTCATTGGCTTTAAAAGAATATTCCTTTCAATCTATTGCTTCCTAGTGCTTTAAAAGTACCCATGGAAAAAATAGTTTATCTTATTTCCATATCATACACCTGTCTTTGTATATGATTCATATCCCTTTCCATAATCATTGGAAATAATCTTCAGAAAGGATAAGGTTGGAGGTTTAGAGCTTCTATAGTATATAGTTTAAAGAAAAAAATTAACCACCATCTCTTTAAGAGAGTTAGGATCTAAATGCCATATATTGTCCTAATCTATGAACATTTTAATCTTATTTCTTTTTATTTTAATATTTGTTTGTGTGTGAAAATAATTGCAATTTTGGTCACCATACAAGGGCCATTTACATCGTGATTTTTGGAAACATGTAATTTCTTCTTAAGTAAAAATTCTTTCATACTCCCTTTAAACATTTTGCCAAAGAGAGACAAGAAATGTATTATATCGCCTTTCAAGCACATGTTTAATTCCTTCAAGTCTAGCCATAATGATCCCTTTTCTTCTAAATATGTTTCTAAACATTTCTTTATTTTATCTTTGGACTTTAACTCTAAAATTTGCTAATGTAGTGATCTAGTCATTATTCTCCTTCCATGCCTTATAAATAACTTTCAAAAATTAGTTATCTAATAGCTTAATGACATGAAACCAAAATAGGAAGTTTCCATGGGCATTATGATATTTTGGCATTAATTAAACTAACAAAAGGTAGTGATCTGCTTCAGTGGGAAAAGATGAAATACAATTCTATTTGCCTAACACCGATTTAGCATTTCCTTCGCCTTGTTTCTTTCCTATGTAAATTTAAGACCTTGAAAGCCCATATCAATCAAATTATATTACTTAATACATTTTAAAAGAAGCTATATACTCCGGTGATTAGGCATTTCTCCTCTTTTTTTCGATATCTTCTCATAAGCACTATAGTCTTCTAGTAATAACCATGATTCTTAGATATTGGAGGCTAGTGCAATTAAACTTTCCTATAATAATTTTTGCTATATTGCTCTCAGTGAGCCATATACACCTATTAACAAGCTAGTCTTATTAATTATTTTAGATATATATTAAGCATAAATAAACTATTCATGAGTTTAGGTAGTTGTTATAATATAGTAGGCTTTATTCTATAAAAGCTATAAACTGCCTACAAAGCTTTTTAAATAGATAAGGCGGTGGCCATCCAGGCTAATATTCCTAACAATCACTAAAGCTTTATTATCTTTGATTGTGGGTTTTATTATAACTAGTATGCCCAATTGGTGTTTTTGGACTAAGTTTTGAACTTGTGTAACAAAACATAGAGTTTTAGCTCCTTTATAATTCCATCTTGCTATATTCATAGGAGCTATTATAGAAAAGAATAATGAATATTGCATCTATCTCCAAGCTACTCCAAAGGATGTTGTTTGAAGGTGCCCAAGAGGTTAGCAAGTTCAACCTTAAACATTAAATTGGCATGCATTTTCATTAGGCGAGAAGCAATAAAAGTATCAAATGGCTCTGGTGGATGCAAGTATTGATCTCCTTAGACATCATTAGTAAAAACCACCCCAAAATTATTTTCCACTTGCATAAGGCTTCGTTAATCATGTTTGTTTACAATTTTGGGATTGGATAATGCAATAGTATTTTGCTCTCTTTGAATATTATATGTTTTGATGGTGGGCACTTTCATAACTAATGGGTTAAACTTAACTTGCTTTTGAGTTATTGGTTTAGATATATTATGTCTACCAACTTGTTTGGGTTAACCCGTATTTAAAGCTTTTGACTATTTTTGTAAGCTTACTAACTAGAATTTAAGATTTGTTCCCTAACTGCTCATCCTTGTTTATAATTGAATTTGATTAACTTTGAGTATCATTCCTTCCATCATTTCCTCCTCACCTTCTATAATCAATTGATCATTTTTCAAATCCATTAAGGCATCAAATCAAGATTTATCTCTTTCCTTACTAGTACTGGGCCAAGCATCCATAATCATAGTGTTGCCTTTACGATCAATTTCTAAATATTACATTTTTTTCTTTAATATGCATCCTATCTTGATTGGTTTTAATAGGATTGTCTAATCACTGAATTTAGTGTTTTCAGCCATCATATTAGAACCAGGAATTATGTTTCCCTGGCTAGCACTCTTTATAGCATTTGGTTGAGCCTCTAAGCTTGTTCCTAGATTTTTAACTCTCATAGATGGAATGTCCTTGATAAGTAATGGACAAAGTTCCTTACAATGCCTGAATCTACAACACAAGAAGCAAATTAAATGGAGATTTTCATATGTATCAAGAGAATACTCTTCCTAACCTTGACTTTTAGTATTAGTTATTTTCATAAATATACTTCAACACATATCCTAGTAAATTTACCTCTCTCTATCAATGGTTGTTGTTCCAAATCCTCCAATGTGTGAAGAACCACTTCGAAAGTTTTTCCTACTTTGTTGTCTAATTGCTATAAGAATAATTGATTATAATATTCAAGAGGAAGACCTAGCACTCTAACCTAAATAGTAAGCTTTTTATGTTGAGCATCAAAGGGGTCAAAATTTGACCTTTACCTTTAGACCACCAAATAATGATCCATGATCATCAATGAACTATTCTCAAAAGCATTATTATTATTATCATTCTTTACACTAAATCTGACCACATAGAAATCATTGCTAGTGTCTATTAGTTGCATCTTCTCTAATTTGGCCTCAAGAAATTTGTAAGCCATTTTTTCCCAACAAGTTTATGATCAAAGAAGATTTCTATGATTTGAACTAGTCCTAGCATTCAGCTACACTCATTACCACTACTGGACATAGTGGATCTAATTATTTTGAAAGGATGTCTATCACTTTTTCCTCAAAGTCACTCTCTCCTTTTAGAACTATAATTTTCTCATCGTGGTTGATACCATAAGCACCTTTGACATTCAATAGTTTATCTCTATAAGATAGTAGTGCTCTCACATTAGTTTTCTCATTACTATGTACTATAATCAAATTTTCATCCCCTAGATTATCTTGTGTTTTCATTAATTCCTCTAGCTATCCATCTCTTATAAGTTTAGCTTTCTTGTGACTATGTTTTAGAATGTCTAACTTTTCTCTCATCAATTCTCTTAACATAGCTTAGTTAAAAATTATTATTTAATGCATTAGGATAATACTTTAATATTGGAAATTTATCCCTTTTAAGTAGATAAATTTTTAATAATAAAAAAATCCCAAAAAATATTTCAATAAGCTAATTTCTAATTAAGGGCAAGTAATTATATTAAATAATCAAAAATTAATTTCATAAATATTAATAACTTGAAGGCCTTATAAATTAATATGAATAATTTCATTTTGATGATAATTATTCAATATAAATCCAAGAGTCTTCTAAATAAAAAAATAGGATTATAATTAAAAAATACCCAAAACTATCATTCAAATAATTTTTAAAACTAATAACAAGAAAAATGTGATTATTCCATAATGAGATGCTATACAAATTAACCTATACTGATTATAAGAGTCTTAAATTGCATTAAAATTCATAATTTTGAGCTTCATTTGATACAAAATATTTAAATAATTATCTTAAATATATATATATATATATATATATATATATATATATATATATATATATATATATATATATATCATAAGTTATAAACCATAAAGGTTGAATTCCACACATTTTAGCTAGTTAAGAAGCCTTTTATATTACTTCCAAAGTAGACAACTCATAACTAATATTAGAAATAATGAATTAATAAAATAAGAAAGACAAGAGTAATTCTAATATATTACCTCCTATGGTCTTTCAGCTTTTTATCATTTAAGTATGAATCAAGGTCTTCTAGTACATTTTAGTTAACTTTGAATAAGGAGTTCAATATATGATAGCAAGACTCAAGTACCTTAACTCATTTGACCCAAAAATGACAAAAATGCAATCCAAAAATGCAATTTTCAATGGCAAGAAATGAATTAAAATTAAAAAAAATGTCAATATATATATTAGGACATGATTCATCTAATTCATTGCAAATTATTAATGGATAAACTATGCACAATAAATTCCATAAAAATCACAAACTAAAATAAAGTAATTATGATGAAACAAAAGTGATAATTAATGAACATAGCATATACTAAATCCAAAATTTATCATAGAATAATTTTGAAAGATTTTCTCAAGCTATCTAATGAAATCAAACTAACTTATAAAATCATAAAATTAGGATTTGTTCATTACTCAATCAATTTCTAAAAAAAATAATAACAATATCAAATTATTGCAATTTTACGATCATGAAATTATCTAAAAGTAAGTATAAAAAATTAATCATATTAAAACTAATAAAATAATTAAATCAAAATAGAAGATAATTTCAAATAATTTGATAAAATTAATTAAATCAAAACAAGTGATAAAACAAATATATAAGATAGGAGTTACTTATATCGAATCAATTAGATTTATTTTTTTAAAAATATATACATTACATATATAATTAATTCAAAGTAGTAATAATTATTGTTTATTTTAGAATATATGATGATACTATTGTTTTAATCATATAAGCATACAATATTCAGCATAAAAGAGAATTATATAACCTTGCAAGATTTTTGTCATCCTTTCTAAAATTTGTTTCTAATACTATCCAATTATGAAAATTAAATTCAAGTAAAACAAAGAGTGTTGAATTATTATCTTATGCATGCCTTATATATTAAAACTTAAAATTAATGCATGCTTGCACACATATAATATCTAAAATCCTATTTGTCAAACACATTTAAAAAGCAAAATTTCTTATCCTTCTTCAAAATAAAAATTGTGAATCAAAAGCCTTCCATCATGTCCAATTTACTATTATGAATAATTCAAAATTGAAAATAGATGTAATTATTTTTGGGTATTTTATATATGTAATGACATAAAATTGGATCCTAAATTTATACAAAAAAGATCTGATACCATATATAATAATTTAAATTAAATTTTTTATAGAATTTAGAAAACCATAAAAATAAAATTAATATGGAAACATACATTTATTATAGATTTAATTCTTCTAGATAAAGTGGTATTCAAATAAATACCATAAGCATAGATTTTCCACTCTTTCTCTTAAAGTGTGCAATTCTCAATAAAATAAGCTAATTATTAAATTATGTTAGAAGTAAAAAAAGGACCTAGCCAATATAAATAAAATCCTATCAAACCTTTCCACTATGGGTTAGGAAAGGTATAGGCCTATACTTAGTAGTGAAACACATTAACCCATAATTAGGTATTTATAAGCCTAAGCAATAGATTACTTTAATAAAGTAAGCTTTAGAAAATAAAAATCTCTTAGATCATTATTCATCCAATTTTATTAAAAATAAAATATCTATAATTAATAGTAGCCTATATAAAAATTCTAACATAATTATCTAGAGTCCAAGATGTTGATGTCTTATGCATGTCTTAGAATGTATGGTATTGTTCTTATGTTATAGGTTTTTTATTCTAAGGCATGTAGTCTTTAAAAAGTATCCCAAAAAAAGGAAAAAAATTTTCTTTTATTTTTATAAAATTATAAAAGTGTTTTGAGGAAATATTATTTTTGCAAATTATACATCATTAACATTATTTATGATTTTCAAAATTAAGTTTAGGCTTATAGGAAGTCGCTCTATGATGATTTCTAATGTCAGTCACATGACTAAAGTTAAGTTATGACATGCTCATCTTAATGGATTTCATTGCTAAATCTCCTTCAATTGCATATGTAAATTGCTATTAGCTTAGTTAAGAAAGAAGGAAGAATTGAAAATTTAAGGGATCAATCCTTAACTTCATGATTCCTTCTTTTTTATTTTTGTTTAGTAACTTAATTCAACACTAAATCTACTTCAACCTTATCTCATCTGACTAGTGAATAGCATTTTACTCGAACAATTACTCATTTTCTAGAAATTTCTTTTATATTAGATAAGTTAATGTCTACAGAGAATATAAACTTGATTAATGGTTTGTAGCTTAAAAATGTTAAATACCATGATGGATTTGAGTAGTTTTATATAATTTCTATGATTTTTTATGGTTTGTTAAGTAATTTGATGTTATGGATAAGATTCGTGATGAATGAAGGCAAGCGAATCATGATTTTAGGTAAAATCTATAAAATTCTCATAAATGAATCAATTCTTTATTTCATTCATCAGTTCTAGGATTATTTCTAGAAGGATGGAATCAATTCAAAATTCAATTTATCTAGAGTAAGCAAAAGAAATCAATTTCTAAATCGATTCAACAAGCTTAATAAGCTCTTTGAATGGTAAGAATCAATTTCCTAATCAATTCTCCTTGAATATAAAGCATATGTAAGGCTTGAATTACTTTTTGAAATAATTCATCCTTAACAAAAAGGCTTTGGAAAGCATAAATCAATTCCATAATTTATTCACCTTGCATCTTAAAATTTTACATGTTTTAAATATTTTTATGACCTTATACCTCATATGTTCATGTTGTATGATGGTAAATGATTGAATGGTGATGAATAAGCTTGATAGCACATTTATGATGAAAATTCTTATACCTTGCTTATGTTTATGTTTCAATAAGTAATGATAAGAATAGGGGAAAATCTTATAAATTTTAAGACTTACACTAGATTTGGATCTTTACTTATGAAAGGATAAGGTAGATACTAAAAGGATAAGGTTAGATTTCTGAAGAGATAAGAATGATTGGGAGTTACACGGAGAATTTATCACTTATTTACCTTATTATATGCTATCTTTGCTATAATCTATATGAAATATCTATGGCAAGTTAATTTTAAACCTAGTATATGATCCATTTTTCATTTGATGTGCATGAAATTTCTTTATTCCTATACTAGTAAGATCTCTAAAGGAAGCTTCTTATTTTAATATGGAGTATATGTTATTATATTCTAGTATTTATGAATTTTAATTGCTTAAATAAAATGTTAACTTATTAAGCTTCCAAATTTACTTTTTATAGATTACTTTATAGATACCAAGATTGACATACCACCACCTCTGCCATAATAAAGGATATCATCTATTTAGAATTTTCCATCTTTTGTATGCTAGCAACTTTGATTATAAATCATTTTGTATATATTTAGGAAAAACCTATAAACTTACAAGCTAGGGCCATGAAAATAGTTAATAAGACTTATTAAGATAACTGTTTTAGGCTAAGTTAGATTAACTTATTCCTTGTGTCATAAGGACATATATGTTAGTCTACTTTCTTTATTGGAGTAGCCCTTTTTCCTATTATGGTATTTTAAAATTAAATGGAAGCTTATTTCTTCTAATGTATCTTTATCTTCATGAGCATTATATCTTAGTATGGGCTGGCAAAGTTATGCTTAATAATTTTGCCTTGGTCACAACTATAGGTGTATTACGACAAGGTTTAACACTAATAACTTATCTCATATTTCTAGTTTGGTTATAGATTTAAAGGACTTATTTTAACAATCACCATTTGAACATATGCTAACTATCAACCAACCATCTAAGATCTAGATAACTTAATATTTCATGCTAACCTATATTCCTCTTTTAATTAAAACTATAAACACTATATCTTTTATCTACCTTATGACTAAAACTTTATCTAACTATTACATATTTTAAATTTTTATTTAGTAATATAAAATAAGCCATAACCTAATTTCATACATTACTTTCCTCAAAATGCAGAATTAATTCATATCTTAACCTATTATTACATTAACTGCCACCATTATGAACAAATCAGAAAGAAAGATTTGCTAATAACTAACTAAAAGCATACTTCTAAAAAATTAAAAAAATAAAAATCCTAGGGGTAAAACCAATATATTATATTAAGACAAAGAAATGTAATCTATCATTTAAACTTTAATCATTAACATTATTATTAGCCTAATCCAATCTACTAAACTAAAATCATATATCACAAATTTAAGCAATGCAAAATATACATATAGAGACACAATTTTCACTTATCTATATTTGATTTCACCAAAAGTTTATGTAAAATTATAATGAAGTATAAAGAATCCAACGTAAAAGAAATTAACATTGCTCACCTCTTGAACATTGGCTAGCCAACCTTTCAAGAAGAAATGTACAAAAATAAAAAAGTTGATTACAATTAAGATAAAGATTTTATACAGTGCTATTTTAATTAAAACTAAGTTTGGATGATGATCAACCCTTGAATAACAATTTGAGAGGTCTAAATTACCCTAAGCCATCACTAACACTTTTTGCCTAAGCCTAAAAGTCCAATGGTTTTAAAGTGATACTAACTTAATTAGTGTTCGAAACAATAGTTTTGGATGGATAAATCCTAAACGAATAAATGGATCCAATTTACTACAAAAATTAACTAAAAGTTCAATTATCCATAATAAAAAGATTAAGCTAACTTAAAAGAGTCTTAAAAAATCAAATTTCAAGAAAACCTAAATAAGCATTATAATTATGTTTAGATATAAAATTAGTAGAAATTTAATTTACCCTAACTAAGATAATTCTTAAATAGTATTTTTCCAAAGGTAACAAGACTAGTTAAGGAAGCAAACTCAATTTAATGCATAATTTGACAAAAGTTAAATAATTAATATAAAAGGTACTACTAAATTAACTTGTACTTAAACAAATCAAATATCAAAGGTAACCTAAATGATAAAGCAAGTTTAATATAGAGTTAATAATTAATTATAGTAGAAATTAACTAAAATAAGAAGACCAGAAATGAAGGAAAGAAAGTAGAAATAAGGAAGAAAAAGATAGAGACTCTAAAACTTACCTTTCAAGCTTTAGTTCTTCAAAACTCAAAATTAACAATTACTCACCAACTCCACCTATTTTAATAATTTTAAACCATTTAAAGATAAATGGAAATGGTAAAAAAGAATAAACTTGTTAAAAATTAAAGGATAGTGATAGAACAACAATAAGAGAAAATTCTCTGAGCTTGCATTTGCAAATACAATTAAAAATCTAAACATATTGGTATAAAGTAGAGTATTTAAGTCTACCTAACCTAGTAAAATCCAAATATAATTAAAACATTACATTTAACTAAGCCCTATCTATGTAGCAACACTAATAACAACATTGCCTATAATAAATAAACATTATAATTGAACAACAATCCATAAAAAAACTATCAATTTATGCTAAAGAAGACAAAATCCCAAAGAATTGGGCATTGGTTAATAAATCTACAAAATAGAATAGGTGTCACTTACACAATGTGGCAGAAACACTATCATAAATACTCTGATTCTTAAGTCAGTAAAGAGTAGTAGGAGAAGTTGAATATGAGAGAATTAGATTACTTTAAATGTGAGAGAATTAGACTGCTATAGTATTAAGAGGTAACTTTTTATATAATATGGTATGGTTTTAAGGAATATGTTTGCAATATAATTGTCAAGTATAATTTGAATGATTTTTTTTACACAAGATGCACCTTTTAAGGTTTAATTTGCAAGTCAAAATGAAACAAGTAGCAAGACATATTAACAAGCAACAATTTAGCATGGATCCATTCATATGTTATTCTATTAAACTTTAGTTTAACTTACCAAAATTTCCTTTTAAAGCTAAAAAAGACAAGCAATTGTGCCACAATCAAGCTAAACAACAAGAAAAACACAATGTTAATCCAATATAAAACCAAGCCTTCCAACTAGCATTTACATTTAATATAATCAAAACACACAAATAGGTTCAATTTTACATTTCAAGGCATCACCTAATAAAACTTTTAAGTTTAAGGGTAGTATAACTCAGCATATATAGTTTAAGCATAATTTTGAGACACATAAATATTTACTTATAATATATGGATATTATAATATATAAAGTCTACATACAATTCAAGGCAAGTTTAGAAATTTAGCATACTCCCTCCTTGTTAAATTATTTTTGTAAAAATGTACAAACCTAAGTCAATTCCTACTTCCATAATCTTACAATCTTCCTTTTCTATAACAAAAAAAATATTGATAGCAATAATCATATCATCTACATAACCCTATTCCTTGACTTTATTTTTAAGAGATGCACTTTCTTATTAAAGATTAGGATTAAATTTGGCAATTTATAATGATTATATTTCTAAAGAATTTCATAGAGAGTTATAATGCATTTACATGCATTGTTCAATATAACCTTGCCTTTGATAGCTCTCAGTGCACCATCAAGAACTTGATCCATTAAGTTTTAACTAGTCAACTGGAAACTCCGAAACCACAAATATAAACTCTAAATCATGCACATAGACTCTAATCCAAGCTTTGATACTAACTTTTTCATGCCCTAATGTGGACATATGATTAAAATAGGAAATTATCCAAAGATAAATTCCCAAAAGCCAAACTTATGGATAATACAAAACTTATACATTGCACCAAGTAATTAAACTTGATTAAACCACCTTATATTCATAAATTATTCTCATCAATTTTTAATAAACAATATAGAATTTGCGGTTACTTGCCTAAGTACTCTTCTAACAATATGTGATATTATGAAATGTTCAACAATGATAGCATGTTATGCATAATGAATATTTAACAAAAGTCCCTAATCCAATTGTCTATCCACTCATATCAATATGCTATAAAATCTTCGATAGTCTCTTCTTCCACGTATAGAAATGTTATTAGGTAACCTTAAAAAAATTTAAAAGAAAGGAAAAATGTAGTAAGTTTTTTTAATAGCTTACCTAAGATCATCTATGTCAAAAGTTTTAAAAAACAAATTTCTTTTACATTACAATTACCAAACATTAAAAAATTACCATTATTTAAATGCTAAGGTTTGAAATATCACCAAGTTCGAAGGCATAAATTTTTGTTGTTCATAAAATCATCTATTGTAATGTTATTAGAAACATATCATATTTTTCCATAAAACTAGATTAAATAGTGATAGCAATCAATAAAATTTCTCGTACTTATAAACAAAATTCATATGTGATATCTAATGCATACTAAAACAATGAACAAGAAAAAAATAGATAAAAACTTTCAAATTTCAATTTTGTATCAGATGATGATTTCTCATAGTCAACCATTGATTTTTGCATTTGTTTATTAATATCAGTGTGCCATTATCTCTTTATTTATTCACAATTTGCCACCCTTTATCTTACCACCAATTCAATCATTTTCATTATATAGTCAATCAATAGTTATCTAAGTGCACTTAGGGTTTCTTAAGGAAATACCTCGTGGATCCAACCGTTCAAATGTGTTACAAAATCAAACAAATTTGAAGCCTTTCATAAACAATATACTTTCTTTTGACAAGAATTATAACTTTTAAGATCAATTAGCATCAATCACATGAATAATATTTTTTTAATACTACTATTTTAAGAATGACATTAAATAAAAGTCTAGGTTTGTGTGTAATAAAAAAAGTTAAATATACTTTTATCATTGAAAAGTTATTAATAATGTTGAAAATACTTTTAAAATTAGCCAAACATGACTGCATGTATTTAATCCTAAACTAACGTTTACTTTTAAGGGGAAAAAAACTTCCTAACACAATGTAAAGATTTTTAATATAAGTAAGATTGATCTATAAAGGATAAGTTATTCACTTATATTGTAAATTTGCTAAATTTCAAAGCATGGCATTCATTGCCCTTGTGCATGTCTTCCAAATTTTAAAAGCACTTTAATTCTTGATGAAGCTTTTGAGCATCTTAATTTATTTATAAGATATATTAATATTAAGCTATCATTTTAATATTATAGATAGTAATAAAAATCATGCCAAGTTAATATCAAACTTCAATAAGAATAAGAATCTTAGTTTCTAACAATTTATTGAGATAGGTTGAAAAGGAAGAAGTGAAAATTGTTTAGAATACCTTAAGATAACTTTTCATTGAATGGTTTAAAGCTTATTTGAGCTATAGGGTACTTAAAATTCTACCATAACAAGCTAATTTTCTTAACAAGATAATTTGAATCCTTATACACCTTACCTAAAGCTAATGTGTAAAGGTTGTTAGAGAAAGGAGTTTACCTTCATCATGCCTAGCTACCTGCAAATGGCCACTGTAACCACACTTTGAACCCTAACCTATGCACATATGAAAATACTAATCACCTTGATGGTGTGATAAGATAATTAAATAGTGATAAAAGTTTGTTGACTAACCTACAATGCTTTATTGTAAAAAGTCACAAAATCGAGTTCTATAAAGCTATTATAAGGACATCTCATTAGTCAGATGTTAGCTATCATAGTTATTACCTTGGACTGATGGTGAATAAAATGGCTAGAATAAAAACATTAATTAACCTTACCACAAGTTTATCTTAATGGCACTAGAGAAAACAATTGAGGCAAAAAAAATGATGGTTTAAAATTAAGGCATGGGGTTTGGTTTTATTACTATTGAAAAAATTTGGAGAAGTAAGTGAATTCCATGTCTATTACCTACGATAAGGTATTTATGACTTATATGCCTCATAATGCAATGTGTTATAAAAGATAAGAAGCAGGAAAAGAAAATTATTTAATTATGCACTATGTTTTGATTAAAAAATAGGGAACTTAGAATAAAAAGAATAAAATTTAATAGTATGCATATTTATACATATTTTATAAAATATAAGCTATAACAAAAAGAAAGACATTAATTAGGACTAAATTATGAAAGCTTATGCTATAAAAAAAAAGAAAAAGAAAAAATTGTACTAATCAAACCCTTGAAAACTACAAAAATCCAACCTTAAATCTTAAAATTTATGTATAATGTGTTTGAAATATATAAACATAAATAGTTAAAATAAGACTTTATATTAGAGGAAAATATTACTTTTGTATACTTTTTTACAAAAAGAACTCAGGCGATTTTACTAATGTCTAAGTTAATTATTATTAATTATTCAATCATCGTCATAAATAAATTTATAAAACTCAAATTTTATTATTGTTCAAATTCTAATTTCATTGAGACTCATTAAATAATTAAAAGGAATTTTATTTTGTAAAGGTTTCTTATGTGATTAAGTTATGAAGGTTTGTTTAGGATAAGGAAGCATTACACATCCTTAATAAACAACAACTTGAAAGAAGCTAAAGCAACAAACACCTTTAATAACATAAAGCAACACAAGTAAAAGCCATAAAAATTAAGTCTTTTTAATATTAAGAAACAATAGAAGCACAAGGTAAATAATATGATACTATTAATAAACTACACTCTAGTAAAATAAATAAATATCATGTCAAAGCTAAAAAAAAGTAGTTAAGTACAAATTGGCATACTTTTAAGATTGAAGCAAATTAGGAAAACATGACTTTACTATACAAATAGGAATTCAAGTATGCCTGATTCATTGTAGTAATAGGAATTTTAGTGTGAATTATTAAAATAAAAGAAAAAATTACTAAAAAATTCATTAGCAAAGGAAAAGTATAATCTTGACATTTTGGTAATAAAATATCTTGCACCAAATTAATTAAATATTAATATGAAATAATAAATTTATAATTAAAAAATTAAATGATAAATGCTAATAAAAATAGGCTTTAATTCAAAATTTAAATTTAAAACTTCAAAAGATTAAATTATAAAGAATTCCTAAATTAATTAACTAAAAATTTACATTAAATTAATCATATCAAACATAAATAGCAATTACATTACATGTTAATGGTTATAAAGTGGCAATAATCATTTTTATTACTTCAAATACTAAAAATTTACAATTCAAAATATCTCCAATAGTTGAGCTCATTATTAGTAACCAGAGAAAAAGAAAATTTTAATGATCTCTGTCTTTTACAATGAAATCTCATCATAGAACCTTTTTTCCATAGATTCCAAAGACTTTAAAATATAAAATGTTGGCATTTATTCATTGGCACTAACAACAATGAAAATTCAAGCTTTGGATTAATTACAATGTGAAAATCCAAAAAAATTTCATATACAAAAATTACACAAAGTTTAAAGAAGGAAAAAATCATTAGCAACACACAACAATTGTAAGTAATAAAGAAAACACAAATCCAAATTTTGTGTGGTAAGTTCAAAATTAGCAAAGAACAACAAATTTTTAGGTTTAAGAAAAGTTGACAAGGGTATATGTGTATTAAAAAGGTAAAGTTACAATGAACACTCACACCATGCAAACCTTAATAATTATGAGAATGGAATAAAGAAAAATCTATAGAAAAGGAAGCCTCCTTCATTAATTAAAGCTCAACTCTAACACAAATCAGCCCACAAAACTCCAAGTAGAGAAAATGAAGCTCAACTCTAATTCTATTAAAAAGGCACTACTATAGAATTACAAAATAGACATTGATTATAGTAATACCAACATTTATTTTAATGCACCAACATTTTTAAAATCATTTGAAACATTAAGATGACAAGTTATAAATAAGATTGACGACTATTTAGATGCAATGATATTTTTGAAACTTAACATAATAATTATAAAATATAATCAATGTTTATATAGGCACCATGGCATTTTTAAATTATTAGAAACTTTAACATGTTAGTTCTTAAATAAACTAACATTGAAAGTAATGTGAATTATTACTCAAATGGAGTTAGCAAACTTATTATGCTAGAAATATTTAAGAACCAATATGGAAAGTGATATAAGCGATGGTGTTTTGTAAACATAGGCATATCTTTATATGTTTTATTTTTGTATAAAATCAATGTTCGTTTAGGTAATATACTAGTTATTTATTAGAAAACTAATGTCTAAATTTTTTACTATCATAGCTTTCATTTTGTTCCCTGTTTGTCTTTTACTTTACTTTTTGAAACCCATATTCTTTAATGATAACTTTTGCTTTCATCATTTTTCTAACAATCCCAATCCTCCACCATATTCTTAATTGCATTCATAATGAACTTTGAGCTCATTGTCGTCATTATAATCATTCCTTAGGTATGTTATCTTATTTTATTTTTAATTTTTTTAAATATTGATAGTTATTTAACTTTATCTAGTTACAAGACGTATGTTTATGTGTAATGATATTATGGTAACTTTTTTCATCACTAAGTTTAGGCTTATATTATCAGTTAGGTTTGGTAATGTTATGCCTTTTCCATTTTAAAATGCTATCCACAATATTGCATATTCATGAAGTTATTAGAAAGCTTAACGTTGTCATATGATGGAATGAATCCTATTTATGTTTTAATTATGTAAATTAGTTGAGGAGTTTATAAAGCATAATGATTAATATAATTTAGGTTTAGTTGTTTAACATGCAAGTTATGTGTTTGGTCATTCTCATCATATAATATATATTATGAGTACAATTTATATAACTACCATTTTACATATTATTATGCATTATCAACATTATTTTTTAAAAAAAAAACTAGAATATAGATCTATTTGGAGAGGTAGTTACTCTTATTTGAAGGATAGAGATAAGTCCAATTACATTGAAAGGTGTTGTCATAGCACAAGCTAAAGGTAAGAAGTAAAATGTTGAGTTTAATGCCAAAAGGTAGCCAAGAAAAATAAGTAATGCAATATATAGTAGTTACATTGGATTTGCAGCATGATTTAAAATATTAATAGGTTATACAAATTGGAAACGTGTCCCCCTAAAATTGAAGGATAACTTTTGGGATGATAACTTAGCATGTAAATTTGATTTGGATAGCTTTGCCTTATAAATATGTAAAATTACATTTGTAAAATAATCATATATAACTCTTTTACTAGTTCTTTTTATTTTAAAATGAATTTGATCTTCCTAACAACCTAAAATATACCCAGAAAAGTACTATTACAAGTAGAAAACTAGTGAAAGAACTTCAAGATAAGATTAAGTAGGTATACATCAATCTTAAGACCAAGATAAAAGTAAACCTACTTCAGAAATTCAATTTCAGTAACTAACAATTATGGGAAAAGTTCTTGGAATAAAAGGATATCGAGCATTTTTAGGCAAAATTTATACATTCTAGTGGTAATTCTATTCAATGTCTTTAATGTATAACATTTATACTTGTAATCTAATATGTCATTTTGCCTATAGAAGTTAAGTGCAATGAACTTAAAAAGGTGAAAGAAGAACTTACATCCACATAAGTTAATTTAATATGTCATTTTGCCTATGAGGAGCATTTTGACTATATTTAGGACATTGGATGTAGTGTCAACCTAAGGGATTACCTTGGTTCGTCAAAGTGGCATTCAGTATGATCTTTGCACTTTAAGTTAAATGATCTAAGAGTAAGTATTACCCACGATATGGAAGCACAACTCAATATAGACTAGATAGCAAAAATGTAATAGCATACATGCAAATGCAATAGTAGCTCGATGCCATTTACATCTAGATTTAGGTGAGACAAGTTATTTTATCTCCTTTAACAAACACGAATTTAATTCAACTATTATTTAATAAAAGTTCAGTGCATGCTTCTTCTTTATAAGTATTATTATAATCATTACTCCTCCTAAAGATAAAAACTCATTATGGATTTATATGTCCATATTAAATCAACTGTCAAGCCTAAAAGAAAGATAAAAAGAGAAAGTAATGCATTATGGTTACTTTACTAATGAAAGCTTAGGAAATCCTATTATTTCACATCATACATAAGGTTTACATCTTACTTATGTATTAGTTATGATCTCTAATTTTCTTAAATAGATTTTGATACTTTGTTATGCTATTATACTTTGAAAACCATTGGATGCTTATCGTGGTATATCCCAAAGAAAAAGCTTATTTTTTGACTAGATCCTATAATTAAAAAATCACAACCAAGCTTGAAATAAGTCTTGGATAAAACTTTATATGAATATTGCAACAAGGGCTTACAACAAAAAAAGAAAGACAAACAAGTAAAATGGATCACTGTAAAGGTAAGTTTCTTAAGTAAGATTATAACATATTATAAATGGGAAGCTTGGCATTAATAAATTGAAACTATTATATTGTTCTATTGCAACTCCTTGGATAGGCTAAGAATGTGAAGTATGACTACTATGTTATGCAATACATGTGGATATAATAAGTATTCAAAAAAACTTAACTTAGGTAATCTCTTGTTTATTTATAGCTCCTCACATGCTTGATTACCTTAATTGGTCTTGATGCTAATATATTAATTGTGTATAAATTATAGTCTTTAATAACACCAACCCATTCATTTAAGATGAGTTTGATAAATGTGAGAGTTTTAAGTAATGTATTTCCTCAGGGCTATAGTCACTTCAAAATGAATGGCTTTAGGGTATTTATAATGCAATGGTTAAACTTGTTATAAATATTGATGGTAGTTCTTTGTTTGGTAAATAACATGGCTCTAGTTCTCTTTTAATCAGTGCTATTGTATTTTAATGTGTAAATAAAAATTTAAAAGTTTTATATAAAAGCTTCAATAATTACTTCCATTATTATCAATTGTTATATATTTTGTTTTTATTATCAATTATTATCTATTTTTGCAGTTGTTAATTGATTGTTTGTAATGTAAATTTTAAAAAATATATGTTTAGGAAAAACATTGGTTATTTACCTAAAACTAACATATTTGATAATATGATGTCAATTTTTAGTAAATATCGATATAAATGTCAACATTAGCATGTTAGTTTATTTATAATAATTGACCTCATAATGTTTCTCAGTATAACAATGTTGTTGTCATGTAAAAGTCAATTTTCTAGTTAATAAACCAAGATTTAAAGGAAAATAACATCATCTTGACAATTCTCAACCCTTGACATGAATTGAAATAAAATGAGTAACGTACTTATGTTAATTATAGTTTTCACCTTATAAATCATTTGACCTTAAAATGATTTTCTTTTTAATGAGATATACTCACCTTCCAATTTTAAGATTATTCTCTTTAGTATTGGGTTTATGTTTACCAATTATTTTACAAAATTGAAGCTTTATTAGCACATTGCTAAATAATAAGGTAAACTCACCTTTTAACCTTGAAATAATTCTCTTAGAAATGCAAACCTCGGATATTGAATAACAAGTATCAAGATAGATTTAGCTAAATACCAATCATTGATTGGGGTATTTAATATATCTTTTCATTGTTTTCGAACATTTATTATTCAATTTAATCTTTAAAATTCTTGAAATTAAGATTTTGCAATATCTTAAAAGATGTTGTCTTTATTTTGGTTATAATGTCCTATAAGGAGTGATACAAGGGGAATAAGGAGGATTAGAAAAAGGTTTAAGATATTTTTTAAGGAAGAATATAAGATGAATAGGGAAAACAAGGGAGAGAGGAACATGGGGAAGGGATTAAGGTTGAAAGGGAGGAAACATAGTATGTTTGCTATTTAACAAAATTGAAATGGTATTTAAGATATTATAGGTCATTTTTTTAAACCAATGTGTAATGTTATGTCCCATGATACTTTAAAAGAAACGACATAAGTTGTTTTTGATATAATAATTGATATTATTATTTTTCACAACAACTATAGAACCAACATAAAAACTAATATATAATGATACTTAATTAGACATCAATTGAAAACCAATGTGTAATCCATTAAACATCCAACATCTATTTGCTTTTTTGTAAGTATAATTTTTTTAATTTATCTTTAAATTTTTTTGACAAATTTCATGACATAAATGATAATTTGTCATAGCAAAATGGAAAAAAAAATATCATTTGGTTCTAAAGGAAGGCTAAGTGACAAAATGGAATTATGTTGTCTAACTAAAAAAAATTAAATTTAGACAACAATTCACACGAATATTATTTAAATGGATAAAAGAATTTTAGACATAATAATCAAATAATAAGTAAAATAAAATAAAATAAATCATGAGTTAAAATAAATCTTGTTTGCAATCCCTTATAACTTCTTTAGTTTTCAAAATTAAGCAATTTAATAATATGTTCAGTGTTTCAAACATAAAGAGAAGAAAAGATAATAAGAAAGAGTGAATAGTAAGATAATGGAGGAAAATACATGGCTATATCTTTACTTCCTAGTTTATTTACATGTTCAAAAATTCTCTTAAAATTTTTAAATTATATGAACACATAATAAAGAAAAGCAAAGGATGTTGAAGAACTTTAAGTGATTAGTGATACATGTGTTGCATAACATTCAAAATTATTTATTATTGATTGATAAAATTTTTGCAATATAAGATAAAAATCAGGTTGAACCCATAGTAATATACTTGATATATCCTTTCATAATAATTTACTAACTATAATTATAAACAAAATGCAAAATAGAATAAAATACAAATATACATTATGGTATGCAGACAAAAAAATAAGTTTGACTAAATACAAACAAAATTGAATGAGGAGGTTTCAATTCAAAATTTAAATAGAATGCATTAATAGAATAGAATATAGAAATAACATAAAAATTCAAAAATCAATATAGTAAAACATCTGATTTAAGGATTTGAAAGCTCTTTGGTGGATTAACCATAGATCATAAATTAATTAACAATTCCAACTAATTTTTCAACTTAGAATCATCTGGAATACTTGCCATGATTCATGAATTATACACTAGATAATTATTTAGGATTTAATCAATTAAGATTACCAAAATTAAGCAACCACTATAATTCATAAATTAGATTAAAATTAATCTTAAAATAGAATTCATCTAAATTGAAGGATTAAACTAAAAACTTCTGATTTAATCACTTAACCCTTTATTCCTATTGTGAAAAATAATAATTAACTAATTACAATCCGACATAAAAATAGATAAACATAAAAAATCATAAGTTTGAACACAAGTTATACCAAATCAGCATTCAACTCATGCAATTTCAAGCAATCAGAATAAAGAATAAAAGAAAGAGAAAAATTGATTAGAAAAAGTTAATATTACAACTTAGAATCTCATAATCCAAATAGAGATGAATCTCAAATTTCTTGAATCAATAAGAAATTTAGCTTTCTATGACTAAAGCAAAAGAAATTTGAACAGAAAAAAATTACTATTTAAAGTTATGTAGAATTTTGTAAAAGTATTCTTACCTTTGAAAGAACAAAATTCTATATCTAATTTCCTATACTACTTAACCTAATGGACCAACTAATATGTCCCCTATGTCTACAAAGAATATAGTTTTACTAAGTTTAGAAGTCCAAAACCTAATTTATAAAATAATGCACTATAAAAGTTATTGTAGTAAAATCTTGTAAGTTTGAATTCTGGCCAATGTAAGACTGCTAAAATTGCATTATTTCACTATACTCCAATATAAAAGTTGTAAATCCGGGTCTTAGGAAACTTTAGGCATTGATTTCACCTTGATTAAACCTTTAGAGTTCTAAATAAAACCTAAAAATTAAGATTGGCTCAATTTGGACAAAAGCAAAGTATCACTTCTTAACTAAATTAGACCTTCTTGATATTTGAAATAGGCTTTAATCAAAATATGAAAATTGTAGAGCTGCTTTTCAATGATATAAAGATTGGCAAATCCAATATCCAAAACTTAAGATATAGTAAAAAATTTAAAATAATATGAAAATCTAACATTAACTGAATAATTTCAAAATATTGAAAAACTAATACCCAATCACATAATAAGGTTGATTCTATAAAATTTAACATATATAATACAATAAGAGATATAAAATAGGAAAAAATAATTTAGACAAAATTTGCACATCAATTAGTCATAAATTTCCATTTTTTTCTTTTTAATTAAAATTTTCAAATAAAAATAAGTTAAACTTTCTTATATTGTCCCCTATTTAAACATCCAAAAATGGCATAAAAAATGCAAAGAGAGTGAGCTTTCTTAACTATTATTTATTTATTTTTTTCATAAAAATGATGATTATACTTGAAAATGAGAGGAAAAGGGTAAAATTCAAATTCAAATCATAGATAATTGGCAGGAAAAACATCAATAACTTGTATTAGAAAAAAATGGCTACCCAAATTATCATTTTGTTAGTTAGAATCAGTTTAAGTTAAAAGGTGACACATTGGTACAAATAATGATAGGTAACTGTAAGGCAAGTCATATTTGGTCATGTATATCATTTTGAACTTGGATCGGATGGATATTAATATTGATCAAGGTGTTTGAGACATAAATTTTATAATAATATCATAATTTTTTTATTTTTTTCATATAGTTTTAAATTTTTTGAGTATAAGTGTAGAAATGTATGAGAAAAATTATAAGATTTATGTAAAAGGATGTACTCTATAATTTATGTCATTATAAAAAATTATAAATTTATATAAAAATTTAAATTTAATTTATTATCAATGTAAATAAATCTTATATTATTATTTATTTATATATTATCACATCATTTAAAAATTATTAAAATTATTTTATTATCAAAAAAAATCTTAATTAATTTTAATTTTTTAATAATATGTCATCTTCTAATTTATTAATAATATTTTTCTTTAATAATATAATTTTATAAACTTTTATATAAAAACTAATAAATTTCATAAAAAAGAATTTATGGACTTTTATATAAAAAGTAATTAATTTTATAAAAAAGAATTTATAAAATCCACATCTCCCTCCACACGAGGTTGTACCGAAAATCTCATATTTATTTCACTTGCTATAATATGCTGCTGGTTTTTTATTTGTAATATGTTTTTATATTTATTTATTGATAATATCAAATATTTTATATTGATAATTGAATTTTATAAAATTTTACAGAAAAAGTTACGTATTTTATTAAAAAATTATAAAATTCTGATCTCTCTCCCTGAGATTGTACCGAAACTCTCATATTTTTTTTACTTGCTATAATATGCTATTTTTTGGCTGACTATGATAATATGCTAATGCTATTGCTGGCATGCTGCGTCTATATGTGATCACTTGTATGCAATATTTTATTTTTACAAGCGTTTGCCCGGCGATATAATTTTTTTATTTTTATATAAATTATTTATTATTTTATTGTTTTGGCTAATTTGTGGATCTTGATATTATTATTACCTCTGCTAACATCACGATTATTTCGAAAAATTAATGCCAAAAAATTGAGGCACTTATCTTCGATGGACGGGAAAAAAAATTAAGTTTGAAACTTAAATTATTATTTTATTAAATTATATTTATATATCTATATTTTGCGTCTTGGTATTTGGCCGATCACTTGGCTTTGCTGATTTCTTCAGAATCGGTTTTATTTCTCTGGGTGGCAAAAGCGTTTTCGCTGGTCTCTTCTTCGTCTTGGCAAATCCAACTTTTCTTCCTATCTAGCCCTCAGAAATTCATTGACAAGATGTCTACTCCAAACATGCGGATACAGTGGGACTTGACGGGACTGTTAATCATCAAACTTTTTCTATCTTCTCTACATTTCTCATATGTTTTTCTCATTGGTTCTGTTATTTTGATTCTTGTTTCTGTCTCATTTTGGGGTTTTTCTTTCTAGGCTGTTGAATGGTTGGGACCCCGAGATGCTTGATGATGGATTAAAAGAGTTCTCTGTGGATTTCTATGGACCCAGAAACTGTAAATTTTCATTCCTCATATCTCTGTTTCTTCCTCTGGCTGATTTCTATGAAATCTTCTTTTAATAAAGAGAATGGCTTTATTGAGTCTTTGTTCTTTTGGATTTTCTTTGTGGACATAGCTATCTGACCATAAGTAGATGATGACATTTTCTTTAATTTAGATTATGGTATGAGTTTCTTGCCCCCTTTTGATTCATTTTTATGCTTTTTGTATTGAATTCTCTGAACACTCCTCAGAGTCTGCATCATTGCTATAGTCTGCCTTTTTTGGTGGTCTTCGTCCAACTGTGGCACTATTCTGAGAAAGAAAAAATTGCTGTGTGATAGATTCTTTTAGGTTTCAACTGATACCCAATTACCCTGATTGCTGCTGATTTGCCATAATGATTTTATTTTTCTATCCTGTTATTTTCTTATTAAAATTAAAATTGATATTAGAATTTGAGCAAATGTTTTGTCCTTGTCTCTCTCACACATCCCTTTCTGAATTTTCTTTTTCATTCCTTTTGATTGGTTATGACAGCTCTTTATGGGGGAGGTATGTGGAAATTAGGAGTTCTTCTTTCAGATGATCATCCTTTTGAGCCACCTATCTTAGTCTTTGGCAGTAAGATTTTTCACCCAAACATTGGAGAGACGTAAGCATCTTTGTATTAATAAGATAAAATTCTCTGTATTAAATAGTTTACTTTAAGCATAAAGAGTGAGTGTGAAATCGTGTGTCTGACCATCTTGGATGACAACAATTTCAGATCATGTGTAGTTGCACTACTTGATGTTGAAGAATATTGGAACCCTGTGTATGGTAATAATCTTCATAATATTTTTCTGAGTAAATCTTTGGTTTTTGGTCTAGTGTCACTGGTTGTAAAATTCTTAGTTCATTATCGTACGCTCACGTGTCAAATTATGTTTTCTTCCAGATCTTAGTGATGTAATTGGGTTTTTTCTGCCACAACTTCTTTTGCATCCCAATGTATATGGATCTGCAATTCTAAATGAAGAAGCTGCACATTTAATGATAATGGACCCTGCAACTTATGAACGAAGGGTTGAAGGTATTGGTCTCTCTTATTTTTCATTTTATGAATTCACATCTCTTGTGTTAGTTAAATGTGCACTTTGTTTCTTGGCTAGCATCACAATTTTGCTTTGTCCTCATCCATTTGACCATGAGACTAATAGTTTTCTTGCATTTAAAAGTAAGATCATCCATGAACGTCTAATTCATAACATTATCTGGGGACTCCTTGTGGAAGGGTCCGTTTTCAAAGATTTGAAACTTGAGGGAGAATTACACTTTTGTTTTCAAGAGGTCAATCTTACATTATAGCAACTGCTTTTATTATTAAACATTGAAGTTCTGTTTTTTTTTTTTTTTGTTTTATTTAAAAAAAGAAACCAACTTTATCCTACTTTTCATTGCCTAAAGAGTGGTCATTTGAAAGTTTCCTGCTATTATATTATGCAACTTGCCATTGATGTTGCTTTATTGGATTAGATTGCTTTAAAATGGACCACTTGTCCAAGTATGATGCTTTTACCATAGTAAATGGTAGTTCCTTGTATATAACAAACCACAATTATATATAATGCCATTCAACCTATTTAGAATAGATGTGTTGCATCATGATATAAAAAGCTATAGCAGTGATTATGCCATACAATTCGAATGCAATTCCTCAAATCAGTCGGGACTTGATTATTTTTATTGAAATTTTTAGAATAAAAACACAAATCAATCACTGAACTTATTAAATGGAAGAAAAAGGGAGAGGAAATGTAGCACAGTTCAAATAACATTTTTTGAGGGAGAAAATATTTTCCTACCTTTCACATCAGAAAAGGCCTTTTCTCACTATTTCTTCTGCTCTGGAAGCAATATTTGTAATCTCCATTGAAATTTTTTGTTGAATTTAAATGGAGATTACTACTATCAAATTTAAATTTAAGCATGTATGTGATCATGATATGTCTCTATACCTCTTCCTTTTCTGCAAACCTGACCTATATGAATTTCTTGGGGTTATTTGAATTTTTGAAGTTGTTCATGAGGTCAAAGTCTTATTTGAATTATAAACCTACTCATATAGATAAGCATAATAATTCCTAGCATTCTCAAACAAATCTGTTGTGTGCTGTCAAGAAAGGCAGTTGGGATACATCGTGCTATATTTCTACCATTCATGCATATTTATGTTGGCTTTTGTTTCTACTATATTCTATAGTGTCATGTTCATTTGTTTGTGTAAGATTGATTCTTATAAGAAGCAAATTCTGTATGGTTTCTAATTTGTATTTCAGGAAACTTTCTTGGAGGACCAGGGCCCTCCAAGATTGATCATGAACCATTAATATGACTAATTTTGAAGAAATTCTGATATGAATCAGGTTCATCGTGGACTTAAGAGAAAGATAGACACAATATATATGGTTCAACTAATACAGCGGGACCCACATTTATTCTATCTCTCATCAAATCTACAGTGAGCTTGGTCCACACAAGAATTTCTCAAACTTTGAGATTATGGCCCACCAAGTCATAATTGCATGTGAGCTGTTATATTTTCTACGGATGGACCAAAGTCAGCCTCTGGTAGACTAGGTCCTTCCAAGAATTTTTCATATTTCATGTTCTTAACATAACACTTAACTGATGTCTGGACCACCAATTCATGTTCTTAATTTTTCGTATCTCATGTTTTTAATCTTGTGTTTTGTATTTCATGTTCTTAATTAACACTTGATAGATTTCTGCGAGTGGTACTGCAAGATTTATATCAGGCCAGAGGAGATGGAAGCTGTTGCAGAAGAGGCATCTAGTAGTAGTGAGGAACTGAGTGAAGATGAATCTGATTCTAGTGAGGAAATGAGTGAAGATGAATCCGTTTCTAGTGGGGAAGAGGTGGCTGGCGAAGCAGACCCCTAGTCATATGTGGCCGTACATCTTGTTCTTCACAGTTCATCTTTTTCTGTGCATGATTTTCTGGTTCTGTTAATTCTTTTCCTTACATTTATTCATTGATTCATTGATGATTGGGGGAAAAATATCCCCTCCCCCTTTTTCCTGTCGCTATATATAGTATTCAATTCATTTCACAGTTGCATAAAGCTTTGAAGTGATTCCATTTGAGTTCAAGAAGCCTGGTTTGGGCCTTTTTGTTTTTCTAGTCAAATTAAGATGGAGTCATGTCTCTAGTTGTGAATATTTGTGACTTAAAAGAGTATAGATATTATATATATTTTTTGATAATGATATATTGTTATCTTTAATAGATTATACGGCGTGAGCCGGATAATGCCATATATTATAAGTTATTAATTATTAATTTATAAACATAAATTTTCAACGAATAGATGCGGGCACGGAACATATTGGTTTGGAATAGTTAGAAATATGTTAGCTTGAAATTCGAAAGACACTGGAGGTATTCTCTTTTACAGTATCATCGTCTCTAGTATTACATTTAGTTTAATAGAATAGAATTGGAAAGGGATAAAAAATGCAAAAGAGAATAAAAATAAAATTTAATGAAATAATCATTTTATACTTATATTTGATGTAGTCAAGAATGATCAAAATGTGTATTGCGTTCTATTCCTATGACAATGATATTACAAATATAACAATTAATTGTTCAATTTAAATTGAATATTTTATTAAATAATTTAATAGAGTAAAAAAATGTATAATATGATGAATAGTAAAAAAATTATGATATTTTATTTCTATTATCAAAATTACAATTAACCAAAAAATTACAATAAAAATATAATTTTTAATTTATTAACTTTAATATATATTAAATAATCTCTTATAAATAATATAAAAATATCGTACTTTAAATTTTATTACTAAGTATATAAATACCAAAACATTCTTGAAGTAAAAACATTAAAAATTAACATTATTTTATTCTTTATTAATATAAGGAATACTGAAATATATTTAGATGTAAAGGACAATGTTGTAAAAAATATTTTATTAACGATGAAATAATCATTTTATTACTTTTATTGTGAAATATAAATTTTATCATAGGAGGGAATGATAATTACTTAAGGAATGGACATTTTCATTCCAAAGCCTACTAAAATTGTATCATTCTATTCAATCAAACATAGCATTATCTTCTTTAAAATGAAATACTGGCAGATAACTATGGTCATCCTAAGATTTCTCTCATCCAACGGTTGAGTGAGGATGTGAAACTAGTGATCCTGCATGCGTTAATCGATCCAACATTGAAAAATGGTCCTTTAGGAAGAGGTGCAGCTAAAGCCATTTGTTCGAGTAGAACTCTACACGAATGGAGAAAGGCACTTTGATCTTTACGGAGCTGCATCTCTAACTGCTTGCGCTGCTTTAATAGCAATAGAAAGATTTGAGAGGTGGGTCTGCAGGGGCCCAGCTCACTTAAAGACAAGTCAACATAAAAGAGAATTCAAAATAAGTTAATTATTCAAGTGAAGGAGAGCAGAAGAATGAATGACGAGGGTGGGCTTTTAGCATTTCCCACATTGTTTTTGAAAGGTGGTATTCCAAGTCAAAATTCTGTAGGGGGTAGTTTTTAGCATTTCCCACATTGAAGCTAACTGAGAACTTCCTGAGCTGGAGACATAGGTCTAATATTCCTTCAAAAACTGGGAATCCATAAGGAAAGATAGGACACAGAAGAAGGGCCTAAAGTTGTGTTATTTTATCTCCCATCTCCTAAAATTTTAAAATATCAATAATTATAATATGAAAATCACGCGCCTACATAAAAATAAATCTTTTAAAAAAATAGAAATACAAATATAAAATATAAAATGATAATTTTTCTATAATTCGAAGTTGTAAAAAATATATACTTTGATTTTTATTTTTTTCTCTTTTGGATAAATATAAAGTTTTTTTTATTGTATTTCACTTTAAAAATAATTTATGCAAATAAATATTTAGTCAAAAGAAAAAGTTTACATAACTTACAATTTTTTTCTAACTTTTATGTCACTATGACTCACCATTGTTCAATATTACATATTACTAATAACCACTACTCAACATCATTCATCATTGATATTCACTATTGGCCATTATCTAATTTCAGTAACCATTGTCAACAACTACCTACCGATGATGGCTATTGTTCATCATCATCTACTACTAATAACTATCATTTATCATTATCTATTATTAGTGAATATCATATTCCACTATCTATTACTAATAATTACTATCCATCATCACCACTTTTTGATAACAACCTTTAGCTACCACTCATCACTAGTAACTATTACTGGCTATCACCATCAATTTTTACTTATTATTAGTAGCTATTATTGACCATCATCCACTATCAGCGACCATTATTCACCATCGTTCACTGTTGATGACCATCATCTACTGCTAGTAACCATCAGACACTACTATTATCACTACCACCTTCTATCAATGACCACCATTGGGCATCATCCACCACATCGATAATCATTTAATTTTTAATGAGAATATTTTTTGTAATAAAATAATATTTTCAAAAATATTCAACATAATATTAAAACATTAATAGGAATCAATAGTGTTAGAATCACGATCTAACTTGTGGGATCACAAGATTATATGATTAAAGGTGCCCAAATTGTATTAGCTTGGTGGCAAACACAGAGGCAAATGGGATCGACAATCTAAAAGAGGATGATCAGTTTAATTGGTAGGATCGCACAATCCCATCAAGTTATCTAAATCCTCTAAAGAAGCCATTAAGGTTAGGCTTTAAACATTTAAGATAAAATTGAAAACCCATTGATCCCAAAACTCGACTTGAGTTCTTTGCATAAAATGTATCAAATGCAAACTTTATTTTACAAAGTCCTCTTCAAAAAACAAAGGCTAGATGTTGTTTCCCTTCATTATTTGCAATCACACAAATTCATGATCATTCTAGGTTACTTGTAATTATGGCCTTGCTTGGTGCTTGCTAGGTCATCGTGGCAAAGTTACCACCATTGAATCAAACCAAAAAGAAAAGGCAAAGAGGAAAAGGATTAAAGGCTTAGAAACTTATTATAATGATTTTTATATATTTAATTGTTTATTGCTTAATGGTTACTATGAATTTAAATGTTGATTTATGATTGCTACCTTATTTTTCAATGTTAACTTACCTTTGAAATTTTATATCAAAGTGCCAAATGCTACCTTCATTCTTTTACTAAATAGCTTCTTAATTTCATTATTTTATAATATTATTATTTGTTTAAAATTTATGACTTATTATTACTTTTAATTTATGATGATATGTGCTTTAATAATACATGCATATTTAAATATTCTAAAACTGGCTTTCTTCCTACAAAATAACCATAAGGATACATATAAAATATAAATAAAGGCTTGACATAGGATCTTATAATCCTATTATGATTTTATGATGTATGATCCCACCCCTTCTTTTCAATCCAAGGTAGGATCACAATACTAACAACCTTATTAGGAATATTTCTAATTGAACCAATTATAGTAATATCATATTTTTAAGAATTAAATTTTTAGGAATTACATTCTCAAGAATATTAGAAGTCCTAGAAATGTTTAATTCCTTGAACTAGATGCAACCTTAGAAAAATTGACTTTTTTATTTTAGATTTCAATGGAAGCAAAGTAAATAGTAGTTGCCTCTTATTTTTTTCTACATGTTTTTAATAGTGGTTGTTGCTTCAAAAACTTTGTCATTTCACTATGAGATCTTACAAAACATTATCAAGTAAAGTTTAATCATGTGTAAGTTTGTAGTTCATTTAACTTTTGTGAAATAATTTTTCAAGCTGAACTAAATAATTATGGGCTTAAATCAAATCAAAATTAAGTAAAAAGCAAAGCTTGATTGAATCATTTCTTTTCAAGTTGAGTTGAGTCCTAATTCAATTTAGCTTGAATCATTTCTACTCCATAGGTGAAAAATTGCAAAAGTATATGTCATTGTATGATTAAAAGTGCTAACTTATGTTGACATTGATGGATCCAAAAAGGTTAGTTAAGGGCTTTTTATGAAAAATTTAATATAGATATATTTTTTATTTAGTTTAACAAAAATATCTTCTATAAAAATGAACCTATATAATGATATTTATAGTTATAAAGTATTAAGAAAGTTGTCTGATCAAATTAAGTTAATTAGTTGATTTGAGATTTGATAAATTATTAGGTTTTAGCCAATTTATTAAACTTTAATTAGTCATTTAAAAAAAATTATGAATTCCTTTTTTTTTCAAATCACTAAATGGGATGTATAATCACTTTAAAGATTAAAAAATTAATAGATTTTTCTATTCCTATTAAATGTCATTTTCTAAATTTGAACCCATATCCATTAATAGGTAAAGTCTGCCTAAGGTTATCATACTTTCTATTGAATCAATACTTTATTGGTTGAATTCTTTTTTTTTTTTTGAACAAATTATTTGCATTCAGTATAGAAAAAATACTATTGCCTATAATTATATAACTTTCTACATTTTTTACCTTAATAAATAAGAAAAATTCTAAGTTGTAATTATTTTTTAAATTAAAATTAAATAAATATAATAAATTATACTGAAATATATACATAATAATAAAAAATAAATATAACCATATCTCTCCTATCAAATTGTATAGAAAAAAATAGAGAACATATATTTCCTTTTATAAATAATTGTTAAATAGTATTAAATATATGATTGAATAATGATAAATGTATTATAAATACATATTGGTATTTAGGAATTAATTATAGGTCTAATTATTAACAGCTTGTAATTAGTTTGTGATTAGCATATTTTTAGGGATATTGATTAGCATTGTATTTACTACTATTGATTAATATTTATTAGTATTTAGGGATATTGACTATATTTACTAATATATAAAGGATCCAAGGTCAAAATAATTTACTCAAGCCATTCACAAATTTCAACTTGGTATTAAAACTCTCTTTTTGGAGAGCTTATACTTCACCTTCAACAAGTGCTTTTTAATATGTCATGTGTCAATTCAAACATACTTTACTCTCTCATACTTTCTTGCCCTAGCACCTTTATCTTCCTTAAAGTATTCTTGTTCCTCCTTAGTTAACTTACTTTATTTCCTTTTTCCTCACAAATAGCACCTTAACCAAACAAATTTCATTAGAAGCATTCTATATCCAACATAACCAATGCCATCTAATATATAATCTATTTCCTTTAAAAAATATGTAGCTTAAAAACCATAGCCAATATAGATGGATCTTGCAAACTAGCTAATACTTTCTCTTTTTCATTTTCGAGCCATTAACAATTTGTAATGAAAAGTTGAATGGCAAAAATTATCCTTCTTAGGCTAATACTGAATTATGGTTTATGGCCAATGGCATCATGGATCATTTAATTACATATGTTGATCAAATTTCTAGACTATAAAAAAATGCAAGGAAAATTATGCTTAGTTATGTGTATTATTGTGATAATTTGTTATACTAAAGTTGATTGTTTATTTCTATCCATACAAAACATGTTATCCTTTTTGGGAATAAGTTGAACAACTCTACACCAATAATATTCAAAGGTTGTATTGTGTAGCAATTAACTTGTTAAATCTTAAGCCATTTGATCATGACATGTTTGCTTATTTGAAAAAGGCCTAAGTAGTCCTACTTGAATTAAAGGAGCTACTTATCACAAGTGACATCAAAGAAATTAAAAATAAGTTTGATCAATTTTGCATGATATCTATCTTTTTAGGAATTCATTCAAATTACAACTCAATGCATAATTATATTCGAACCAATTTAGAAGTCCCCATGATTAGGAGTTTGATTTCATAATTACTCTAAGTTTACATAGTTTTGCGGACACCTTTGCTTCAATTTTGTAGTCTAGTCTCATGGTTGAGGGGAAGGTCATACCAACAAAGGTGGATGTATTATTAATGGTTGTTGTAGTGATCACCCTTACTATACTTATTACAAGAAATTTGGACATGAAAATGATTATTGCTACATTCTACATGGATTTCCCTAAAAAAGTAACAAATCAGTCCATGTTACATAATTTGAGATGGAGAAAAAGATAAGAGTTCTCAATTTGATATGTTCTTAAGTTTTGAGTACAAAAAGTTTTCTCTAAATCAAGGCTTTCAAACAAACTTAACCATTAACAACAATTATAATCCAAATTGGTAACTCTACAAATTCTATTTCTCATACTTTTCACTTGATTCATGAATTTTAGATTGGACAATATCCTATCACATAATTGGTAACCATTCTCTTTTATCTCACATTACAACTCATAATGCCTTTCATGCAATTACTTTAGTAGATTGCTTTTAGATAATAGCTAAAGGCATTGATCAAGCTGAGCTAATTCCTTCAATTCTTTTAAAATTGATTCTTTTTGTACCTAGTTATCTCCCTACTATAATTTTCATTAGCTAGTTTGTACACACACATACATAATTGCTCAATTACCTTCAATGTTGTATATATTATTATATAAGATTGAGATACGAGGAGGATGATTAGCGTAAGATGTGAGTTTTCTTTAACTAACTTCTTCAGTGGCATTCTTTGCACCTAAGTCTTCAAAATTACTTTATTAACACCTTGGTCATCCAAGTCTTGCACAGTTTCAAAAAATAAATCCAAGATTTTCTAATTTAAAGTTCTTAAATTATGGGTTATGCTAACTTAGCAAGCATGTGCATTCATCCTTTTCAAGAAAAGTCAATGAAAAAGTTAAGTCCCTATTTTCTATCATCTGTTCTAATATATAAGACCCTAGTTGAGTCACTTTTTATTTAGGATTTTAGTACTTTATTACTTTTATAGTTAATTATTCAAGATACATAGTTATATTTGATGAAAGATCATTTAAAATTATTCTCTATTTTCAAATCATTTTATATTGAAATTAAAAATCAATTTGGGAAAACTATTCATATACTGCACAATGACAATGTAAAAGAATATTTCTCAACTAACTTTTCTTACTATTTATCCAAACATGGAATCTTATATCATTCTACTTATCCTCATACTCCTCAATAAAATGGAGTTATTAAGCATGTAAATTGACCTTTAGTAAAAATAACCTATACTTTCCTTTTAAATTATAATGTTCCTTTTTATTTTAAGGTGATGCAATCCTTATTGCTTGTTTTATAAATTGAATGCCATTTTTTGTCTTAAATAATTATGTGCCTCATTTTTTTTATCTTGTTTCCTAATACAACTTTTTACCATATTCCTTTTTATGTCTTTAGTTGTATTTTCTAAAGGTGAAAATTAGGCTGTTAAGGACCAATTTTCATCTAACCATTTTTAACTAATGAGTGTTAATTTTAAACTAAAACTGATCATAACTCAAATCGATAAAATCAAGTAGCAATGAGTTCTAATTGATTCAGTTAGGTCTGACATCTTTCATGTCTCTTTTCCTTCCATACACAAATGCTACATCAAACTTTGGATACTCATTAAGAATAATTTAAGCCCATTAATTTTTTTATTAGTGGGATGAGTGTGGAAGATGGCAAGAAAGCTCCCAAAATGCTTCCAAAATATGGTTTTGTTTTTATTTTCAAAAGAAAAGACCATACAATTAGTATTATCTTCTTCCATTAAGACAAAGTGACAAAAAAGTTAAGGAAGCATCCAAAAACCATAATAAGATATTGACCCAAAACTTATTTCTTGTGATTGCTGGATCTTTCCTTCCTAAGTATTACAAAAATAAGAGCTTTCTTAATATTAGTGGCATAGTTCTTAATGGTGCTTCAACATGTCATGTTTTTTTATGCTTTTCATCATTTTACATCTGTAATTTCATTGTAACCTCTCCTCCACTATGCTTCTCACAAGCTTTGCTTACAAGCTACCAATGCCTTACTCTCGCTCACCACACTATAGCATATCTCCATTATTCCAGTTTTCTTAGTCCCTACCCATAGCAAACCAAATCTTCACAGTTTCAATTTAATCAGTCAAATTAAACTAAAAAAAATTCATTTTTCATTCTTCTTAAATCATTTTGTTAGTGTAGTGTTTATTCACCTACCTTCACTTAGCATTTCAGTCAAATTGTGGGTTAGGGCAGATAATAAAACCCCATTCCCCCTGAAATTGACCAATTTTTTACAACCAACTAATTTCAACTAACTTGCTTAAAGTTCAATTTAAAACTAACTAGACCTACCTTAAACTCAAGTTCAGGTTAACAATTACCACCAAGTGGCTAAAAAAATTACACCTTTACTATTTTCTTAGTTCATGATCTTTCTTCAAGTCTTGACAAGATATCTATTAAATCCATTAAATGCATTTTGTTAGGGTATTCTCATTTTCAAAAAGGATATAACTATTACTCTTCAAATTTAAATACTTATTATGTCTCTGGCAATGTCATTTTTTTAAACATCTCCATACTTTAGCACATCAATGGATTTAATATAATGTTAAAAGTACTACCTATTCTTACTTTTCCATCTTTTAAATTAATAAGTTCCATACTATAGGTAGAACAATGTCCTTTCCTCACTTATTATTATTTTCCTTATCATGTAAGCACTAAAAAGGTCCTTATTGAAGTACTAAGTAAATGACCTCATGCTCAATTGACTTCACCTACAATGAATCCCATTACCTCTCTTGAAAACCTTCCTATTACCATTCACAAAAGTAATCGTTCCATGTTTAACTTACATCCCATTTATAATTTCTTAAGTAGTCATTGCTTATCCTAATCCTATTATAGTTTTATATCTACCTTATCTTCTATAAGCATACCTAAGACACTTTAGGAGGCTTTCACTCATTCAAGATGGTGACAAGCTATACTTAATGAAATGACTACTCTTAATCTAGCAAGACATAGGACTTTTTGTTCTACTACCTCCAGATGAATTTGTTATCAGATGTTAATAGGTTTTTATAATGGATGTCAGTTTTGATGGCAAGGTTGATTAGTTAAAGGCTTATTTTATAGTTAAAGGCTATGCCTAATCATTGGACATGACCATAAAGACACATTTTCTCCAATTGCTAAAATTGCCTTGGTAAACACATCCTAGTATTACTCTCACTCAAGCATGCTTAACTTTAGAGTTCTTATGAGATTTGGTGTATTAGTGTTGAAATGATTGCTCTATCATGTGTCGTATGAACATCTCTCCTATCCTATGCCAATCCCATCCCCCAAGATGGAAAATGGCTAGATGAATTAGTTAGTGATCGGTGGGTGCTAGGTCAAACAAGGTGGGCCTTGTGTAGGCCCTGATGGAATCAGCTCTCTGGCTTACTTTCATTTAACCAATCCCATCACATGTCTCCTCTTTTTCTTTTCCATTACATTCATTGTCCTATTGCAAACTCCGCCACTTAAATTTATTCTTTTTCTTTGTATATGCTCATTTTAAAATTTAGTGTGCTAGGTTTCACATACACTTAAGCACAACAAATTTTAAAAAATTATGTACGTAAAACCTTCCTAAAATCAATGCACAGGGTCATAGATCAAGGATTATATCTATAAGAATTAGCTCTTGAAGTGCAAATCACAAATCATAAACACAATCAAGCAATGGTGCCTCTGTGATATCCACACAAAGTGAAAAATAACTTTTCTACCTCCCGAATCTACTAGGAGACATTTCTCTCACAAGGGATTAATGTTTAGTACATTTTAGGTTATTTTAGTGGGAGTTAATTATTATTTCATCCAAAGTGACATTTTCATACTCTTTTATAAAACTAAGGCATGTCACTATCCTAATCTTACTAGGAACCTACCTTCCCCTTTTTAATTTTACTCAATTACTAAAACTTTATTCCTATCATAGTGAGAGTGAGAAAAAATATATCTTATTTGTTAATTATCTAATATCATCTTAATATTAATAACTAAATATTATTAGATAATAACATTATCCAATAATATAATTATTTAATATAAAATGACATAATTATTTTATATTACTTTAATATTAGATAATATTACATAATATACCATATATTATATGAATAACATATATATTATTACTTTGATAATATATATATATGCACTAAAGAATAAACCTAATTAATAGGATTTTAGTCTAACTAAAATTTAATTAATTACTATTTCATTCTTACTCCTTTTGTATAACTTTGTAGATTCTTACTATATTAGTAATGATCCATCAGTAGATAATAAATAGTGAACAGTATCTAATAATATATCACTACTACTCAAGTAGTAAAAATATCTGTGATTAGATATCCATCTAATGTGTGATCAACACTTTATAACATAATCCCTTTTATAACAATATTCAAATTGAACTAAAGGTATAAAGTGTGTCATCCTCATTAATGTTCAATCCACATGTCTTAATATCAAGTAAACTAATTAAAATAAATTATCAATGTCACATATTGATCCATTTTAGTTTAGTCATGCATTTTTTAGTCTTACTCAATCAAGGGGTCTAAGGATATCATTCTTTTATATAGGAGGAATAAAATCTCATCTACATCACCCACATCCCTTCGCATGATTCATGATACACACAATTAATGCCCTAAATGACATCTCAATTAAAGGCGACACAAGATAGCATCAAAGTGTGTCACTTCTCATGTAGAGAACCGTAGTAACTTTAAGTCAAAAGTAATGACACACAACAATCCATGTAGTATTTTCACAGTAAGTCAGTTCAATACATCTGTTCACTAACAATGTACCCATGTATTGACTTAATATCACATATCCATAATTCACAATCATTAGTCATGATACATATTGGTTTTGATATATTATTGCTATCATTTTGTCAATAATACTAGATTAAGGACATTTTAAAAGAATATTTTAAGAATAGCAACACTAATTTAGGGATAATTATTATATTAAGTTATAAATTGTGCAGATATTAAAAGGAAATAAAATATAATAATTATATTATCCAAAATAAAATATGATACGTTATGCATTATTACAATAATCTTATGATTAGCTTTTACGACACACACACACACACATACCCCAATATAATGGAGGATTTGACTCATTGGTATAGGCTACAAATATACCTATCACTACCTTTAAAACAAGTCCTGGGGTGACTAGCTCTAATTGACCTAAAATTTTTTATAATGTGAAAGATAATATCCTTATCAAGGCTAATTGATAACCTATTAACCATGAGTCTCAATATTTAAGTGGCTTATCTTGTTGCAATTGGGTTTCACATATACTTAAGTATAGCAAAATTTTAAAAATTTATGAAACCTACCCAGGACAATGCATAAGGATATAAATCAAGAATTATATATACAAGGATTACCTTTTAAAGTATAGATTATAAATCACAAGCATAATTAAGCGATAATGCGTTTATGATATCCAAACTAAATGCATGATGACTTTTTAACCTTTGTGAATTTGTTAGGAGATATTTCTCTCACAAAGGACTAAGGTTTTAATGCATTTTAGCTATTCTAGTCGTAACCAATATTCCCTAACCATCTTCTTCATTTAATTTCACACAATTACTAATACTTTACCCTTATTATGGTGAAAGTGAAGAGAGATAGAGCTTATTAATTTGTTATGTAATATTACTTTAATATTAATAACTAAATACTATTAGATAATAACATTATGTTGGGTTTCACATATATTATAAAATGCAATAGAAAAATAGATTTTCAAAAATTGTGAAACCTTATTAAAACAATGCACAGAGACATAGATCAATATCATAAGAATTACCTCTTAGAATACAAACCATGAATCATAAGCACAGTTAAGCGATCATGCCTCTACAGTATTCACATGGAGTGAATGACAACCTCTTGACCTCTCACGAATTTGTTAGAATTCGATTTTCTCACACGAGACTAGGGTTTTTGGCGTGATTTTCTGGTGGTAATTTTGTATCATTCTCTAAATGATGCCTACATTCCTTTTTTTATAGGACTAAGGCATGCCACTTTCCTAGTCTCACTAGGAAACTACCTATACTTTTTTTAATTATATTTAATCATAAAAACTTTATCCCTATCATGGTAAGAGTTAAGAAAGATAACCCTTATTTGTTAGTTATTAATATTATCTTAATATTAATAACTAAATATTATTAGATAAAAATATTGTCCCATAATATAATTATCTAATATCAAATGGCATAATTATCCAATATTACTTTAATATCAAATAATACCATATAATATACTATATATTACGTGAATAATATATGTATTATTACTTTGATAACATATATGCACTAAATAAGAGGTCTGATTAATAGGATTTTAGCCTAACTAAAACCTAATTAACTATTGTCTCATTCTTACTCCCTTTATATTATTTTGTAGGTTCTTACTATGTTAGTAATGACCTATCAATGGACTATAGACAATAAGTTGTATCTAACAATACATCACTGCTACCTAAGTAGTAAGAATGTCTGTGATTCAACATCCACCTAATACGTGAATGACACTTGCAATATAATCCCTTTTGTAATGCTATCCAAATTAAACTAGAGGTATGGACTCATCAATGTTCAATCCATATTTTTTGATATTGAGTAGATAACTTAAACAAATGATCAATATCATATATTGATTCATTTGAGCATGACCATGTATTTTTTAGTCTTACTCAATTAAGAGGCCTAAAGATATCGCTCATTTATATAGGAGGAATAAAATCCTATCTACATCACTTACATCTCTTTACATGATTCTTGACATACCTAATTAATGACCTACATATCATCTTGATTAAAAGTGATACAGAATGACATCAAAGTATGTAAATTCTCATGTAGGTAACCATAATGACTTAAGGTCAAAGGATTATTTGCACTGTGGTCACATGAGAATAACTGATGATACTTATCAATTCATCTAGTATTCTCACAATAGGTCAGTCCAATACATCTTTTTACTAATAATGTACCCATATATTGACTTGATATTATATATCCATGATTCATAATCATTAGTTACCATATATAATAGTCTTAATGTATTATTGTTATCCCTTTTGCTGTACTACTCAACTAAGGATATTTTAAGAATAGCAAAATTATTTTAAGGACAATTATTATATTAAATTATAAATTGTCAAAAATGAAATAAAATATAATAATTGCATTGCTTAAAATAAAATATAATATATTATGCGTTATTATAATTATTTTATGATTAGCTCTAAGACATGCACACTAACAATCTCCTACTTAGATTAGAGCCAATCACTCATATATCTAATATCAAGTGACCTAATATGACTATTATATTTTTTCTATGCCAGAAGCTTAATTAATAGGTCAATGATATTATCGTTTGTTAGTACTTTATATATCTTCACATCTCCTTTATCAATAATTTCACGAATAAGATAGAAGGGTCGAAGTATGTGCTTAGATCATTGGCGAGATTTAGGCTCCTTAACTTGTGCAATGGCTCCATTATTATAACAATAGAGATCCACTGGGCTTGTAATGCTGGGAACAATGTCAAGTTTAGTAATGAACCTTTTTATCTAAATAGCTTCCTTTAATGTATTAAAGATAGCAATATACTTAGCCTCTATAGTAAAATTGACCACTATTTTCTACTTTGAACTCTTTCAGCATATAACACCACCATTCAGATAAAATACATAACTTGACTACAATCTAAAGCCATCCTTCTCAAATTGGAAACTAGAATTAGTGTAACCTTTTACAACAAGTTCTTCCTCACCTCCATATATTAAGAATAAATCCTTAATCCTTCGTAAGTACTTAAGGATGTTCTTAACAATAATCCAGTGAGGTTTAAGCTCGTCATGCTTAAGGCATACGAGACATCAAGATGAGTATACAACATAGCATACATGATAGATCCAATTGTTATTGCATATGGTATCTTATTCATGCAATCCCTCTCATCTTATGTCATAGGATACTAAGCTTTGGACAAATTTATGCCATGTGACATAGGCAAAAATTTCCTTTTGGATTCTTACATGTTAAAATGTTTTAACACTTTATCTATGTATGTACTCTGACTTAAGCTAAGCAATTTTCTTGATCTATCTCTATAAATCCTAATACCTAATATATAGGTAGCTTTACCTAAGTCTTTCATCGAGAAATAATTCCCTAATCAAGTCTTTATAGTTTGTAATGTAGGGATATCATTTCCAATGAGGAGTATATCATCCACATAAAATACAAGGAAAATAATTATGCTTCTACTAACTTTTTTGCAAATACAAAATTCATCTACATTTTTTTATGAAATCAAATTCTTTAATTACCTCATCAAAATAAAGATTCTAACTCTGTGAAGCTTGCTTTAATCTATAAATGGATCGTTGCAACTTACATATTTTTTTAGCATTTTTAGGACTGATAAAACCCTCAAGCTATGTCATGTACACATCCTCAAGAAGTTTTCAATTAAGAAAAGAAATTTTGATATCCATCTGCTAGATTTTATAATCATAAAAGGATGTAATAATAAGTAAGATCTGAATGGATTTAAGCATTACAATTGGGGAATAGGTCACATCATAGTTTATACTATGAACTTACCTATAACCTTTTATGACTAATCACCCTTTAAAAGTTTGTACATTATCATCTATGTCGGTCTTCTTCTTGAAAACCTACTTGTACCCAATGGATTTTACCCCTTTAGGTGGGTCAATTAAAGTCCATACTTGGTTAGCATACATGGAATCCATCTCGAATCTCATGGCTTCAAGCCACTTAAAATCTAGCCCTTTAATAGCTTATTGGTAGGTTGTGGGCTTATTTTGATCCATGAGCAAAACATTGTCATGTTAAATGACAAAAAATCTATACCTCTTCAGCTTTTTGTGTTACTTAAGTTAGTTCTTGAGCCATAACTTCTTGTGGTCTTTGTTCAAGCTCTATTAAGGGTTTAGTATTACTTTATAAGTTTCAAACTTCTTTGATTTGTATTTTCCTCCCATTATTTTTCTTTGAGATAAACTCTCTTTCAAGAAAAATGTTAATTCATGCGATAAACACTTTGCCCTCATGAGGATTGTAGAAATAATATCCTTTGGTTTCCTTAAGATACCTTCTAAAGTAACACTTATTTAATTTGGGTCCAAGCTTATCAAATACTCAACATTTTACATAGGTCTCACAACCCCAAATCTTCATAAAAGACAAGCTAGGGCATTTCCTAGTCCATATCTCATATGGAGTCTTTGTTAGGATCAAAAGCCATACAAGTACAACGGAATAAACCAATCCCAGCTAATGGATCTATGCAAAACATTAAATTAGAATATAGGATTTAGGCTATACCTTTCCGATGATTGCGGATTTTGTTCGTTGATCACCTCTTTGACTTCCTTTTAGCCAAAGACTCGAAGGTATCTACACGAACTAACAAATCACCAATGAACGTCCTCACGATCACTGGTTGGAATTCGTCTCCTTAGCCTCGTAATGCTAGCTACGCCTCTTCAAGAGTTATGATCAAGAAGAGGTGCTAGGATTTTTCTATACTATATGAGGATGCATGAATAATGAATTAACTATTATTATTACCTAACAAACCTATTTAAATAGGAGTATAGAAAATCCTAACTAATTTGGACTTTGGTCCATGTATAATTATAGGCTTATTATTGGGCCTTATAATTATAACATAGAATTCTCAAATATTAGGCCCAAACAATTTAATCCATTAATTCCAAATCCACTAGGCTCTAAGTGTGTGACCCTTCAAGCTCTCATTACATTGGCAATGATCATTAATCATATTAATAATCATAAACAATGAGCAATGTCTAGCAATACATCATTGTTACCCAAGTAATGAGAAAGTCGGTGATTCAACTGAACCTTTACATATGATCATCATCTATGTTTTTTTATCCTAGACATCTAGATTGAGCACGAGACATGAACCATGTCATTCTCGTATGCCCAATCCAAAGGTTTCTTGATTCCTAAGTAAGCTAACTGAAGTAAATACAATTGACATCCCATGTCAATTCATTTGAGCATAACCATACATTTTCTCAGCTTTACTTAATCAAGGGGCCCACAGATGTCTCTCCTATTATATAGGAGGAACAAATTCCATCTTGATCATACAAATCCCTCTGTATGATATGTGACATATCCAATAACTATTCTTGCATTCACTCAACCATAAGTGACATAGAGTAGTATCAAAATATGAAACTCATATGTAGGGGACCTTAGTGATCTCAAGTCAAAGGACTATATTAATAATAATTACTAAGAATCACCTATGACACTCATATAACAATCGATGCAGTGTTCTTAGGATGGGTCAGTCCAGTATACAAGTTTTCTAACTTGAACTCATGTGTAAACTTAATATCTCATATAAGTCACTACACATGCTAATCTTAACATATCAAAACAACTCAATCCATAATAATATATGACTAGGGACATTTAAGAATGTAATTATTCTAAGGTTATTATCATAATTAAATATATTACGTAGACAATATATGTATAAATATGATAATTGAAATTACCATTAAAATAACACGATTCAAGTTTACAATCATCTATATGATTGGTTTAAGGTATATACACTGACAGTCTTTTAAACCATTTTAGAGATAATACAATTGAATGTAAAAGTAGTTGTTTCTAAAAAATGCCCATAAAAGGAAGTTAGAAGATTTATATAACTCATCATAAATCACACCATATCTAATAAGGTACAATTCCTCCTTTTTGAGACACCATTCCATTGTGACATTCCAAGTAGAGTGAGTTGTGATACTATACCATACTGCTTTAGATAGTTATCAAATTCTTAGCTTAAGTATTCTTCACCTCGATCTGATTGAAATGTTTTAATACTTTTGCCAAGTTAGTTTTGTGCTTCATTCTTCAATTCTTTAAACTTTTTAAAGGATTTTGATTTATGTTTCATAAGATACATATATTCGTATCTACCGAAACCATTAGTAAATGTAATGAGATATTGAAAACCTCTTCTAGCAGATGAACCAATAGGCCTACATACATCATTATGAGACCTAATAGATTGTTAGCCCTTTCATTATGTCCAATAAATGGAACTTTAGTCATCTTGCCTAATAAATAAGATTTGCATACCTCATATGATTCAAAATCAAATGGATCCAAAAGTCCATTTATATGGAGCTTCAATATGCATTTCTCATTTATATGATCCAAATAACAATGGCAGAAATAGATTAGATTTAAATCATTTAATTTAAATGGCTTGATGTTTATGTTATAGATAGGCATTTCAAGATCAAGCATAGAAAGTCCATTAAACATTTGTGCACTACAATAAAACATTTTATTTGAATAAATTAAACAAATTTTATCCTTTATTAAAAATGAAAAACTTTTCTTGTCCAAACAAGAAATAGAAATAATATTCCTGCTAATAACAAGCACAAAATAACAATCCTTTGATTCATTCACTAAGCCAAAAGGCAAGGATAGATGATGTGTTCCTACAGCTAAAGTAATAACTTTTTACTCCATTGCTAACTCATAGGCCCACTTCACCTTTAGCAAAAGTCCTACTCCTTTGAAGTTCTTAGACATTGGTATAAATATAAGAACCACATCCAATATCTAATACCTAAGATGTAAAAATAGAAATATTAATTTTTATAACATAGATACTTGAAGTGAAAGTCTCATTTCCTTACTTTTTTTTAAATCTTCCAAATAAACCTTGTAATTTCTCTTCTAATGTCCAATCTCACCATAATTTCCCTTCTTTAGCCACACCCCCTTTAGGTTTCAATGTAAAAGACCCAAACTTGGACTTGTTTTTAGATTTAGAATCCTTTTTATTCTTGCCCTTGCCTTTGCCCGTTTGAACTATTATTATGGTATCAGGTTTAGCTTTTTGCAAATTTTATTCAGTAATTCTTAAGATGCTTAATAGTTCTAGCAGTTGTTTGTCAATTTCATTCATATTATAATTAATTATAAATTGACTATAACTCTATGCTAACGATTGTAGAATTAAGTCAGTGGCTAATTCTTAGCCCAATTGAGCATCCAATCTCTCAAGGTTCTCAACATACCCAATCACTTTAAGTACGTGAGACCCGATAGGTTTCCTTCTACCAATTTGCACTAAAAGAATGCTTTGGTCACCTCAAATCTCTCATGTCAAGCTTAGCCTTCATAAAGCTTCTTAAGATGCAAGCATGTAATGAGTTTCCATGTTCTCATGTTGCTTCTAAAGCTCAGAGTCCATGGTAGCCAACATGAAATAATGCTTTGGTCACTTCAAACCTCTTATGTCAAGCTTGGCCTTCAAAAAGCTTCTTAAGATGCTCAAGTATGTAATAAGCTTCCATGTTTTCATGTTACTTCTGAAGCTCAGAGTCCATGGTAGCTAACATTAGGTAACCAATGTCTAAAGCATCATCATGATGTTTCTTATAAGCATTTTTTTTAGCATGGGGGCATTAGCTTTGGGTTACTGAAGAATAGGTTCCTCTAGGACATACATTTTTTGCTTATGTTTAAGGATTATCTTCAAATTCTTGTATCAGTCCAAGAAGTTTATCTTATTCAATTTGTCCTTCTCAAGGATCGATCGCAATGATAAATAATTTGATGCATTAGCCATTAGTTATCTATAACAGAAATATGCAAAGTAAGTATCAAGTTTTAAACATTTAATAAATTTTTTTATTAAATACACATCCCGTTATTTTATTCAAATTAATAACCCTTACTATTAATTCAAAAAGTCATATTGTTGAGACTTTTTAGTAGGCCAAGATCTATATTTCATTAGGTTTTAAGTTAGCTTTGGCTTATCACTTAAATTTAGTTATTTAGGTAGCCAACACTTACTAATTGCATCATATACAACTCTTGGATAGTAGGGTGAATAAAATTTATTCTAGTCCACCCTATGAACTAAAGCCCACCTCTATGCATCTAGGTCCCAATCCCATCGAAATAACCTAGTTAAGTTAGACCTAATGTTTGACAATCGAATATTACTATTATTCAGTTATGTCTTACCAAGATAAATAAGGTAGTTTGCTTTGGTAAACTTACCTTATGTCAATCGAAGCCTTTATGAGTACTAAGCATTTGAAGGTGTCGTTAATTAATACTGACTTAGTATTTGAGATGAAGGATTTAAATTAATTAGATCTCACCATAATTAGCTTACTTTTTCATATATTATATCCAATGTATCTTATACATCATATGAATAAAATACAACATTGCATATATTATACAATAGATAAAACAATTATATGCATGCTATCATTTAGTAAATGCATACTTATCAATATTATCACATAATAAAGATATTAAAATGTCACATAGTATGGCCCCAAAATCCTTTTTTCTAATAATATTCTTAAACTAACTCCTTAGCTTTTCTTTGTGTCAAATGCCTCAGCTTCTCCTTGTGCCACCGTAAGATGTTCCATTATGAATACAATTTTAAGGTAAAAGACCTGAGTTACATTTAGAGAGGAGTGAGATGAGAAGAGAATATACACCAGAAATAGAGGAAGGCATAACTTGTAGGTTGTATTTAAAATCTAGCCACTAAGATCTCTAAAGGCCATACTATGCAATATAATCATGTATTAGATACCACAATTGCTAATAGATATATATATAACAAGATAAATGACATATATATTTTTCACATAATAAATCATTGAAGTCTTGTTTTAGAATAGTGTTTTATGAACAAAAATAAATTTTGAACCTTACGTAGAGTTAGCATGTGACAGTCTTGCTAGCTAGTTAGCAGGCGGGGTCAAACGGTAGCACCCTTATAGGATATCAAGGGCAAAGCCCTTAAAAAGGTAGACAAATTTCATTTCTCACATTTACCAACCCTTGGAATTGTAACATAACCCTATTATCTTATCTGGTAATTCCGTTGCCATCAAAGAACACAAATTCATGGCTTTTAGGGATAAATATGTGAATCACTATAATTCTTTGTTGTACTATGGCAACGATGGAGTGATTCATGGCATAGGCAGCAATATATATATATATATATATACACAAAACATATACACTATATGTCCAATGAATGTCGCATATTGCCAATCATCATTAAGATTGTGACTATATGGCAAATAGCATAGACATTCTATGCCTTTAAAATGCCACAGCCATTTAAAGTCACTCAAAAATTGCAAAATGAAATCACATAGACAATATATGCTTTCCTTTTATGTCAATCACACAACAACAATATAAACATTTTATGCTTGTGAAATATTGTGTTCTCTTAAAAAGATGCTTATGAAATTCATATCAACATAGAAACTACAAATACAGAAGATATAATCCACATATGCGTAATTCAGAACAACATAAAAATCTTAGAAATAGAAAATATAATTTATGTATGAACATCTAATGCTCTAATACCACTATTGGATTTCACATGTATCATATAACGCAATGAAAAAATAGATTTTCAAAAATTGTGAAACCTTCCCAGAATAATGCATAAAGACATAGATTAATATCATAAAGATTATCTTTTAGAGTGCAGACCATGAATCATAAGCGCAATCAAGCAATCATGCCTTTACAGTATCTAGACCAAGCAGCCCCACCCAGGTCTCAACAAAACTAACTCACTAGCTCACTTCAACCCATCCTATCCTAACACAATCTCTCTTTCTCTCTCTCTCTTGCTCTCGCTTTTTCTTTTCTTTTGCATTCTTTATCTTGTTGGATACTCCTACTTGAATTCATCCTTTTCCATCATATCTTAGTTCATTTTAAACTTTATTGGAGGATTTGGCTGATTAATATAGGTAGCAAACATTCCTACCTTGACCTTTCAAAATTAGTCCTTAGGTGACTAGATTTAATTGACTTGAAATTTTTTATAGCAGTAAAAAATAATTTCCTCATTAATGCTCATTAATAGCTTACTAACATGAACCCCCTTATTTTATAGGCTCATCATGTTGCATATTTTCACAAGAAGCCGGGTTGCTTCACCTTTTCATTGTAACATTATCACTACCACATAGTTACTAGGACCTATATTTTTATTTTTTTTATTTTCTTTTAAGAAGAACAAAAAGGAAAAGTATAACATGAGGAATTCCAAGAAGGTCACCTAAGCTAGTATTACTCTCGTCTAAACAAGCTTAACTTCAAAGTTCGGATAAGATATAGTGTATTAGTGCTAGTATCATCGCACTTGCCATGCATTGTATGAACATTTCTTGTATCCCTAATCAGTGCCATCCCTCAGGATGGATGATTGGCCGGCCAGTTTCATTAGCAATTAGTGTGTGTCTGATTGGACCAAGCAAGCCCTATCCAAACCTTGAAGGAAGTGGCTCCCCTGCCCATTTCAGCCTATCTCGTCCTAATATCGCTTTTCTTCCTCTCTCTTTCTCTTTCTCTCTCTCTCTCTCTCTCCCTTTCCTTTTGCATTCTTTATCTTGTTGCATACTCCTGCTCCACTTGAATTCATCCTTTTTTATTGTATATTAATTCATTTTAAACTTTACTGGAGGATTTGGCTTAACAATATAGGCTACAAACATTCCTATCCCACCTCTAAAAAAAGTCTTGGGGTGATTAGCTTAGATTGACCTAATTTTTTTTTATGGCAAAAAATATTTTCCTTATGAGGGCTTATTGATAGCTTACTAACCATGAGCCCCCTTCCTTTATTTCACAAGATCATCTTGTTGAGTATTTTAACAAGAAGCCAGCCCATTTTGCCATTTTGTTACAATGTTGTTAATATCACCACCATGCTATTGCTATGACTTATTTTTTAATTATTTATTTTCATCTGGGAAGCGTAAAAAGGAGAGGTGCAATACAAGGAATTCTTAAGAGGTCACCCATTCTAGTACAACTCGCACCCAAGCATGCTTAACTTCAAAGTTTTGATACGATCCGATGTATTAGGGTTGGTATGATCACACCCACTGTGTGTTGCATGAACATTTCCCCTATCCCTTATCATCACCAACACTAAGGATGGACGGTTGGTTGGCCAATTCCTTTAATGATTAGTGGGTGCTCGATTGAGCTATGCAAGCCTCGCTAAGGACTCAAAGGAACCACCCCTCCGACTTACTTCAACCTATCCCGCCCCCAATGTCATTTCTCTCCCTTCTTCTCTCTCTTTTTCCTTTTTTGTATTCTTTATCTTGTTACATACTCCTCCTACACTTGAATTCATTTATTTCCATCATACATTAGTTCATTTTAAACTTTATTGGAGGATTTGGCTTATCAATACGAGCTATAAACATTCCTAACCCCACATCTAAAAACTAATCTTGGAGTGACTAATTCCAATTGACATGAAATTTTTTATAACAGTAGAAAATAATTTCCTCATTAACATTCATTGATCACTTACTAACCATAAGCCTGCCCCCATTTTACAAGTTTATCATACTGCATATTACAATAAGAAGCCAACTTGCTTTACCTTCTTTTTGAAATATTGTCAAGATCGCTACCATGTAGTCACCGAGACCCATATTTCTATTTTTTTTTAATTTTCTTCTAGGAAAAGAAAAAAGGAAAAGTGTAACACAAGGGCTTCCTAAGAGATAACCTAAGCCAGTACAACTCTCACCTAAGCATGCTTAACTTTGAAGTTTAACTTGAAACTTTTTGCAACGGTAGAAAATAATTTCCTCACCACGGCTCATTAATAGCTTGCTAACCATAAGCCTCATTCCCCCATTTTATAGGTTCATCCTGTTGCGTGTTCTGATAAGAAGCTAACCTAATTTTCCCTTTCATTGCAATGACATCGAGATCACTACCAAGCCATTGCCAAGACTTGTGTTTTTATTTTTTATATTTTTTTATTTCCTTTTGGGAAGCGCAAAAAGGAAATATTTTGAAGTTTAACCTGGAATTTATTGTGGTGGTAGAAAATAATATCCATTCCGTGGCTTATTAATAGTTTGCTAACCATGAGCCCACTTCCCCAATTTTACAAGCCCATCTTGTTGCATGTTATGACAAGAAGCCGACCTACTTCGCCCTTTCATTATAATGATGTTGAGATTACTACCACGCCATTGCTAGGACTAGCATTTTAATTTTTTATATTTTTTTATTTCCTTTTAAGAAGAGCAAAAAGGAGGGGTATAACATAATGACATCCTAAGAGGTCACCTATCCTAGTACTACTTTCGCCCAAGTACGCTTAACTTCAAAGTTCTGATGGGATCTAATGCATTAGTATAGGTATGATCGCACCCGATATGTGTTGCGTGAACATGTCTCCTATCCCCTTCTAACGCTATCCATTGGCACGGTCGGCCAATTCCTTACATAATTGGTGGATGTTTGGTTGGATCGCGAGGGCCCTGCCTAAGCCTCAACAAAACTAGCTCGCTTCATCCTATCCCATCGTTGTCTCTCTCTCTCACACCTCTTTTTTGGTATTCTCTATCTCATTGCATACTCCTACTCATGGAGTTCCTTCGTGAAGGACCACATCATGGACTTCCTTCTAAAGAAGTGCTAACTCTAATCTTTATTCATATAGGTACCATTTTTATGAATTACTACTATTATATTCACAAAATACCCTACTTTTTTTTACTGTAAGAATGCGATTGTCATTTAAGAACTTTGGAAGGATATAACTCCATCTTTAGTTAATTAATTTTCACATGCGACTACTCATTTTTATTCATCTCTTCACGACATTTCAACAAGAAACATGAAATTTTGATTTTAGTGGGGTCCACTTGACCAGAAACCTATAAACTAAGATTAAAACTTTGAATGACCATAACTTTTTGCTCAGTTGTCCTATTAGGGCAAATTTTATGTCAATTTCATGTAACATTTAGAGATCTATGCACCTGCAACTAGGACTCATGTTTTCATTTTTAATATATTTTCTTATTTCTTATCGGGAAGCGTAAAAAGAAGGGATGCAACATAAGGACTTCCTAGAAGGTCACCTATCCAAGCATTACCTTAGCCCAAGCACGATAAACTTTAAAGGTCTGATAGGATCTAATGCATTAGTGCTAGTATGATCCTACCTACCATGTGTTGCACAAACAATTCTCTTATCCTTCTAGTGCCATCCTTCAGCATAGTCGGCTGACTCTATTAGTAATCGAAGGGCATCCAGTCAAATCGTGTGGAGCCCACCTAAGCCTCAGTGGAACTGGCCCCATTCGTCCCATCTCCTCATCGTCTCTCTCTCTCTCCCCTCCCCTTTGGTATTCTTTATCTCGTTGCATACTCCTCCGCATGGGCTTCCTTCATGAGGTACCACTACATGGACGCCCTTTTAAAGAGGTGCTAGCTCTGATCTCTATTTCATATAGGTACTGTTTTTATGAATTATTACTATTATATTCACAAAATACCCTATTTTTTTACTGTAAGAATGCAATCGTCATTTAGGAACCTTGGAAGGATATAACTCTATCTTTAGTTAACTAATTTTCACATGTGACTACTTATTTTTATTCATCTCTTTATGACATTTTGATAGTAAACATAAAAAATTAATTTTGATTGGTCCACTCAATCGAAAACCTAAAAACTAAGATTAAAACTTTGAACAATTATAACTTTGCACTCAATTCTCCGATTAGGGCAAATTTTATGTCGATTTCATATAAATTTTTTAGATCTACGCGCCTGCAATCAAGACTCGTGCTTTTATTTTTTTTATATTTTCTTGTTTCCTTCTGAGAAGCGCAAAAAGGAGGGGTGCAATACCAAGACTTCCCAAAAGGTCAATGATTCTAGTAATACTCTCACCCAAGCACGCTTAACTTCAAAATTTTGATGGGATCTATTGTATTAGTGTTACTATAATTGCACCCACTATGTGTTACATGAATATCTCTCCTATCCCCTTCCGGCACCATCCCTTAGCTCGACCGATTCCATCAGCAATCAAAGGGCATTTAGTTGGACCGCGCAGGCCTTGATGAAACCAGCCCGCTTTGTCCCATCAAGTCCCATCGTCTCTTTCTCTCTCCCTCCCCCTTTGTATTAAATTATCTCATTACATACTCCACCTCATAGGCTTCCTTCGAGAGGCAACACTTCATGGAATTCCATCAAAAGAGGTGCTATCTCTGATTTTTATTTCATATAGGTACCATCCTTATGAATTATTACTATTATGTTCATAAAATACCCTACTTCTTTTTTTATTATAAAAATATGATTGTCGTTTAAGAATTTTGGAAGGATATCACTCCATCTTTCGTTAACTAATTTTCATGTGCAACTCTTCATTCTTATTCACCTCTCTATGACATTCCGATAGGAAACATATAAATTTGATTTTGGTGGGGTTCACCTAACCAGAAATCTGTAAACTAAGATCAAAATATTGAACAACCATAACTTTGCGCTCAGTTGTCGAATTGGGGCAAATTTTATGTCAATTTCATGTAACTTTTCAAGATTTATGTGTCTGCAATCGAGACTCATTTTATATACTTTCTTGTTTCCCTCCGGGAAGCACAAAAAGGAGGGGTGCAACATGAGGAATTCCTAAGAGGTCACCCATCCTAGCATTACTATCACCCAAGCACGCTTAACTTTGAAACTTTGATAGGATCTGGTACATTAGTGCTAGTATGATCGCACCCGCCATGTGTTGCACAAACATTTCCCCTATCCCCTTCTGGTGCCATCCCTCGGCTCAGCCGATTCAATCAGTAATTGGCAGGTGTCTGGTTGGACCACACGGGCCTCGATGGAACCGGTCGGCTTCGACCCGTCCTATCCAGTCATCTCTCTCTCCCCCTCCCATATTGTATTCTTTTATCTCGTTGCGTACTCCACCTTATGGGCTTCCTTTGTGAGGTAACACTTCATGAACTTTCTTCTAAATATGTGCTAGCTCTACTCTTTATTTCATATAGGTATCGTCTTTATGAATTATTACTATTATGTTCAAAAAATATCCAACTCCTTTTTTTTTACTATAAGAATGTGATTGTCATCTGAGAATTTCGGAAGGATATAACTCCATCTTTCGTTAACTAATTTACGTGTACGACTGCTCGTTCTTATTCACCTCTCTATGACATTTCGATAAGAAACATAAGAATTTAATTTCAGTGGGCTCCACCCGACAAGAAAACTATAAATTGAGATTAAAACTTTGAACGACAATAACTTTGCACTCAATTGTCCAATTTGGGCATATTTTATGTTGATTTCATGTAACTTTTCAAGATCTACACATTTGCAACCAGGACTCATGTTTTTATTTTTTATATATTTTCTTGTTTCCTTCCGAGAAGCACAAAAAAAAGGTGCAACACGAGGACTTATCAAGAGGTCACCCAACCTAGTACTACTCTTGTCCAAGCACGCTTAACTTTGAAGTTTTGATGGGATTCGATGCGTTAGAATTGGTATGATCACACACATCATGTATTGTGAGAACATTTCCCCTATCCTTTTCTAGCACTATCCCTCGGCTTTGCCAGTTCTGTCGGCAATCGGCAAGCATCCGGTCGGACCACACGGGCATCGATGGAACCGGCCAGCCTCGTCTCGTCATCACTCTCTTGCCCCCTCCCCCTTTGTATTCTTTTATCTCATCATCACTTCCTTCTACAGAGGTGCTAGCACTGATCTTTATTTCATATAGGTACCATTTTCATGAATTATTACTATTATGTTCACAAAATACCAAACTCTTTTTTTTTTTACTATAAGAATGCGATCGTCATTTAAGAATTTTGAAAGGGTATAACTCCATCTTTTATTAACTAAGTTTCGCGTGCGACTACTCATTCTTATTCACCTCTCCATAATATTCTGACAGGAAACATAAGCATTTGATTTCGGTGGGGTCCCTCCACTCAGAAAACCTGTAAATAGTGATCAAAACTTTGAACGGCCATAACTTTGCGCTCAGTTGTCTGATTGGGGCAAATTTTATGTCGATTTCATGTAACTTTTCGAAATCTACGCGCCTGCAAAATCCCAAAGGCATTTTTATTTCTTATATATTCATGTTTTCCTGTCGGGAAGCGCAAAAAGGAGGGGTGCAACATAGGGACTTCTTAGGAGGTCACCCATCCTAGTACTATTCTCGCCTATGCACGCTTAACATCGAAGTTCTAATGGGATCCGGTGCATTAGTGTTGGTATGATCGCACCCATCATGTATCGCGTGAACATTTCCCCTATCCCCTTCCGATGCCATCCCTCGGCTCCACCGATTCCGTCGGTGATCGGCGGGCCAACGGTCGGACCGCACAGGCCTCGGAGAAATCGGCCAGCCCTGTACCGTCGTCTCTCTCTCCCTCCTCCCCCTTCATATCATTTTATCTCGTTACGTACTCCACCTTATGGGCTTCCTTCGTGAGGTAACACATCATGAACTTTCTTCCACAGAGGTGTTAGCTCTGATCTTTATTTCATAAAGGCACCGTCTTTATGAATTATTACTATTATGTTAACAAAATACCCTGCTCTCTTTTTTCTTTTCTTTTTTACTGTAAGAATGCGATCATCATTTGAGAATTTCGAAAGGGTAAAACTCCATCTTTCGTTAACTAATTTTCGCGTGCAATTGATCGTTCTTATTCACCTCTCCATGACATTCTGGTAGGAAACATAAGGATTTGATTTCCGTGTAGTCCATCCGCCCAGAAAACCTATAAACTGAGATCAAAACTTTAAACAGCCATAACCTTGCGCTCGGTTGTCCGATTAGGGTAAATTTTATGTTAATTACACGTAACGTTTCAAGATCTACGTACCTACAAAATGCCAGAGGCATTTTTATTTCTAATATATTCTCATTTTCCGGCCAGGAAGCGCAAAAAGGAGGGTTGCAACAAGAGGACTTCCCAAGAGGTCACCCATCCTAGTACTACTTTCGTCCAAGCACGCTTAATTTCGGAGTTCTGATGGGATCCAGTGCATTAATGCTGGTATGATTGCACTCAACAAGTGTTGCACGAACATTTCTCCTATCCCGTTCTGGCGCTATCCTTCGACTCCGCCGATTCTGTCGACGATCGGCAGGCCTACGATTGGACAGTGCGGGCCATGACGAAACCGGACAACCCATGACGAAACCGGACAACCCCGTCCCCTCGTCTCTCTCTCCCTCCTCCCCCTTCGTATCCTTTTATCTCGTTGCGTACTCCACCTTACGGGCTTCCTTCGTGAGGTAACACTTCATGAACTTCCTTCCACAGAGGTGCTAGCTCTGATCTTTATTTCATATAGGTACCGTCTTTATGAATTATTACTGTTATGTTCACAAAATACCCTGCTCTCTTTTTTCTTTTCTTTTCTTTTCTACCGTAAGAATGCGATCGTCATTTGAGAATTTCGAAAAGGTATAACTCAGTCTTTCGTTAACTGATTTTCGCGTGCCACTGCTCGTTCTTATCCGCCTCTCCACGACATTCCGACAGGAAACGTAAGGATTTGATTTCGGCGGGGTCCATCCGCCCAGGAAGCCTGTAAACCGAGATCAAAACTTTGAACGGCCATAACTTTGCGCTCGGATGTCCGATTGGGGCAAATCTTATGTCGATTTCATGTAACTCTTCGAGATCTACGCCCCTGCAAAATGCCGAAGGCGTTTTTATTTCTTATATCTTCTCGTTCTCTTGCCGGGAAGCGCAAAAAGGAGGGGTGCAACACGAGGACTTCCCAGGAGGTCACCCATCCTAGTACTACTCTCGCCCAAGCACGCTTAACTTCGGAGTTCTGATGGGATCCGGTGCATTAGTGCTGGTATGATCGCACCCGTCACTGTGTTGCGCCAACATTTCCCCTATCCCCTTCCGGCGCCATCCCACGGCTCTGCCGGTTCCGTCGGCGATCGGCGGGCCTACGGTCGGACCGCGCGGGCCCCCGGCGAAACCGCCCCGCCCCGCCCCGCCGTCTCTCTCTCCCTCCTCCCCCTTCGTATCCTTTTATCTCGTTGCGTACTCCACCTTACGGGCTTCCTTCGTGAGGTAACACTTCATGAACTTCCTTCCACAGAGGTGCTAGCTCTGATCTTTATTTCATATAGGTACCGTCTTTATGAATTATTACTGTTATGTTCACAAAATACCCTGCTCTCTTTTTCTTTCTTTTCTTTTCTTTTCTTTTCTACCGTAAGAATGCGATCGTCATTTGAGAATTTCGAAAAGGTATAACTCAGTCTTTCGTTAACTGATTTTCGCGTGCCACTGCTCGTTCTTATCCGCCTCTCCACGACATTCCGACAGGAAACGTAAGGATTTGATTTCGGCGGGGTCCATCCGCCCAGGAAGCCTGTAAACCGAGATCAAAACTTTGAACGGCCATAACTTTGCGCTCGGTTGTCCGATTGGGGCAAATCTTATGTCGATTTCATGTAACTCTTCGAGATCTACGCCCCTGCAAAATGCCGAAGGCGTTTTTATTTCTTATATCTTCTCGTTCTCTTGCCGGGAAGCGCAAAAAGGAGGGGTGCAACACGAGGACTTCCCAGGAGGTCACCCATCCTAGTACTACTCTCGCCCAAGCACGCTTAACTTCGGAGTTCTGATGGGATCCGGTGCATTAGTGCTGGTATGATCGCACCCGTCACGTGTTGCGCCAACATTTCCCCTATCCCCTTCCGGCGCCATCCCACGGCTCTGCCGGTTCCGTCGGCGATCGGCGGGCCTACGGTCGGACCGCGCGGGCCCCCGGCGAAACCGCCCCGCCCCGCCCCGCCCCGCCGTCTCTCTCTCCCTCCTCCCCCTTCGTATCCTTTTATCTCGTTGCGTACTCCACCTTACGGGCTTCCTTCGTGAGGTAACACTTCATGAACTTCCTTCCACAGAGGTGCTAGCTCTGATCTTTATTTCATATAGGTACCGTCTTTATGAATTATTACTGTTATGTTCACAAAATACCCTGCTCTCTTTTTTCTTTTCTTTTCTTTTCTTTTCTTTTCTACCGTAAGAATGCGATCGTCATTTGAGAATTTCGAAAAGGTATAACTCAGTCTTTCGTTAACTGATTTTCGCGTGCCACTGCTCGTTCTTATCCGCCTCTCCACGACATTCCGACAGGAAACGTAAGGATTTGATTTCGGCGGGGTCCATCCGCCCAGGAAGCCTGTAAACCGAGATCAAAACTTTGAACGGCCATAACTTTGCGCTCGGTTGTCCGATTGGGGCAAATCTTATGTCGATTTCATGTAACTCTTCGAGATCTACGCCCCTGCAAAATGCCGAAGGCGTTTTTATTTCTTATATCTTCTCGTTCTCTTGCCGGGAAGCGCAAAAAGGAGGGGTGCAACACGAGGACTTCCCAGGAGGTCACCCATCCTAGTACTACTCTCGCCCAAGCACGCTTAACTTCGGAGTTCTGATGGGATCCGGTGCATTAGTGCTGGTATGATCGCACCCGTCACGTGTTGCGCCAACATTTCCCCTATCCCCTTCCGGCGCCATCCCACGGCTCTGCCGGTTCCGTCGGCGATCGGCGGGCCTACGGTCGGACCGCGCGGGCCCCCGGCGAAACCGCCCCGCCCCGCCCCGCCGTCTCTCTCTCCCTCCTCCCCCTTCGTATCCTTTTATCTCGTTGCGTACTCCACCTTACGGGCTTCCTTCGTGAGGTAACACTTCATGAACTTCCTTCCACAGAGGTGCTAGCTCTGATCTTTATTTCATATAGGTACCGTCTTTATGAATTATTACTGTTATGTTCACAAAATACCCTGCTCTCTTTTTCTTTTCTTTTCTTTTCTTTTCTTTTCTACCGTAAGAATGCGATCGTCATTTGAGAATTTCGAAAAGGTATAACTCAGTCTTTCGTTAACTGATTTTCGCGTGCCACTGCTCGTTCTTATCCGCCTCTCCACGACATTCCGACAGGAAACGTAAGGATTTGATTTCGGCGGGGTCCATCCGCCCAGGAAGCCTGTAAACCGAGATCAAAACTTTGAACGGCCATAACTTTGCGCTCGGTTGTCCGATTGGGGCAAATCTTATGTCGATTTCATGTAACTCTTCGAGATCTACGCCCCTGCAAAATGCCGAAGGCGTTTTTATTTCTTATATCTTCTCGTTCTCTTGCCGGGAAGCGCAAAAAGGAGGGGTGCAACACGAGGACTTCCCAGGAGGTCACCCATCCTAGTACTACTCTCGCCCAAGCACGCTTAACTTCGGAGTTCTGATGGGATCCGGTGCATTAGTGCTGGTATGATCGCACCCGTCACGTGTTGCGCCAACATTTCCCCTATCCCCTTCCGGCGCCATCCCACGGCTCTGCCGGTTCCGTCGGCGATCGGCGGGCCTACGGTCGGACCGCGCGGGCCCCCGGCGAAACCGCCCCGCCCCGCCCCGCCCCGCCGTCTCTCTCTCCCTCCTCCCCCTTCGTATCCTTTTATCTCGTTGCGTACTCCACCTTACGGGCTTCCTTCGTGAGGTAACACTTCATGAACTTCCTTCCACAGAGGTGCTAGCTCTGATCTTTATTTCATATAGGTACCGTCTTTATGAATTATTACTGTTATGTTCACAAAATACCCTGCTCTCTTTTTTCTTTTCTTTTCTTTTCTTTTCTTTTCTACCGTAAGAATGCGATCGTCATTTGAGAATTTCGAAAAGGTATAACTCAGTCTTTCGTTAACTGATTTTCGCGTGCCACTGCTCGTTCTTATCCGCCTCTCCACGACATTCCGACAGGAAACGTAAGGATTTGATTTCGGCGGGGTCCATCCGCCCAGGAAGCCTGTAAACCGAGATCAAAACTTTGAACGGCCATAACTTTGCGCTCGGTTGTCCGATTGGGGCAAATCTTATGTCGATTTCATGTAACTCTTCGAGATCTACGCCCCTGCAAAATGCCGAAGGCGTTTTTATTTCTTATATCTTCTCGTTCTCTTGCCGGGAAGCGCAAAAAGGAGGGGTGCAACACGAGGACTTCCCAGGAGGTCACCCATCCTAGTACTACTCTCGCCCAAGCACGCTTAACTTCGGAGTTCTGATGGGATCCGGTGCATTAGTGCTGGTATGATCGCACCCGTCACGTGTTGCGCCAACATTTCCCCTATCCCCTTCCGGCGCCATCCCACGGCTCTGCCGGTTCCGTCGGCGATCGGCGGGCCTACGGTCGGACCGCGCGGGCCCCCGGCGAAACCGCCCCGCCCCGCCGTCTCTCTCTCCCTCCTCCCCCGTCGTATCCTTTTATCTCGTTGCGTACTCCACCTTACGGGCTTCCTTCGTGAGGTAACACTTCATGAACTTCCTTCCACAGAGGTGCTAGCTCTGATCTTTATTTCATATAGGTACCGTCTTTATGAATTATTACTGTTATGTTCACAAAATACCCTGCTCTCTTTTTTCTTTTCTTTTCTTTTCTTTTCTTTTCTACCGTAAGAATGCGATCGTCATTTGAGAATTTCGAAAAGGTATAACTCAGTCTTTCGTTAACTGATTTTCGCGTGCCACTGCTCGTTCTTATCCGCCTCTCCACGACATTCCGACAGGAAACGTAAGGATTTGATTTCGGCGGGGTCCATCCGCCCAGGAAGCCTGTAAACCGAGATCAAAACTTTGAACGGCCATAACTTTGCGCTCGGTTGTCCGATTGGGGCAAATCTTATGTCGATTTCATGTAACTCTTCGAGATCTACGCCCCTGCAAAATGCCGAAGGCGTTTTTATTTCTTATATCTTCTCGTTCTCTTGCCGGGAAGCGCAAAAAGGAGGGGTGCAACACGAGGACTTCCCAGGAGGTCACCCATCCTAGTACTACTCTCGCCCAAGCACGCTTAACTTCGGAGTTCTGATGGGATCCGGTGCATTAGTGCTGGTATGATCGCACCCGTCACGTGTTGCGCCAACATTTCCCCTATCCCCTTCCGGCGCCATCCCACGGCTCTGCCGGTTCCGTCGGCGATCGGCGGGCCTACGGTCGGACCGCGCGGGCCCCCGGCGAAACCGCCCCCGCCCCGCCCGCCCGCCGTCTCTCTCTCCCTCCTCCCCCTTCGTATCCTTTTATCTCGTTGCGTACTCCACCTTACGGGCTTCCTTCGTGAGGTAACACTTCATGAACTTCCTTCCACAGAGGTGCTAGCTCTGATCTTTATTTCATATAGGTACCGTCTTTATGAATTATTACTGTTATGTTCACAAAATACCCTGCTCTCTTTTTTCTTTTCTTTTCTTTTCTTTTCTTTTCTACCGTAAGAATGCGATCGTCATTTGAGAATTTCGAAAAGGTATAACTCAGTCTTTCGTTAACTGATTTTCGCGTGCCACTGCTCGTTCTTATCCGCCTCTCCACGACATTCCGACAGGAAACGTAAGGATTTGATTTCGGCGGGGTCCATCCGCCCAGGAAGCCTGTAAACCGAGATCAAAACTTTGAACGGCCATAACTTTGCGCTCGGTTGTCCGATTGGGGCAAATCTTATGTCGATTTCATGTAACTCTTCGAGATCTACGCCCCTGCAAAATGCCGAAGGCGTTTTTATTTCTTATATCTTCTCGTTCTCTTGCCGGGAAGCGCAAAAAGGAGGGGTGCAACACGAGGACTTCCCAGGAGGTCACCCATCCTAGTACTACTCTCGCCCAAGCACGCTTAACTTCGGAGTTCTGATGGGATCCGGTGCATTAGTGCTGGTATGATCGCACCCGTCACGTGTTGCGCCAACATTTCCCCTATCCCCTTCCGGCGCCATCCCACGGCTCTGCCGGTTCCGTCGGCGATCGGCGGGCCTACGGTCGGACCGCGCGGGCCCCCGGCGAAACCGCCCCGCCCCGCCCCGCCCCGCCGTCTCTCTCTCCCTCCTCCCCCTTCGTATCCTTTTATCTCGTTGCGTACTCCACCTTACGGGCTTCCTTCGTGAGGTAACACTTCATGAACTTCCTTCCACAGAGGTGCTAGCTCTGATCTTTATTTCATATAGGTACCGTCTTTATGAATTATTACTGTTATGTTCACAAAATACCCTGCTCTCTTTTTTCTTTTCTTTTCTTTTCTTTTCTACCGTAAGAATGCGATCGTCATTTGAGAATTTCGAAAAGGTATAACTCAGTCTTTCGTTAACTGATTTTCGCGTGCCACTGCTCGTTCTTATCCGCCTCTCCACGACATTCCGACAGGAAACGTAAGGATTTGATTTCGGCGGGGTCCATCCGCCCAGGAAGCCTGTAAACCGAGATCAAAACTTTGAACGGCCATAACTTTGCGCTCGGTTGTCCGATTGGGGCAAATCTTATGTCGATTTCATGTAACTCTTCGAGATCTACGCCCCTGCAAAATGCCGAAGGCGTTTTTATTTCTTATATCTTCTCGTTCTCTTGCCGGGAAGCGCAAAAAGGAGGGGTGCAACACGAGGACTTCCCAGGAGGTCACCCATCCTAGTACTACTCTCGCCCAAGCACGCTTAACTTCGGAGTTCTGATGGGATCCGGTGCATTAGTGCTGGTATGATCGCACCCGTCACGTGTTGCGCCAACATTTCCCCTATCCCCTTCCGGCGCCATCCCACGGCTCTGCCGGTTCCGTCGGCGATCGGCGGGCCTACGGTCGGACCGCGCGGGCCCCCGGCGAAACCGCCCCGCCCCGCCGTCTCTCTCTCCCTCCTCCCCCTTCGTATCCTTTTATCTCGTTGCGTACTCCACCTTACGGGCTTCCTTCG